>CM069912.1:41544921-41956542 GCA_036172215.1 Camellia granthamiana
AACGTGTGAGAGAGAGAAACCTAGAGAGAATTGAGACCAACAAGGGAGTTGTTGGAGAATTAAGGGAATTAGCTTGGAAGCTCATAGACATGACAACCTAGAACTCAATTGAGGATCTTAGGTGAGTAATTGGTTCCTAAACTTTGTAATTAAGTTGGTAATGTAGAGCATTCAAGAAGTTCTTGTAATTAAGTTTGAGAATTGAGCTAGAATTAAGGAAAATAAGTTATATCATGCATGCATGTGCATTTCATGGATTTCGATGTTGTTTTCAAAAAAAATTTCTCATGCATGTCATAATTCTAGCTTGGTTCTAAGAATTTAGCATATTTCCTACCAATTGATCTTAATTGATCATGTTTTGAAAGGTTTAAGTTCAAGACATTGCATGGATGCCATGTTTCGTAAGTTTCAAGTTGATTTGGTACTATTGGCATGCTTTTAAGTCTTGTTTTTGTGAAATTGGTTTCAATTCATGAGGTTTTATGAGTTTATCTATGATTTGCACTTTTGGGCTCTAAAGGATGTGATTTGGAAGGTTAAAGTTGGGTTTGGAAGCTTGGGAGCAAATCTGGAAATTCCATAATTCTGCTCCTCCGCTCGACCGATAGATCCAACGCTTGAGCGACCAAAAGTTGGCTTGAGTGTAAATTGCATGCTCCCAGAAGTTTGTGCATTTTGTAGACCGCTCAAGCGACAATAGTTGCTCTCGAACGAAGACCTTTATCTCACACTTGAGCGACCGTCGAGCGTGCATCAAGTGAAAAAATCAAGTAACCATTACTTTTGCAGAGTTTACAGACTGCTCAAGCGAAGGAAGTTGCGCTCGAGCGACCTCTTACATTTTTTATCCTTCGCTCGAGTGAAGGAAGTTGCGCTCGAGCGAGGCCCCTACTTCAGTATATTTGCCTAAGTATTGAACAACATGTTTTGGTATTCTCATTGCATCCTAGTCCATAATTAAGACATACAATGAGAGTAAGACCTAGAAAAACACTAAGAACGAAACGCAATGAATTAAATGAAAGTCTGAGTGTGTGTTTCAATGTGTATTCGTTCTGTGTTTGTGTAGGTCACATGCCGTAAACTATTCGGTTATTTGTTCTGTCTGTTTGCTTTGGAGCCATTTGTAAGTAATAATTTTGTAAAACAATGTTCAATTTATAAGTATTTTCTGAATGATATAAGATAATCTGTTTTCTGAAATATTATTTTCTGTATGAATGAATGGTTGTTCAATGTTTCTGAAATGTACTCGTGGCATCATTAGCTTCAGATGACATCTGCTATCTGTTTTGTATATCTCGCAATTATGGGCCAACTGCATGTCTCATGAGCCAACTGTTATGGATCCTTCTGTATACATCCCATTTATGGGCCAACTGTACCATCTCCGTGCACGTGAGTCAACTGTAAGCCTTATGGTCGTCCTTTTATGGGTCAACTATTTCTGCTAGTGCTGATGATGTACCACATATGATTAGCTGCAAATTTTGGTTACAAACATGCTTCTGAATTTGTTTCTGTTATGAACTCTGATATCTGAATATGATTATAAATCCATTTATGTAACTGTTTTGGACAGCATTCATAAAACCTTTACCTTGTTATTATTCACTGGGCTTCCGCTTACTATTTATAATATATATGTACGTGAGCAGGCACGTGACCAGGCCTAAGCTGTTGCTTGGAGAGTTTGTTTTGTCAACCAGCCACTGTGTCTCTCAGGGAGGTTCCAGTTTGAAAAGTCAAGTTTTGTGAATCATGTAAAGGATGTTTTTGTTTTGTTTTTGTCTCACTGTATGGTGGTGCATGACGTATGGAAGTTTGACAACATATATATATATATATAAGTTTTAAATTTTCTATCCCATGTATGTCTACACAGCTCTATGGACATTGTATTTCGTATATTGCTTCCGCAGCCCTTTATATTTTGTTATTCTCTTCAGATGCCTTTGGTAATCCTAGAATTACTGGTCGGTTACGACGCTAAACCCATAGGGGTGGGTTTGGGTCGTGACACGATGTATCATCCACACTCAAGAATTCCAAAAAGAACTCTTTCACCGTAATTGGACTTGTTGAAACATCCATGCATCGTATAACAAGAGACATTTGTTCAAGGCTTATATCCGGAGTACAATCAAGTATGATCGAAAAGTATTTTGCTAGTTTGATTATCGACAAAATTGCACTTTTGACTTCCCCTGCTAACATTTGTATCACCTTGTTTTGAATTTTGTGACACAAATAATGGTAATGAATCACTCTTTTCTATCCACCGCAAGTGGTGTTCCATTGTTGGATCAAACTCGCCAATCATTTCAATTATGCTTAAAAAAAGTCCATTGATATCTTCATAAATCTTCTCATGGCTTCCACGAAAAGACAAATTATTCTTGGCAAGTGCTTTCACAACTGCAATTATCAGCAATAAAACTCGTCTCAAGTGCTCTCTTTCTTTGTTAACTGGTTCTTATATACTTTTATCTATTGTTTGATGTTTTTCCAATCTTTCCGCCAACTCAATCCATTTACTCATGCAAGTAATGTGCTCATTACCACTTTCATGACCTTGAAGTCTCTCACCAATATTTCTCCAGTCTTTAAATCCTTCGGTAGCCAATTGACTCTTATTTCCCTCTTGCTTAAACAACTTACAACAAAAGCAAAATACTTTATCCAAAAGTTCCGAGTATATCAGCCATTTCCATTTGGTAAATGCCAAATGTAATGAACAAGTGAGAAATGCCTATGCCTCGAAGAATCATCCTTAGGGAAGTTAAACACACAATTTCTTCTCACAGGACCTCTTTCGACTAAAAAATCTCATAAATTCTGGTCATTTATTTTCCAAGTCCCCAGATCATCTATATTTGAATGCTCACATTCCACATTCATTGGCTTCTGCACTCCCAAATTCCCCATTTCCTTCTTCATCTACCAAATTTTCATTTTCATTATTCACCAAAGTTTCAAATTCTTCATTATTCAAGTCTTCAACTGATTGTTCTGCTTGTTTGTCACTCGTAAAGAACTTGTCAATGGCTCCTCTTTAACACTTGACTAATTTTTCGACTCTTTGCTTCTTTTTCCTTTTTGCGAATCCATGTGGATAATTTCTTTTAAGAGTCATGATAAACTGAGATCAAAATATTTTTTTATATCAAAATTCAAAACAAGAGCACCACCACTACTTAACAAAATAAAAAACTTTTAAATTATGTGATGTTACAGAGAAGGCCCTATGAGTGACACAGAATAATTGTCTACAAGGCAACTAAATAATCTGCTATAGCTGTTTTAAATTTTTGGGTGAAAAAAACAAAAAAAGAACTTGAGAGAGGAACAAAAACAGTAGGTTTGTGGAGGTAGAACTGAAAAAAACAGAGTGCGTAAAACAAAGGAGGTAGTAGCCATTGTAAGTATATCAGACAAACTATTAAACTTAAACAAATTCTTAAACAAATTATTAAACTATATTAGACAAACTATTAAACTTAAATAAATTCTTCTTGATGATGTAAATACCAATATTATAATAGCAATTGAGCAAAAGATAAGACAAATATTTAATTAATTGAATAGAAAAAAAATTTACGTGTGCTTGCGTGCTGCTATTGATCCGTGGACCGTGTGCTCTGTTTTGTTTTGTGTGCTGCTACTAGGTTTGCTCTTTGTTAGGCTGTTGCTGTCAAGTTGTAAGAAATATTGGATTAAGAGTAGTTAGGGTTAGGAATTACATAGAGAGAGAGAGAGAGAGAGAGAGAGAATTGGCCTTTTTAATTTTGAATGGGTCAATTTATTTTAAGTTAATTTGGGCATTCTTTAATTTTTTTATGGACCTAAAACATAAATATATTATACTAAACTATAATAGGAAGGGATTCCTTTTTTGGGTCTATTTTGAGAAGCCCTAGGCCATGGCCTGGTGGGCCTATACCAAGGGCTTGGCCTGTCACAGAGAGAGAGAGAGAGAGAGAGAGAGAGAGAGAGAGAGAGAGAGAGAAAAAGGAAAGAAAGAAAGAAGAAACCTTGGTTCTTTTGAGTTTACACAAAAAGTAGTGGGATTATATGACGACTTACGGGGTAGTTTGCCCTAAAATTAGTTTGTTGCTTAAAAATAAGTGAACCAAAAATTAAGGTTAAAACAAATCATCTAGACTTATAACTTTTTTTTTTTAATTTTATTTTTATTTCGTTGACACATCATTTCTGTATTCATCTTGTATAATTTTTTTAAAATTTTATTTTTAATGAATCACTTTCAGAGTAGAATTTAGGGTAAAATTATACTTACCTTCCTAAGGTTTTTGACTTCCTAAGATTTTTGATAAATACAGGGACTTTCCTATAATTTCAATAATTATGAAAATCTCCTCTACTTTTGTTGACAATATCAAGATTTTCCCAATCCATTAATTTAGCACAAATACCATTATTTTTTTATCCAAAATGACCATATTGCCCCTTTGAACTAATAAGCTATTTAAATGAAAATTTTCACTCACTTCCCTTGAGATTTTACATATATATTATTAAAGATCCATGCATATTTTAACTTAACACCATAATAGTTTACGAAAATGACTGGTAGCTCGAGGAGGTTGGCTCGAATCTGTGGCTCGACAGCCCAAAACGACGTCGTTTTGGGCTGTCTTTTTTTTTTTTTTTTTTTTTTTTTTTCTCTTTTTCTTCTTTATTTCTTTCCTTTTCATTCTTTACCCTCCCATTCTTTCGAACACAAAGACAGAGAGGAAAGGAAGAGGAGGGAGAGAGAGAGAGACCAATCGGATCAAAACACTGCAGACCAAACTTTCCTTTTATGATCTCCTCTTTCAAACGTTCCTTTTCTTTCCTTTTATGATCTCCTCTTTCAAACTTTTTTTTTTTTTCTCAACATCTGGATCTGCAGACCAATCGGTGATGTTGAAGATGATGATGAAGATGATGATGTTGAAGATTATGAAGATCTTGATTTTTTTTCCCCTGAATTTTGTTTTGTTCTTGATGTTGTTCTGAAGATGAAAGAAAAAATAAATAAATAATTGAAGAATTTTTTTTTCTGATTTTTTCCTGATCTTCGCGATGATGATGATATTGTTGCAATTTGTTGATGTTGGTGTTGATGAAGATGATGAACAGGATCTGCGGACCCACCCTTCTTCTTCTTCCTTTTGTTTTTCTTCATCATCAAAACGCAGGAAAAAAGAAAAAAAAAAAAAGTAGTGGTTTTGCAGAGACCACGGAAAAACGCAAGAGACCATGGAACTCAATCCTTCTTTTCCCATCATTTTACAGAGATTGACCCTCTCTCTCTCTCCTCCTTTTCTCTATCAGTTCCATAATTTTTTTTCTTGTTCATCTCATCTGATCAAATTTTTTTTTAATGTGGATTTTTTAATATTTCTTCTTCTTCTTCTTCAGATCAAAAAATTTTTCTGAAGATGAACCAGATCTCGTCGTTTTGATCTGGATTTTTTTTTGTTTGTTCGGCTTCTTCTTGTTCATCTTTAGCAAAAACAGCAAAAACACGAAAGAAAAAAAAAAAAAAAAAGACACCAAAACGACGTCGTTTTGGTGTCGAGCCACAGATTCGAGCCATATATTCGAGCTACGTAGCGGGGTCGAATAGTTTAATATAACACCTTAAAAATTAATATAATACTTATAAAACTTATTTCACACTATATAAATAACAAAATATTTTTCAATTTTAATTAATGGATTTATTATTTAAATTTATTTTTTTCTTTTCTTTTTTTAAGTTGAAACAAATGGATTCTGTTTTTTTCCCAGCAATTTGTCATATTTATTCATATGTAAGACAATTATTTATCCCTAAATTGTTAAGATATTATTAACAAATTTTTATCTTTATCTTTGAGTCATTAAATTTCTAATTGATGCATATTTATAAAAAAAAAAATGCATGTTATTCTTACATGATTAAAATAAAGTTAATCTTTATTTGAATAGAGAAATTATTTTAGAATACTAAAATACTCAATTATTTTGTTGTATGATAGTTAAAATATATTTTTCCATCTTTATTTTTCTCAATTAATCTATTTTTATTAAATTAAATCTTAAAATTAATTTCTCACCTTCATTAATGGTTAAATTTTTACTTTATTTTTTAATTTCTCACTATTATAAACAAAAATAAAATAAAAATTCAACCATTATTGAAGGTGAGAAATAAATTTTAAGATTTAATTTAATAAAAATAGTTTAAATGATATAAATAAAGAAGAAAAAAATAGATTTTAAGTATCATACATAACAATTAATTGAATATGTTATTATTCTCAAATAATTGCTCCATTCAAGTAAAGATTAATTTTAATTTTAGGTGTAAAAAATGACAAATTGTTTGAATTGTTTATTATTTTTAAATGATTTCTTAATCTTTCATTCCCTATTAACTAATTTTAATTCATTGTGAGGCGATTAAATTTTTTTTACTTCTATTTGTATTTTTTAATTTTTTTAATCATGTAAGAAATATTAATCTGTGTTTTTTTAAATATGCATCGACTAGAGATTTAATAACTCAAAGATAAAAACTAAAATTTAAGAATAATATATAACTGAGAAAATATAAAATAATAATTTTTTTAAATATGAATAAATAAATAATGCAAATAGCTGGGAAAAGAAAATAAATCTATTTATTTTAACTTTAAAAAAATTCAAATAATAAATGTATTACTTAAAGTAATAAATTTTAAGTTACTTATATTGTGTGAAAGAAGTCTTATATTAAATTATTAAGATGTTATCTACTATTAATTTTAGAGAGATTATTTATTTTTAATTATTTTATTAATATATATATATATATTTACATTAAATGATCTAATAATGTCTTAATAATTTAAAGATTTTATTTAATATTACATGAAATTTAAGATAAATTACACTAACCTTAAGAGAGGTAAATTACATAATTTTTTTTTTATGATTTTAATAATTATTATGAGAGATTAATATAATTATTAAAATCACAAGAAAAGGTCAGGAGAAAGCTCATGAAAAGTAAGTGTAATTCATCCTAAAATTTACCAAACCTTGGCTTTGAGATGCATATGGGTTATTTTGAAAAGATGATTAAAAATTAATTTTTTAACTTTTTTAAAAAATATATATAAAAAATATGAAAAATAATATAACTCAAAATAAATTAAAAATTAAAAAATAACTCTTAAATCATGTTTCCAAAATAGGCGTATGTATGAGAAATCAGTTACTAAAGGTGGAGAGGCTTTCAAATACTCCTGGCGAAGGATCCGATGCAATGCGATATACCCTCTCCTCTCTCTCTCTCTCTCTCTCAGTTATAATAAAACCGTTTCCTTCTCTCTTTCTCTTTCTCTTTCTCTTTCTCATCTAAAGTCTATAAAGAAGCCAGAAATCCAAAGAAGAAGCTCAGAGAAATCACTCAAAGTGACAGAAAGAAGATCATTATATTCCAACAAGACCCTTCTCTCTCTCTCTCAATTTTAGGTTGATGTTCACGGAATTCCAGCACATTATTCCCTTCCTTGCTATGTCGAATCCAGAGCTGTTGATCCTCAAAGAAGATAAAAAACAGATCGAATTCCCAGTTTCATCAATACCCACTTTAAAATTCCCAGATGGGTCTCAAATTACAACCTCCAACCTCGATCATCTTCATCACCATCAAGAACAAGAAGAAGAAGAGAAATGCGAGTCAACAGCTTCTTCTGAGACTCTCAAGCCACCATGTTTAGGACAATCTGACGACGACGACGATGATGGGTTCAGAACTCCAACATCTTTGGATCACAAAATTCCAGTGATCACACAATGCCCACCAGCTCCCAAGAAACTCCGGCAACGACCATCGACGAAGAAGAGAAAAGCATTGTTCAGAGATGATGAATTGATGTTTCCTTCAAAGCCACTTGGAGAAGATTTTGAACGCAAGATCAAGAGATCGAGGAGGAGGATGACGAGGGATTATAATTCAGAATAAGATTATATTATTCATCATTCTGTAAGAAAATTTTATCAAGATTTTAGAGTCTCTCACTCATCAAAATGTTACCAACCCAGAAAAAATAAATAAATAAATGTCTAGAATTTGAATTATACCAATTAAATCTATTTTGGATGTTATCAATTCAAATTCTAAATATTCTTTCTTTTTTCTGGATATATAACATTTTTATGAAAATCATACATCTCACAATTATGTTCTATTCTATCATTTTTTTAATTTTTTAATTTTTATTTTTAGGGGTGAGATCTTGATTTGGTGGGATTGGTCTAAGAATCTGATCTGATTTTTGTAAAAGTTAAAGTTGGGAAGTTAAGATTAGAGGTGAGGAAATACAGACCATGAAAAAAGAGGTAGGACACAATAAACTACCAACTTTATTGCAACCCTGCTTCTTTTGTGATCAAGGTGTTATTCAGTTCTAAAGAAGATAGAATATATTCTCAAAATGTTCAATGAAAATGGGAATTTTCTTTCTTTTCTTTTTCTTTTTTCTTTTCTTTTCTTTTCTTTTTGGTTTGTTTTTGCCAGAGGGTCATTTATGACAATTGTAGTTCATAATTCCATGTTATGAATTGTTCTATGTCAATGCAATTCAAATCGCGCATTTAGATATTGAGATTCCTATTTCATTGTAAGGTTAAAGATGTATCAGAATAGAGATGAAAATTGAAACTAGAGGATCCTTGGCCAAATGTTGAAAATTTAGCTTGTGGGGATTATTGGGTGCAGCTTTTTAGTTTTTAGTTTTGTTTTTTTTTAATTTATGTTAGTTTTTGGTATAATTTCTTCTTGTAACTTATAAGTATATAAAAAAATGACTATCTAAAAACTAGTGAAAGTGGCACCAAACAAATCCTTATACTAAAATAATGCACTAAATATGATATTTTAAATTTATGCATGCATACACCAAATTAAGAGATGGAATTGTATTAGGAGCCATGTTGGAGAACGACGAAGATGGTTTTGCATTGCCATGTATGGAATGGGATCCAACCAATTGGGCATTACATTATTGATTAAAAGGAAAAAACTAAGTTTGTATCAAAATACCAACTATTATTCTTATAATTTTATAAAGGGTTGGGCTTCCCTCCAGTCCTAGATCGGATTGGAGGGTGCTATTGGACCCGTGAGGGTCCATCACGAGTCTTATTTCGATAATCCAACCGTTTAATGTATAGGACTCGTCAAGTATTATATGTCTATAAAAAATCACGTCAATCGGATATCAATAGCTAGTGGTTTGTAAGCAAAAATTATATACAAGAAGTCCCACGAGAATAATATGGCAGTGATATTTTAAAAATTATAAATCACTTTGATTGATTTTTTGATTTAATAGTGAATGGATACATATCTATGCTATCATTTTATAAAAATTCTTGGGATAATTACAAAAAAATAGTATCAATACAAAATAATTACAATGTCATAAAAATACAATTAAATTATGCATTATATTATCCAATTAAATCTTGTACTTTCATCTTTTTTGTAATTGTTTTAAATTTTATGTTAATATATTATCACTAGTATGTAACTGATGGTTACATTTATATGTATCAAATGCAACAGTTTCCATGAGAGGCAAACATGCTCCATGATGAGGAGTCGTCCTTTCATATGGCTCAATATCAAATACTAGTATTTAATGAATATTAATGGGAACTGTAAACCCTTTATTGGCATCGGAAATTTTTTTCCTCATCTCTAAAATTTTTATCCTATTATTTTTATTTTATTTTAAAACATATCTAAGATCACAAAATTGATTGTAGAATTGAATACAATTTTCTCACATAAAGAACATTTGTTTTTTTGTAAACCTTATACCCATGTAAAAAGGAAGTATTTAATTCTGTAATTAATTTTTATGCAAATAAAAGAACCGTTTTATTTTCTATTGTTTGATTGTGTCACAATTTATTTACATTTTAAAATTATTATCAAATTTTGCAATTTAGCGCATTGATAATGGAAAACATAAAATTCAGAGGTTTTGAAGCCTAAAAAATTATTAAATATGCCTAAAGTATTATGGCATTACTTATGTGACACTACTAAATTAATGTAAATCTCCATATTTCACTAATAAAAAATTTTGGTACATAATTAATTTAATATATCAATAAATATTGTCACATGTAGTACTACAAGAGTAGCTAATAAAATTACCTTTGAAGCCTCATGCATTTCCAATAAGGACCCTTCTTGTTATTTTATTGGTGTGGACCATTGGGATACTTTAAACCTTGCTTGAATTCATGGATTTGTTTCTTATAAATAATTCATTTAATTTAATCTAATACTATATTATACAGATAAGTGAACAATTTTGCGGGTAGATCCTTTTCCTTGGCAAGCACATCTTTCATGAAGCGTGGAAAATCAACCCTACAATCATGCTGTCTAATCTTCTTTATTTATTTTTCAAATGAGAATGTTATATAAGTGTAATATTCCACTAAACTTTTCATCTATGTAGTTTTTCATTTTGCACGGTAAGTCTATTTTTTTTTTAAAAATAAATATAATAGACTTTTGTTATTATTATTATTATTATTATTATTATTAATTTATTTTACAACTAGGCGTCAGTCTAGCTTAGTGGCAACTTGATTAATTTCGAAACCTTGAAATTAACACAACTAGGCAAACTTTTAGTGGTCTTTGGATAGCTTAAACTCGAGACCTTAATGCTCCATTTGTTTTGGCGGAAATATTATCTGATATTTGGTACAATTGAAAACGAAAGTCAACGATAAACATTTTCCATGATTAATAGAAAACAAGTCTATATAGGCAGAAAATGTTTTCCAAATTAAAATCACACTATCTTATGGCAATTTTTTCCCACTTCATTTTGCCTCGTTTTGGACGGTTTTCTCCCACTCTCCATAATGAAGTGAGATCGAGATGAATTTTCCTCTCCCCACCCATTCTATCTCAGCCCAATCCGATTATATTTATTGAATATATTTATAGGTATCTAATATATATAATTTAATTTTATTAATTTAATAAGACTGAAAAACTAAATTATCTCACTTAACATCCATTTTAACTTATTTATTTCTCATTTTTCATGTTTTAACTCTCATCACTTTGACTATCATAAAATAATAATAATAATCCTATTACTTATAAAACATTATTCATAATATATCATATTATCTCTGATTTTTATTAATACCATAATTCCTAAAATTATAAAATTAACTTATAATCACAAATATTTTTGTGCTTTTTAATTTCTCAAACAGTAAATATGGGAATCTATAATCTGAGACCAGATTATTGCCTAAAATTTTAGTGTTCAGTGAAAATTGAATGAATGTATTGTAAAATTCATATATGAAAATGCAAATAAATCACATATTAATATTACTAGATAAAATTTCTGAGTGTAGTATTATTGTTTCTCAAAATCAAATGAATTTTTAGGGTTGGACCCATCACAATCACAAGATTTAATGCCAAGTAGTAGGTAGTTCCCTCGTGTAAAGTGATTTGAGATTTGAAGCGCATTGCATGGAAAATTAATTCACTAGCCCGATTTGAGATACATTTTGTCAACTAATCATATTTTGGATTTTCTAGTCGAACCGCTATTTTCAAATTAGAAGAAAATTATTAGTGATAAGATGGATGATGGTGATATTATTGTCATTCAAAATGCTTGTCAAATTATCAAAATCTTGAGGCAATGTTCATTCATGCAAATTAATAATTTCTTTGATTTTGAGTTTTTAAAAATATATTTTTTTAATTTTAAATCCGTATTCTTTTAACGTTTTTAATATTTTAATAATTTTTTTTTTACTTTTTAAATCTACTTAATTTAAATACTATTAAAAAGTATAAAATTTGTAACAATTATTTTAAAAAATTCACTAGAAGAAATTACAAATAAAGTTAGAGTTTAGCCCGCATAATAAAATAAACCTTGAATTTTATCAATTTAAATCATAATATTTTAATTTATTTTCAATTTAAACCATCAACCTATTTTCATTAAATAAAACTAACATAAAAAATAACATTTTAATCAATAAATTCAATGTAAATATACATAAAATGTTTAAAATATTATTTTTCATTGAGTTTAATGACTAAAATATCATTTTTTGTCAGTTTTACTTAAAAAAATAGACAGATAGTTTAAATTAAAAATTTTAGATTTAATTTGATAAAATTAAAATTTTATTTTATTAAACAGGTCAAATTTATTTTATTTACAATTTCCCCAATTCACTAATACAAATTAGATCATGGAATTCCACTTTCTCCATGAGAGAGAGAGAGAGAGAGAGAGAGAGAGGAGAGGGGTCATTGTGTGGTGTAGTCAACTTAACTTTGCTAGTTAGACAGAGAGAGAGAGGAGGGGGGTCATTGCGTGGTGTAGTCAACTTAACTTTGCTAGTGATTGGCTCAACGTGCAGGCAAATATTGTGTGAACCTTCATGAAAATAAATTGTTTAAACAAGTGGGCATTTGCAAACTTGCTTAATTCAGATGTTCACAAGAAGTAATGCAAACCACTACATACCTGTATCAAAAACTCTACCACAAATTCCTACATCTACCTCATTTGAAGGAATTTTTTATTCTTTTTAGATTCCTTCTATTTTATTTTTCAAATGGAATGTGCATTTATGCAATAATAATTATTATTAATTTTCCATAGGTCAAAAGTCTATTATGACGCTACTTTTTTTTTTTTATGGAAATGGCTTTTCTCGAGTCCGTGATCGGACTGGAGAGTACTGTTAGACCCGTAGAGGCCCACCACGGGTCCTGTTTCGATAATTCAAACCGTTCAATGCGTAAAACTCGTCGAGTATTATATGTCTATAAAAAATCACGTTGATCGAATATTGATAGCTATGTGATTAAATCAGATTTTTGTAAGCCATTTATTCTTCACCGTCCATTTTTTTTCATACAAAACTGATTTGATAACATAGCTATCGATATCCGATCAACGTGATTTTTTACAAGAATATAGTACTCAACGAGTTTTACACATTGAACGGTTCAGATTATCGAAACGGAACCCGTAGTGAACTCCCACAAGCCCAACAGTACTCTCCAGTCCAATCACGACTAGAGGAAAGCCATTCCTTTTTTTATTTATTTATAGATTTGCTATTATGATGACACTACTTGCAACCCAACATGGCGATCAAGCAAGTTACATATTTAGATATATTTTGAATTTTTTATATTTGGAGATTTTTACATTATTTATCAATTGTGAATATTTTGAGATAAATAAATAAAATTTCAAGAAGCAGAAAATCTTAAGCCTCAAACTCTCTTATGTTGTCATGATTCAATACCAATTCTAGTACTTTCAAGTTTAATAACCCTCTGGAGGGTGGGATTGAAGCTTTGATCGGGATTGCTAGTCCTTTGATTTTTTTTTTTTTGTTTTTTGTTTAATCATTGAGATTAATAATGAGGGGTTAATAATCCATAAAATTAGTATAGAATTACTTGCCCAACAAGATCAGAGAAATAAATAATTCATTCTTATCTACGTTTGCTTTACACTAAATATGAAAATATATCATCCTACTATGTTCGTTTTGCATTATTAGTTGTAGGATTAAAAAATTTGTCAATTTTGTTAGATGAAATGTCCATCGGTATTTGATTCAAATAACAAAAATTGCAACCAAATAATAAAATGTAAAACTCATAATTAATAATTCTAATCCTATGCTATAATCTGCCCAATCAAACATACCCTTCTTCGTGTTTGTTTCCCCATTATATTATTGTTAATCCCATCCATAGGATTATTCACATAATTTCATCTAACCATAAAAATAATTCCCCTCTTATTTCATATATTATGTTATATCTCCTATTCTAATTAAAAATAGTACAACTATTCCTCTGGCATTACTAATCTCATCTAATATTTATACGTAATACTAACATAGTCCCAATCAAATTAACAAAAAATTATACCAATTATCAATCTAGAAAACGTTTGAAATCCTAAAATCTCCCTCTTAAATTTATATTAATTACGTAAGTTGTTACATGTTAGTGGTTGATTCGTGTTAGTTGTGGGTGAATTTATTTTTATCTGAATTTATGACACAATGCCCTTATGTAACTGAATTTTGTTTTCCTTCCTAGTTGAATTTATAATTTGAAATTGCGTAAATCCACACAACAAACATCATATATATCCCATAAAAAATAAAAAAATCATATATATACAGGGTAAATCACACTCACCTCCTCTAAGATTTGACAAGAAATTTGGTATAATTATATTAGTCTCCCTCGAGATTTTAATTAACATAACACTTAAACTTCTTTTATCAATATTTTGTTAATCGTATGGATAAAAAGATAATGTTGTTATCTCTTTTCTTATTAAAATGTATATTCACCTTTGTTTATTTCAATGTCTACTCACCATCTGCTTTAATTTTGATCATTTTAACTTTATTAAAAGAGACGTAAATGTAATTATGCCAAACCTGTGAGACTAACTCTATTTTTTCGAAACCTTAGGGGAGTTAAGTGTAATTTACCCATATATATAATTAGTTCTAATAAAAAATAAACAAATAAATTTTGAAAAAAAAAGTGCACTAAATAACCAAATACAAATCTGTCAAATGGGATGGGGGCTGAATTTGAATTGGACACAACCCTATATATGGCTAGGCTTCACTCATGTATAAAGGTTGTGTCCAATTATGTGCTCCACCCCATGTCAAAAGGTTATATGTCCAAATAGAATCAGTGGTGCATGTAGAAGAGTCAGTTTTGAAATTCACTTACTTGGTAACCCCCAGGGACGTGAGGAGAGAAAGCTGACTGTTTCATTCCAACCAGTCATTACCCTTGTTTTCCTCTCTTCCACCCTCTTTCTCACCAGCCATTTCTCTCCTGCAAAAAAAAAACACACACACACACACAAACTCATCACTAACAATCAGAGACATTTCATCATCTATGTTCTCTCTGTTTTTTGATTCAATCTTTTGATTTCTACTCATCAATGTACTACAATGACCCAAGATCACAAACAAGGTTCAGCAATGGACCACCAGGATCAGAAAAAGGGTGCTACCATGGAACGGAAAAAGACAATGACGATGAACTGGGACGGTTTAGGAGATGACGATGACGATTGCTTCTTCGAAACCTTTGATCGACTGTCTTCGGCTATCTCCCTTGATTTGGCGTCTTCTGGGTCAGACGATGATGAGTTCGATGACAGCCGCATGTCTTTTACTTCAACCATCTCACAGGCCGCTATTGACGACCTCCGTGGCTTCGAGACGGCCAACCGAGGCCCTGCATCCATATTCGGAGATTACGACATGTGGATGGCAGAACCTGGATCGATTAAGGATCGTCGTAGGCAGCTACTTCAAGGTATGGGGTTATCAAGTACCAAGAACCTTCTCAGCCTTGTCAGCACCAAGCTCATGCATGTTTCTTCAAAGAAAATTAGCAATGATCAGCCTTCAACAACATCAGCCATTGAATCATCCCCCTCTAAACCGGTGCCCAACCCTAAATCTGAATCTGAGACTAAGCCTAAGCCTAAGCCTGAGCATGAGTCTGAGTCTAAGCCTAAACCTGACCACGAGCCCGAATCTGAGCCTCAGCCTGAGGCCTTGATGTCAATTGTACTTGTCCGGTCAAGATCAGATGGAGACATCTTATCATTTTCAGCAAACACCAGGAAGAGAAAGGAAGAACTCATAGGTACCGTATCAAAACAGCGTCTCACTAGAACATCATCAATGTTATTAGCATCACATTCTGGTATAGGTCAATATGCCAATACCGCACCACAAAGGGTGAGAAGAAACAGATCTTTGATACCCAATAGTGGGGCGTTGCCAGATATGTTGTCAGATGGTCAGTTTAGCGCGTTCTTTTTGATAAAGAATTTGGACACAGGTAAGGAGTTCATTGTTAAAGAGTTCAATAATGAGGGGATGTGGAATAGACTCAGTGAAGTTGAGACAGGGAAGCAGCTCAGCATGGAGGAATTTGAGAAGACTGTCGGTCATTCACCTGTTGTTAAGGAGCTTTTGCATCGTGAAAACGGATCAACAGATGATGGAAAGAAAGGTGGCGCAAATGCAGGAAATTCATACCTTACCAAGAGCTTCAGAAACAGCAAGAGAAGGGGGGTCGCATTCTTGAAGAACATAAGGTGCGTGGCAAATTCAATGAGCGGATTGATCGGTGACAAAGAGAGAGATAATCCTTCAACAGCAGATCAGCAAAACCCATCCTCCAAGTGGATTAAAGTTCGTCAGCACGGCAAGTCTATGAAAGAATTCACCGCTTTGCATTTGTGTCAAGAAATACAAGCTCATGACGGCTCGATTTGGACAATGAAATTCAGCCCGGATACTCATTACCTCGCTAGCGCCGGAGAAGATCGGGTAATTCATGTGTGGGAAGTCCAAGAATGTGAAGTTATGTCGGCAAAGCCACTTGACGAGTGGAGTTCTACTGGTTCCACCCCACTTCATCCCATGGCAGGAAATATATTGGAGGAACAACCTCCTCTTGCAGAGAGTTCACTGATGCCATCAGAGAGGAAAAAAGAAAAGCCTCCTCTTCCGGAGATTTCACCAATGCCGTCAGAGAGGAAGAAGAAGGGGAAATCCTCTAACAAGAAAAAGGGCAATTCAATTCCTGATTATGTCAATGTGCCAGAAATTGTATTTTCACTCTCAGAAAAACCAGTATGCACTTTTACAGGTCACCAGGATGATGTCTTGGACCTCTCTTGGTCAAAATCACAGGTCAGCTTCTCACCACACTGTAGATACACAAAAGGTAGAAAGAGAAAATTGTAAGTAGACAAAAATGAATTTATTAGGAAAATCTTCCAAGAATTTGACATTCCATTGAAGCCAAAACAGCAATCTTCATTTTGATTTTTTCATACATCATAGTCTAGTTCTATGGTAATGTAGAAAGTTGACATAAAATCATGCAAATTTATGTGGATTTGCAGCTACTGCTTTCAGCTTCAATGGACAAGACAGTTAGGCTATGGGACATGGAAACAAAGAGCTGTCTAAAGTTGTTTGCACATAACGACTATGGTAGAATGCCTAACCATACCATTACTGCTCAATTGCCTAATCTGCTAGTTTAACCTATTTTTGCTTTTGATGCATGATTGGTTTTGCAGTAACCTGTATACAGTTCAACCCAATAGATGACAACTATTTCATCAGTGGCTCACTTGATGCGAAGGTTCGAATTTGGAAAATACCAGACCGGCAACTCGTAGACTATACCGACCTTCATGAAATGGTTACTGCTGTTTGTTATACCCCTGATGGCCAGGTAGCTCCTTTGATGTTTTTCTCTTTTTCCTCAGATACTCTCTTTCACTACCGTAATTATATTTTTTTAAAAGAAAAATTTTCACCAAGTATCAGAATCATATCTTCATCAAGCTGAATAAGAAAAAAAGGAATTATAATATGACCAAATATTTTTATTTGGAAAATGTTTAGGACCCCCATAAAAGAGGACTCTCATAATCCACACTGATGTATTGACTATTGATGTGTTTGAATTTTTTTTGAGAGTTGTATCTGACAGTGACATGAATGGTTCAAATCATTTTGGGGGTTATAGGGGTTGTGTTTTGTGGGGGGTCTTTATCCTTACTGTTTTTATTTATAGTTTGGGTTTTGTAAGTACAATTTGTAAGATGATTTTAGATTTTCATTAACATTTTATCTTCTTCATCATTGAAGGGTGCTCTAATTGGTTCACATAAAGGGAGTTGTCGTTTATACAGTACAGCTGGTACAAGCTGCTCTGCCAGATTATTCTTTTCTTTTTCAATGCTTTCTTTCTCTAATATATACAAAAAAATGTAATAATTTATATACTATTTGGCAACCTAGATTGCAGTCTAGAACAAAAAGAAGAGATTGACATCCAACAAAAGAAAAAGACTCAAGCAAAAAAAATCACTGGTTTTCAGGTAATCCTCTTTTTCTCCTAGTTTCATCTCGACACACAAGTCTTTCTTTCCTCAAACCAGTTATCATAAGCTAACCCTGGTTATGAACAGTTTGCCCCAGACAATCCATCTGAAGTGCTTGTAACTTCTGCTGACTCCCGGATTCGAATCATGGAGGGTTCAGACATCATTTATAAGTTCAGAGGTATTTCTTCAAAATGTAGACACATTTATAATGTGTTTTCCATGTAACAGATATTAGGGGTGGGCATGGTTCAATTTAGTTCAGTTTAGGAATAAATCAAGGACCAAACGACTATCTACAGTTTCATGAACTTTGGAACCAAACCAAACCATGAAAATCTTGGAATCAAATCAGACCACACCAAAGCAGTAAAACCCAGTTTGGTTTGGTTTAGTTTGGAACCACGATTTTAAGAAACTTGCCGTCATTCATAACATGATCACAAAATATAAATATATTTTTTTGGATAAATAAGCAAACTTTATTAAGAGAGCATCAAGACGATGCAAAGAATACAAGAAATCTCAAGCCACTAGAAAACAATAACTAACTAAACTGCTGGAAACATGAAGACAAAACTACTATGGAAGCAAATCCTCTACAAAATCAACAAAAGACAAAACATCCGGATCCACTGTCAATGAAATCCAACTATGTAACACTATGAACAGACACCTCTCTAACTAGGCCAGCGGACGCATCTCTCCCAAAAAAACCCTCCTATTACGCTCCAACCAAATTAGCCACATAAGACAATGACCAGCCATAATCCATGCCTTCCGCCTTCTCTTCCCAACCCTCCCCCCACTCCAGCTTTGCAACACCGCCCTGACTATTCCCGGTTGAACCCAAACCAAACCGAAAATAGCAACTATAGACATCCAAAGACGTAAAGCAAACGGACAGTAAATTAACAAATGGTCCACTGTCTCCGCAGCTTCACAACACATACAACACCAATTCACCAAAATATGCCCACGACGAATCAAGTTATCAATCGTCAAAAGCTGGCCTAACGCTACTGTCCACACAAAGAAAATGACTTTGGACGGACAACCCACCACCCAAACACTCTTCCAAGGAAATGCCACCCCAGCCCCACCCGTAAGTCCATGGTAAAAAGAAGATACAGAAAATACCCCTTTGGACTTCGGGCACTCCCACCTGAGAATATCCTCGCCCACCCCTCCAAACCTAAGCCCATACAAAAAGTCCAGCAAATCCAACAACTGACCCACCTCCCAATCTTGCCCTTCCCGACGCAACCCAACTTGCCACACTACCACATGGCCTTGCACCTGAGCATATGAAGCCACTGTCGCCTCCCGATCAATCACAACATGAAAAATCAACGGGAACATCACCTCTAATGGAAGCTCACCACACCATTTGTCCCTTCAAAACCAAACCCGGACCCCCATCCCCACTCGAAAACTTACTCTCAACCAAAACTCCTTCCTACCCAAGCAAATACCTTTCCACAAACCACGACCATACGATTGGCTAACCTCCTTCGTGCTCCAATCCCCCCAACCCAACCCATATTTAGCCCCTACCACTTTCCTCCACAACCACTCTCTTTCTACCCACAACCGCCATAACCACTTCCCCAAAAGAGCCAAACTAAAAGAAACCAAACTCTGAATCCCTAACCCCCCCATCGCCTTAGGCAAGCAAATCTGCTCCCAGGCTACTAGATGATAATGGAAAGATGCAGACCCTCCACCCCATAAGAAATCCCTCTGTAACTGCTCTAACCTCTTTGCAACCGACACAGGAATGACGTGAACTGACATGAAATAAGTTGGGATGCTGGAGAGGACACTCTTTATAAGAGTGAGTTGCCCCCCTTTTGACAAATATTGCCGCTTCCAACTTGCCAGACGACGTTGCACCCTATCCACCACCCCATTCCACACACATTTGGCCTTGAAAGAAGCACCCAAAGGTAACCCCAAATACGTTGTGGGCAGAGCCACCATCTTGCACCCTAAAATGGCAGCCAATGTAAGAAGTTGACCCACTTCACCAACCGGAATCATCTCAGACTTTCCTAGATTCACCCGAAGCCCCGAAACCGCCTCAAAACAGAGAAGTACACACCTCAAATAACCAACCTAACTACTCTCCGCTCCGCAAAAAATAAGAGCATCATCCGCATAAAACAAATGAGACACCACTAAACTGGACTGCGGAACCATGCCCACCTCGAAACCAGTCAGCAAACCCCTCTGAACGGCATTAGATAACAATCGCCCCAAGGCCTCCATAATCAAAATAAACAACAAAGGAGACAAAGGATCCCCCTGCCGCAAATCTCTATGAGTCGGGAAAAATCCTATTGGCGTCCCGTTAACTAGAATAGACATCCAAACTGTCGAAATACAAAACTGAATCCACTGCCTCCACAAGACCCCAAACCCCATCCGCTCCAACATGTACAACAGAAACCGCCAATTGACATTATCATACGCCTTTTCAATGTCTAACTTGCAAATAACACCGTGGTTGCCCTGCCCTTGCCAAATCCGCGAATCAACAGACTCATTAGCTACCAACATAGCATCCAAAATCTGACACCCACCTACAAAGGCATTCTGGGATTCTGACACCAACCCCTCCAAGACTCCTCGCAATCTGTTAGCCAGAACTTTCGCGAGAAGCTTGTACACACTCCCCAACAGGCTAATAGGACGAAAATCCCGAATATTCTCTGCCCGCCTTTCTTCGGAATCAAAGCTATGAAAGTGGCATTAAGACTCCGTTCGAAATGCCCTGTCTGATGGAACTAAGCAAACAAAGCTAATACATCTGCCTTCACCACATCCCAGCACTACTGGAAGAAAAGCATAGTAAAACCATCCGGTCTTGGCGCCTTGTCCCCGTGCATTTTCTGCAAAGCCCGTAAAACCTCCTCCTCTAAAAAAGGCCTCTCCAGCATATGCCCATTTGCCTCCGCAATAGTAGCAAACTGAACACCATCCAACCCAGACCTCCAACAGTCATCTTCTCCCCAAAATAGGTGCTGATAGAAACTGACAACACCTTCCCTTACCTCCTCCTCAGAGGATAACAACGCATTGTTAACCCGAATCTTCCCAATCTGATTCACCCGACGATGAGCATTCGCCATACAGTGAAAAAAATTGGTATTCCGATCCCCATCTTTCAACCACAAACATCGCGACCTCTGGCGATAACTAACCTCCTCCATATGAGCCACCTTGCCAAACTATTTTTGCAACCCCTCACGGGCCGCCAAGTCCTCCTCAGACAAGTTCCTTTCAACCTCCTTATCATCCCATCCCTGCAAGGTCGTCAAAAGATTAGACTTCTGAGTCTCCAACTGACCAAACACCTCCCTATTCCACCGACGCAAGTCTGCCTTTAGAAGCTTTAATTTCTGAGCCAGCTTGTTACCTAGATCTCCCACCACATCATAACCTACCCACCACGACCGAACTATATCCACAAACCCAGCTGACTGCAACCACATATTTTCAAACCGAAATGGCACCGAACCACTCCGAATCCCACCACTATCCAACAGCACTGGCCAGTGATCTGAAACAGACGGTCCAATCTTTGCTGAATCACATGAGAAAATTGCTCCTCCCAATTACCAGAGATCAAAAAGCGATCCAGACGCGAAAACACCCGGCCTCCAAACCAAGTGAAGCTACCCCCTTGCATTGGCAAATCAATCAACTCCAAGTTGTCAATGAATAAGAAGAAATCTCGCATAGGACCCGCTACTGGACCCAAGCCCACCTTCTCCTCCACACAACGCACCACATTGAAATCCTCCTTACACACCACGATGATGCCCATCGAAAAGCAATACTTTGTAATTCTTCCAAAAAGAAAACCCGGTCTGACCCCCTCACCGGCCCGTACACGCCTGTAAACACCCATCGGAAATCATCCCCAATACAGCAACAAGACAGTGAAAAACCACCCATCTCCTCCTCCTTGTCAACAACACGCCGATCCCAGCACAGTAGAATTCCCCCGGCCACCCCAACAGCTGGCAAGAATGTCCAATCCACAAACCGCCCCCCCCTCCCCACACCTCCCTAACCACCTCTCCATTAATATGCTCCATTTTAGTCTCCTGAAAACAAACAACATCCGCTTTCACCTTCCGCAACACTGCCCTTACCATCATCCTTCTTCCCCTATCATTTAGTCCACGCACATTCCAAGATAAGATTTTTAACTGCATGCCAACAATGATTGAGTAACACAGTCCTTCCTGACGACCCGACCACCGTCTTGTGCCCGCCGATCATAATTGACAGTACACTATAAGTTCCGTAGCTCTCTAGCACCCTTAGCTTTTTGCCTAACAACCTGTAACTGCTTTCCCACCGGAGCAGTCCCCCTACACGAAGCTTCAATGGCCGAAACCAGCTTCATAGCTTCATTTTCGTGGCCAACAAAGGAGACCCCAAGTAGAGTACTTAGCTCCTTAATCTGCGATAACACCCAATCAGACACCTTTGTCGGACCAGGAGGCTCATCGCCAGCAAACCCAGTTGCCATGGGCTCCGTAGCAGTAGCCGGCACATGAAGCTCAAATTCCCCAACCTCTATCGCCAATGGGTGCAAAACCAGAGGCAAATTTTCATCCTCCTTAGCCCAACGACCTGCTAGACCAACAAAGTACATCCTAATTTCAGAATTGACTGCACACCCCGACCATTCTCCCTCCCGATCACAAATATCAGGCCGATAAACCATCAATTGAGAAAGAACCGGAGAAGACCTAGCCTCGTCCCTATTTGCTGTCGGACTGGCCATGGATTGACCAACATGCTCCCCCGTCGGCAAATGGGATGTCTCTGACTGCCGTTGGTCTTGCACTGTCGACGAAGACCCCTCAATGGATCGCGAACCCACACTCCGATGTAACCTCTCAAAGATCCGCTACACAGATGGATCCTCTGTATGACCCGGATGCTGTTTCGGTGGCCCATTAGAGAGAATGCCCACCCCATCCCCAAGCTCATGGGCCAAAAGTAACTCTCCCAAATCACCCCCCAGGCCCTCTTTAAACGTACCCAAAGGCCCAACTGCCTTAGTCTCGCCATCTCTATAAGCCTGATTAATTTGGCCCACCTCTGGCTGGGGTATTGGGCCTAAATTATTGGACCTCCAAACCTACCTAAGACCTCTCCCCTTTAAGTCATGCCTTCATTGACCACTGACCCTTCCAGACCCAAATCTTGGTTAAGTGGAAATCTCCTTCAACCCCCAAATCTCTGAATATGATCTACTCCCCGAAATCCTCGCCACACCAACCAGCCAAGATTCACGCCTACCTTATCCGACCAAATCTCACCTGAAGAATCTCCCGCCATCGAAGCATCCACTACCGCCGGTCCAGTTTTCAACCAAATGGGAAGGTTGTAACGCCGTGAACCCCATCGGAGATAAATCTGCGACGGAATCCCTCCAACCAGACCACGAACCTTCATCTGAACACACCCTAACAGGTTCAACGACTCATCCATCATCACAAAACCACCACATCTATCCCCAATCTGTCGATACACCCCAATGCTACGAAGATGAATCGGAAGCCCCAACATCTGTATCCAGTTGCTGCGAACCAAAGCAGGTTTCTTACCATCCGTACAAAGCGAATCCGACGACCACCAATTGAGAGTCAGATCTTGACCATTAATCGTCCACCGTCGGCGCATCACACTATCCGCCTCACGCCGCGATCGAAAGACAAATAGGTAAAATTGACCTTCGATTCCATGAACCTCCACTTCCCCCGATGACTTCCACCATCGATGTACCCAGGCGGTAACCACCACTGTGTCCAACCCTTTAGCCCCCCATACCCCCACCCTCCCCACTAGTGCTCGATCCAACTGCTGAAACCACTCCCCTTCAGATCCTACCTGAACCACCACATCACCCTCATTCCCATCTCAAAGTACTACATCACTCATCAACGGTAACCCACATGATACAGGCACCTGCTGTGGACACTTGTTTCTGTTGACCCAACCATCTCCAAAGGAAAAACCCTCCATAACCAAAGCAAACCCCTCCCAGCCACCACCAAAATTAGATTCCAGCACAAAGATCTGTTCTTGTCTACCACTCGTCGTAGCCACGATCTGCACCGAAGAGCGACCATCCTCCTCTCCTCAAATCCACACAGCCACGCTCTGACACCCCCCCATCAAACGCCCCAAGTACGCCAATCGGCCTGGTTCCCGTGATGCCCTCCGGAATTTCTGACAACACCAGCGTACCTCATAACCGCAGAGAACAAGAGCCTTGCGAAGGCCTTGCCCGGGCTCCACAATTGCCAATCGCCGCAGCCCAATCTGATCTTCCCCTTCTTCCTCAAGCTCAAAAGAACAACCTCCGAGGAAGAGAATCCTCCGACGAGGTGCGTCCCTACCCCCAGTCATCCAGTCCTTGGTGATGGCCTGCTGTAAGCCGCTGCTCTAAACAGCCGTTTAACTAATCCAATATTGCTCAGAACTTGCTCAAACATCAAACAATATCTCATAATTTTTTAAACAACAAATTTATAGATGATTGTTTATCGTTTATAACTAATACTAGAACTATAAAGGAACACACATGTAAATGCAGAAGGTTAATAACTTCCATATATATATATATGGGATACTAATCAAGTACTCAAGTGTCTGTCGTAAATAACAAATTATGTATCTATACTATATATCTAAATGGCCCGGTTTGGCTTCAAACTAGAACTGTAACTATAAAACCATAGACCAAACCGTGAAGTATGGTTCACCTATTTTAAGAAGATCGGACAGGTTTACAATTTTTTCAGTTTTTTGGCTCAACCTAACGGATATGATGTTGGGTAACAGGTTTCAGAAATACTAGCAGCCAAATTTCAGCTTCATTTAGTGCAGATGGAAAATATGTTGTATGTGCAAGTGAGGACTCTCAAGTATATATCTGGAAGGTACGAAACGCAGGTGTAGGGAAAAGCAAAGGTTTAATGACCACAAACTCTCACGAAGCCTTTCAGTGTAGAGATGTTTCGGTTGCCATCCCATGGCCAGGTAGCATGAAAATTGAACCGCCAATCATTGAAATGAACTCCAAAAGACACTCGAAACGCTCCACCCATCAGCCACCTTCCACCATGGGATCTCCAAGCCGGGAAGACAGCGTGATGGGAACAAACAGTAAAAAACATTTGCCACCTCTTCCCAAGAAAAATAATGGCTTGGAGAGAGATTCAAGTTGCCGGGATGAAGACCTTGCTCAAATTTCTCGCACCGACTCTGAGACTGGAATCGGAGAGTCATTCAATTCAGATTCTTCGTCAATTAGATATGGTGACTCACCTTCTATTTCCAATTCTGGGAGTTCTCCGTCTCAGTCTTGGTCCTCCAGGTCCTTGTTTGAGGGTAGTAGCCACAGAGGAGGAAACACTGTCCAAGCAACGGCGTGGGGATTGGTAATTGTGACAGCAAGCCTGGGAGGTGAGATCAGAGCTTATCAAAATTTTGGGTTGCCAGTTAAGCTTGGCCGCCAAGCCATTCTCTTCAGAGACCTCTCATGAAAAGGTTTTGTATCAGTAAAAGGTACTTGGTTTTTCTTAATTAAAATTATGTACTTTTCAAATATAGTTATAGCTGAAGATGTGTTTAACAGGTTATAGTTATAAGTACTGCATGTGTTTCTAGGTTCTTAGAATAATATTGTACAAGAAAACCCAGACAACCTGGGTTGGTGAATTCACACAACTCTCACACTCTCTTGGAGGAGGAGTTGTATTTGAAACGATTCTTTAAAATCTTTATTCATGTTACTTCCATTTATGGGTACATTTGCAGCGCAAACTAACTACTTTAGTTTGCTCCCACATATTTTATTGCCTATTATGATAGTCTTAAGTTTTTTATACATTCAACTTTCTATATCCATATATTAAAGAATTCAGGGGAAACAAAGAAAAGATTTTTTCCCCCATATTGTTTCACAAGAAGAGTATGGAATTATTATTCCCTGTTCTTGTCTTTTCTGAATTTCCAAAGAAAGAGGTTAAGAAAATAGTTTTTTCTTTCCCAGTAATTTTTCCTTAATAGTAATTCTGTTTAAGGGTAAAACTGTAATAAAAAAAATTAATTTTTGGTGGGTGTACTTAGAAATATTGTGTGCCAGCTCCCTTGATTTGGCCAAGTTGTGAGAGACAAGTGGGCAAGTTGTCCATATATAAAAGAATATGGGAGAAGGAAAGAACCCTAACAGCCATTAACTGAAGAGCTTATAAAAAAAAAAAATTCCACAAAATTTATGAATGAAGACTCATAGCACTCCAGCAATTATATAGCAGAAAAACAGATGTCCGAGTACACTAAAGCATAAAGGTTGTGTAAACTGTTTCATAGATATGGTAATAAAGTCCATAAACATTATTTTGTTTAGTTAGGAACTTACAAACTGGTTAACACCAATAGGCAGCTTTCCTCACTTTTCATGAAAAAAGGGGAAGAATCAATCACCCATCACCACGGATATCTTGCCTTCTGTCCTTCCCTTCAAATAGCCACAGATTGTGGAGCAAGCGTTAACTATGAGAACAAGCCACTGTGACCAACGCTTATCTGTGGAAAACATAGTTCATAAAAGCAAAAAACAAAACAGGAAGTACTATACCTTCTTCACACGGCTGTTCTTTGTAATGGCCCAGTTAGACATGATAAGAGCTTGGCTATTGATAACCCGCAATCATCTAAATTGCAACATTACAACCCGGCTATTGCTAGATTCTCAGTGGTGTAATTTGCATAAGTCAAAATATTGAACAAAAACCCAATGTGGGATTTGGTAACCATCTATTTTTCAGTTTGGACCTTCATCCCTACGAAATCAGATAGCAGAATAATTGCCAGAGATTCTGAATAGCTGAAATTTTTGAGGTACATATATGCAAAAAAAGATGGAAATGGATGAATTATTATATAAGCCCATAAAAACAATGAATTTGCAAATAACTGCAAATTTATTAAGAAAAATAGACTGGATGCAATTGGATTTGCTTTTGTAGGTCGATGTAAATAAAAAACTGCCTCATCCCCAATTTGGGTAAGATAGTAATGGTCAGATCTTGAGATTCACTATATAATTTTACCATTTCAAAGGTGCAAAAAATGAAAGTAAGAATGCAATATTAACTTAGAAGTTAGAATTCTGTTAATGGTGGGTATCAACATAATCAGTATAATCAAGCAGAGCTTCTATTTAAGGATTGAGGAAATAAAGCAGGCAATCTTACCAAGAACCAAAAAAAACTGTATAACATGTGTGACAGTGACTTCAACAAAAAAATAATAATAATAATTTCAATCTTGTACAAATTCTTATTATGATCCATTACATTAGGAGGGCAAGAAACTAAGAGAGTGTCATATTTTACCTACATCTTTAAGTACTCCAACTGCAACATCAACCTCCAATAATAGTTCCAATTTCCAAACTGCAAAAATTTTCATGCACTATTTTTTAACTTAAAATCCCATGAAACAAGTTACCAAATACTGATAAAATGGATATATTGGTAACTGGATATCCCAATATGTGGACACTATCCAATACTATTAATGTTGCTTCGAAATAATTGCAAAGAATAAAAACAAGGGGAAATTATAAATTAGTCTAAAAGACCAAAAATAATTACAAAAAAATGGGTAGTGCAACTTTTTCTGTGCAACAAAACCACAACAAAAGTTTCAACTCCCCCCCCTTTTTGGCAAATACTTTTCCCACTTCCTGTCTTATAATTTCCACTAAAAACAAACACACACACACATCCAAAAAAAAAAATTGTATAAAGTGATAACATTGCAAGTTTTGTATGTTGCATGACAAGTTGGATTGCCGTTTGCTTAAAATACAAATTGCTCCTATAATTTTGAAAATTACATCCTGTCCCGTAAAGTTTCTAATTTCACAACAAACGGCACACTCTATTAATAAATCATCAAATTAATTAACAGCTTTTCATGATGGCAGAAATTTATTTCAATTAATATTAAGGTAATTTTATTATTATATTGGAAAACAGATAGAAATTTTATTTTTTTAGTTAATTCTCTTAAATAAAAAATTTTAACAAAAGGTTATTGTAATTTTTCAAACTACAAGGCCAATCTGTATTTTAAGTAAACCTGGGTGTATTCAGCTAAAGGATTGTAGCTTGTGTGTGTGAGTGTGTGTGTGTGTGTGTGTGTGTGTGTGTGTGTGAGAGAGAGAGAGAGAGAGAGATGAATAGCCTCTAGCAAATCACTAGAAATGCATCACACTCCATGAAATGAAGAACCTAAGACCTAAAAGCATTACAAAACCTCCACAGAAAGATAACAACGACGAGACTTAGATATATATACATACATTTATGTAGATACATAAGGTTAAAATACGATTGTTACCGAATCGTTGAGCTCGAGACCGCCATTGATGCTCTGCTCTAAACAATGCTACTGGTGTAGTGACTCTGCTTTTGCTTCTCTTTCACGGGTCTCTAATCCTTATGGACTTTGGACCTAATTTAGGATAGTTTTGGGCCCCCAAACCCAAGTTAGCAGCCCATTGAGTTTTGTTTTTGGGCCTGACAACCCTTTGGGGTTCGAATGTTAGGTTTTCTTTTTTCGGATGAGAGAGGAAACATACTTTTTTCTTTCCCTAATATGATTAAAATATTTCGAAATAAAATTGTGTTTGTAAAAATATGACTGGTGCATAAAAATGATACGGGATTTTCTATTATTATTAATTTTTCACGTCTATTTATTTATATCATTTGTAACTAAGTACGGGATTTGAAAAAATAAGAACAAAGCATAGCATCCATTCCCATAAACAGAAGGAAAAACTACAAGTCAGGCTATTTGACCAAAAAACATTGCAAATACATAGGAGTGCAAGTGTTTTTAAGAGTAGAAAAACACAAAAATAATTACACCCTACAAATATTTCCACTTTTTTGTAATAAAATACCCCACCTCTTACTCGGGGGTGTTTGGAAAGCAAAAGTTGAGGTTAAAATAGCCTCAAATACAAAAAAAGTCAAAAAGTCACATAAATCCATTGATTTTTTTTATTTTATTTTTTTTAAATATAGCTCTAATATAGAATCAGCCTACACTGTCAACATGACAGTGTAGGGACAGCCCCATCATTTCCGAAATAAATGACAATTTTGCCCCTTTAAACCTATTTTAGAAAAAGTGAAGTTAGGGACAAATTTGTCATTTCAGTTTCAAACATCATTTCAAACATATTTTTCAATATACAACTCAAATAAAAATTCATCATATCTTCCCAAACACAAAAACTAAAATAGCTTACTAAAATAGTCAAAAAACCTCTAAAATAGTCACTTCTCAAACACCCACCCACGTAATTTCTATTAAATAGATGTCCAACATAGATTGAACCTATCCTGCTAGCTCTCACACTAACTTGTTAATTTTAACTTCAGAAAAATAAAAAAAGTACTTACTTAATTTTATTTATAATTTGTATTGATTGATAAGATTGCGACAAAGTTCTCAACCACTTGTCTCTAATTTTACTCTGATAATTATAGTGCATGTCATTGCCAATTTGCACCACTGCCTTCAGTCTCTAAGTTCCATTCCATCTATTTTTTCCTTATAAAATAATCGCAAGTGCTTCTTAATTTGAAGAAGATGGTTCAAAGAAACGCATTCTCTCTCTCTCTCTCTCTCTCTCTCCACCAAGTTATGCTTTAGGCTCTACGCTAAATTAAATAGTCATACTGGACCTAAAAAGACACGTGTACCAAATAACCAAATTGAACAAAGTGCTTCCCCACGCAAGCATCCATTCCATTTCCATGGAGGGCCGGCCTTGACTGCAGGTAAGAGAGGCCTGCGCCTTGGCTCCAAATTTGGATTGAAAATAAAGATTTTCAAATATAATTTTGTGTTTTAGATATAAAAAAAAAGATCCAATGGAACATGGGGCTAAAAAAAAAAACAAGACTAAATTTTTATTTTTTTAAAAATATTTGTAATGATTGCTTCTTATCTTAATATATGAAAGTAAATTTTTATTTATATTTTTAATGATTATATGTACAAGTAAATTTTTTTGTGGTTACAAATAAATAAAAAAGTTGTAACTTATCGTTTTATCTATGATTTTTTTTTTCAATGTAAGAGGGCCCCATTTTTTAAGTTCGCCTCGGACCCCCTAAATCTTAGGGCCGGCTCTGTTTCCATGCACATATAATTACATTTATTTAATAATAATATGTATATATACAGGATCAATCACATATAATATGTGTTATTATATGAAGCACACAATTTAAAAGATTTGTAGGTTATGTAATTTTCTTTTTCTGTTTACACAAAACTATTTATATTGTTAACTGCTTTAAAAAATAATTGCTAGCAGTTATCATATTCAACGTATCTTCGTCATGCATGCAAAAAATTAAACTGATAAGTAACTACGTATTTAGATTACATTTATCTTATAAAAAAATTGATGGTCTATTTTTTAAATTACATTTTTTAAAGATAATTGTAATTCAAACATGTGATTGTTAATACTTAATTAATCTATTTTTTTATATGCATGATCTATGCAAAATGGACTAAAAATTGGGCGATTCGAATCAATAAAATGAACTCAAAATAGACGCTAGATGAGTCAAATTAGGTCCTCCAATCCAAACAGTGGAGGGAATCTGCTCATGTTTGTTTCACACCTCAATTATTATTTACATAATTTGCATGCTAACTTGGAACTAGCCAGTAATCTTAATTAAAAGCAATAAAGACAAAACTACATTATTGAGTGGGCCAACCATAAGATAAGATAATCCGTGTAGAATTTGATTTTTATTTGGGTTTCTTCACATAAATATGCGGATATATGGTCAATCTCGTGGCTCTTTAAACTTTAAACAATGATAAAGTAACTTCATTGGATTCTAAACCTTTCAAAAATGTCTACACATTTTGGTCGACATCATAGAATGTCAATGAATATATAGGTTATGTCAATTCAATGTAAACATAATAAATTCACGTTAATAAATTAATAAATACATATGAAATTTATTTGTTTGTGTTTAAATTTTTTTAAAATATATACATATATATATAAAAAATAAAAAATAAAATTATATATAATATTTTCTTTTTACAACGTAATAAGAAGAAAACTAAAGTGGAATATATAGCTTCGAAATGAGGGCAGTAGGGCCAGCCAGTTTCGTATGAGAAATGACTTGGGCTCCACATGGCCATATGTATGATTGAGCTCATGTGGATGAACTAAAAAAGCAGCGTCTCAGAATTGGAGAACTAGAATTTATTTAAAAATGAAAATGCGTGGCAGAGATTGAATTAATAAAATATGAAGTTTACAGATAAAATGAATATGAGCTATTGATGTAAAATTTTAGATAATTTTTAAATTTTATATCTGCGCCCGTAGCATTATTGGTGGATGAACTTGAGAACTGACAGCACCTAGGAATCTTTTCTTTTATTTTTTTTTAAATTTTTTTACGACATATATATATATATCTACTATATAAAGTTTAAATCTGAGTTAGTGTGGGCATGTCACTTTTCTTTTCTTTTTTATTTTTTGTTGAAAAAACTACAAATCAGTATTACTTCTTAAAATAATTAAAATTTTATGAAAAAAATTAAAATTTTAATTATTAAAATTTGTAAATTTTATCACACATTTGAAATTTTTTTTTTTCAAACTCCCTCTGAATTGTTATTTTTTACATTTTTTAATTTCTGAAAATGCCCACAAGCACAAAAGCATCTACAATAATAGTCATGCCATCATTCAAGTTTTTCTTCTTTTTTTTCAAAAAAAAAGAAAAAGGTCTTATTGTGTTTTCCTTCTAGTACATAAATGTGCACAAGTCCATTTTTTGTGCTTCCATGAGATTTTATATCTCAATTTTTCTTTTAATATATTTTTAATTATTAATTTGTATAACATTTACATGTCTCAATATTTTTATATGAGTTACCACTTTTGTCCCGAATTGTTTATTCGATGAAAACCGAGAACTTAATGTATTCTAATGTCAATATTTTCAAATTATTTTCACAAATTAAAAAAAAAAAATCAGATTATTTGAAAATTTTAACACAAAAATCTATTACTTTTGTCTTTTATTTTTTATGCCGGACAAATCATTTGAAACGAAAAAGAGTACTAATTTGGAATCTTTGATATTTCCAAACTTTTACATCAATTTTAATCCTGACCAATCATCATAGATCAAATGAATAGCAGGTTTCACTTTGTGGAGGTCTACGTCCACTAGAAATGTAATTGACACAAAAACTCATGATCCGAATAATGGAATAATTTTCTGTATATGCACATGAGTCCAGAGAGAGAATGTTCTAACAATGACGTTATAAAATTGAATTTGGATTCTTTGTATTTTTAATGATTTAAATGGCAACACGTCACATTAAAAAAGGATCCAAATTTTACAAAGTTGAATTATTTTGGTAGACATTAATGAATAATTCTACACATAGTAATAATTTTATTAAAAATACCAAAGGTTAAATGTGATTGGTTGGAGATTTACCTTAATTGGAATAAGGTGTGTAGCTTTGATGTTGATAGCATGTATCGGATTTTTTCTTTATTGATATTCGATGTAAGGTTTTTATCTTAATTCCTAATTAATAAAGTTTATTTTGCCGATAAAAAAAAAGAGAAAATTATTTATAAGTCCTATTAAGGAGACTTATACTACATATGATCCTACTAAAAAACTTATGTTTCTATAAGTCCTGTGGGAAGTTTGTTGACACATTTACTCTCAATATTAGTTGTTAATATCATAAATAATGACAAAACCATATATAGAAAATTAAATGTTGCCATAGATCATATCTATATAAATGTGAATTTGAATTTCAAAATACATATTTACCTTCAATATTAGTTGTTAATATCATAAATAATGGCAAAACCATATATAGGAAATTAAATGTTACCATAAATCATATCTATATGAATGTGAATTTGAATTTCAAAATACACGAATAAACAACATTTTTACATTCAATTTAAAAAATAAAAAAACTTAGTAAATTTGCAAAACGTAACGTGACACGTACATAAATATTGAATATAACAACGTCACAACACAATTTCAAAGAAAAAATACAACCGAACGTAATACGCACAAAACATGACAACATTATAGATGTTAATTAATATTACAATCTAAATGTAACGTCATTGGAAGCTAATGAAAGTATGCCAATGTATGGATGTACCATTTTTCATAAACTAGCAACATTTTCACATTGAATTAAAAAAATTAAAAACCCATTAAATTTGCGAAATGTAACGTAACACATGCATAAACACTTAATACAACAGTATCACAACACAAATTCAAAGATAAATACAACCGAACGTAACACGCACAAAATATGACAACATTGCAGATGTGGGTTAACGTTACAACCTAAATGTAACGTCATTGAAGGCTAATGAAAATGTGTCAATGTATGGATGTACAATTTTTCATAAACCAACAATATTTTCACATTCAATTAAAAAAATTAAAAACCCATTAAGTTTGCAAAACGTAACGTGACACCTATATAAATGTAACGTAACATGATCATATCAGATGTGACATTCAGATGCAAAAAAACACATTCGCATTGTAAAATGATACATCCATACATTAGCACATTTTCATTAGCCTCCAATGACGTTACATTTAAGTTGTAATGTTAACCCACATCTGTAATGTTGTCATGTTTTATGCGTATTATGTTCGGTTGTATTTTTTCTTTGAATTTGTGTTGTGACATTGTATTCAGTGTTTACATACGTGTCACGTTATGTTTCGCAAACTTACTAGGTTTTTGATTTTTTAAATTGAATGTGAAAATGTTGCTTGTTCGTGTATTTTGAAATTCAAATTCACATTCATATAGATATGATCTATGATAACATTCAATTTCCTATATATGGCTTTGCCATTATAGGATATAATAGTATATTAATAACATTTATTCACAACTCATAGGATCTTGTGAAAGACATTCATAACTAAATAAAACTTGAAACTTTATAAGAAATTACGCAGGACTTCACATAGTATAAGCTCTCCTAATAAAACTTATAAATAATTTTTTTCAAAAAAAATGTGAGTGATTATCAAAAAAATAATAATATTTAAATATCTAATGATATTTGAACATATATACTTTTAATAGGATTATTAATAAAAATTTAAATAAATATAGCATTCCTCGACGTTAATATGTGAAAGGGGGCAACATAAAAAGTACCAGGCTCGGCTTTATAAAATTTGAATTTGTAAGTCAAAGATTTTACTTGTAACATGCATACCCAAGTGGTCATCAACGTGCATGGGATAATTATAGTGTAGTTATGTGGGTGAAAAGAGCAGCGATCGACTGTGAGTTTGTGGAGATTTTTTTTGAGCTTTTTTTGACAATCTAAATTGTACATATTGTAGGATTTGTTAAATAGATCATTCATACAAAAAATCAAACTGATTAAAAATCTATACCTTTATAAGAAAAACACATTTGTTTTTTAAACAAGAAACAATTGACATTATCTTGATAATTTTTGTAAAACAATTTGAATCTGATCATGGGTTATGGATTTCTGATTAAGTTGATTTTTTATATGGATGATATACTCGACGAATCTTACAATATGAACAGTTCGAATTATCGAAAAAGACTCGAAAAAAGTCTCCACAAATTCACAGTAGATCGCTACTATGACTTAGTCACAGCAATATCCCCGATCCTTACTATGACTTAGTCACAGCAACATCCCCGATCCTATGTTATGTGTTCTCTCGATGATAAATATTTGAATTTGTTAATATATAGTATACAAAATAAAAATGATAGTGTAAATTTACTTGCGGTCTCTGTAATTTATTTCGTATATCAATTTGATTTCTATAATTTTAATTGTATAAATTTTTATACTATGCTAATTTAGCCCAATGTTTTTAAGAAATTGTATTAACAAATAAAATAAAATTTATATTATGTTTTTAAAAAAAACATTAAATAAAAATTAAGAATAAAATAGTCTATTTCGGTATGGCCCATTTCAAACTAGATACAACCCCTCAATGATTTTGAGAGAATAAATTGGATTATTTTGTTTCTTTATTTCAATCTAATTTTTAAAATTTGTTATTATTAAAATAATAAATATAGAAAATCCAAGAACAAAATTAATATAATTTGTTTTTAATACTTTAAATTATGACTCATTTGCATTTTCTCTTCCTGAGCTTCAAAACTCACTAATTAGTCATTGCAAACTATTATTTTGTCATGCCTAACATTTTTCATTATGATTCTATTAGGGATTTAAAAGGAATGAAATCGTGCATAAATCATATGACACTTGCTAATTTGTTTAGAGTAATTTTTTTTTTTTTTTTTGTGATCTTATCTGCACTTTCCCTTGTTTTAGTGACAAAGTGTAAATCAGATCACCAGACAATAGTAGCGTTGCCTGAAAAATTCAATAAATATGTCATACACTTTGTACATGATTTGATTTTGTGTAAATCCCTAACAGAATATTAACAAAAAATGTTAACTGTAACAAGATAATACTTTGAGCTAGTTAACGGTTAAGTTTTAAAGTTCAAAAAGAGAAATGGTTGTTTTGAGAACTTGCTATTTTAATTAATTTTTTGACTTTTTACGGAAAGACTTATAAACCAAATGAGAATAATTAACTTTTTAATAATAATTTTTTTGTGACTATTTTAATATGTTTTCAAATTTACTCAACCTTTGTTTGGAAAGTACGTTTACTTTTTGACTTTTTGGCTATTTTGTTTGAGAAGTGCTAAATTAAATTACTTTTTAACTTTTTACAAAAAAAAAAAACGTGAAATATGGGTTAGATTTGAAGTGATATAATAGAAAAGTGATTTGACTTAAATAATATGACTATGATCTAAATAGAATAATGTGTTATTTTAGCACATGCCAAACAACCACTTAATCTGGGATTAAAACGTTTGTTTGAGTTAATTTTTTTGACTTTTGTAAAAAAAAAATAAAATGATTATGATTTAAATATAAATTTTATTTTATTGATTTTTTAGTCTTTTTTATTTTTTATAATTAATTTAGCTAAAAAGCTTAAAAAATTTACTTGTTAAACGAGAATTTGAAATACAAATAAATCATAATTTAAAAAATTTCAATGTAATTTATCATTTCGACAATTTCGGAATCAGAACAGGAGAACCGACCCACTGATTACTCAGGCCTCGTTTGGCAAGAGGCTATTTTAGCCAAAAAGTCAAAAAGTTACTAAATTAGCCAAAAAGCCAACAACCCATACAAAAAAGTCAAAGATCCTCTTTTCTCTCTACTTTTTGCACATCTTTTCGTAATTAGCCAAAAAGTCATCCCAAACATACAAATTTTTTTTACTTACCTTTTTAACCAAATAGCTAAAAAGTTACTAAATTAGCCTGTTCCCAAACGAGGCCTCAATGACTAAAACAAAGGAAGAGAGACCACCGAAATTCGACAAACAATCAGGTGATGATGATGATGGTGCTGATAATCACCGCACCATAACTGTTGTGGAGAGAGAGAGAGAGAGAGAGAGAGAGAGAGAGGGATGGGAGCTTTTTTGACGGTTTGATTTTTACTGGTTTTTTTTGGGGAGGAGTTTGCTTTATTCCTTGTTGGTAACAGACGCCTTGGTTCTTGCAAAAAGTAACCTCCAACACCAAAGATTCTTTTCTTTCTATGTCACCAATCTCCTTCTCCTATTTAAGAAAATTAAAAAGGGAGAGGTCTAGACCATTGTGTGAATTAGAACAATACGTAGAGTTGGTTTGAGTAGTTTATGTTCGTAAAAAATTATATTTATTGGATATTAATAATTTTTTTGATCGAAATATATTTTTATTAATAATTTATTTTTAAAATTATATTTATTATTGACAAAAATATATTTCAATCAAAAGACTACCAATAATCTATCAACGTAATTTTTCGCAGATATGAAGTACTCGATGAGTTCTACATATTAAACGGTTCGGATCGTCGAAACGGAATCCTTAATGGGCCTTACAGATGCAACAATACGCTCTAGTCCACATAGTGAACTGCAGAGAAGCCTCTCCCAATTAAAAAAAAAAATCATGTTTAATAGGAGTATTCGCAAATCGAATTGGGTTGAGTGCTTCTTATTCATTATTTTCCTAAACTTAAGCGGATAGTTAATTTGCATCCGTCCACTTAGTTAGTGAATATGAATTAAGCAGGTCGTGAAAGTTGATGAGTGGATGCGGTTTACTTTGATGATTTGGGATTTATTGTTTTGGACTTTTCTTCGAATTATTTTTCAATAATTCTTTACTATTTTACGTCCAAAAATTTTTATTGTTTATTTTTTATAATTAAAAAAAACCAACTTTCATATTCATAAATAAATATAAGAGAGCTTTTTTAATAAGTCCATTCTCTAAGAATCCTATTCCATAAAGCCTATAGTGTTTTCTACTATTCCATCAGGTCCTATTTTATATTAGAAGACCAAAACACCCTTCTCCTCTTCCCCTTTCTTTTTGAATCAAATAACTGTCCCTCTTCCCCTCTCTTTTTTGCAGAAAATCACACACAATATCTCCACCCTTCCGAAAACCCAAAATCGTATTCCATATCGTCTCACACCCATACGCATCTCATTGTTCCATCGTCGCAACGTCTCATCGTCGGCTTCGTCATACCTCCGCCATCTGTCTACGGAAACGTGGAAATCACCATTGGTGAACATCCTGAAGTTCCATCTTTGTCAAAATCACCATCGATGACCATTTGTGACAACCCAACCGTCAATATGGAAAAAGAGTAAGTAATCTCACAAATCTTGTATGTAAATCCTAAATCTCTTGTTTAAATTACACCATTGTGAACTTCCAATATCCCCTGTTTCTATTCATACAATGTGTGGAATTTCATATTTTTATTGTTCATGCCCTAATTGTTAATGTGAACCGCTCAATCCCAATCTCCAAGTATATGGTTTTGTTCACCCAAAAATAATGCAGTGGCAATTACGTTGTATTGTCAAAAGCTGTGAACATTTACATGGGAATGAAAAATGTTGGGCCAAACCAATTATTTCAGATATTGTTGTTGTATGTTTTAATCATGTGAATCTCCTATACCCATTTCATCAATATGAACTTCTACAGTAGTGAGCTTCATAGTATATGATCTTATTCATTCAATGTGTGAACTTCATATTATATCTGTTATTGTAAACATAGAACTTATGAACATTCACATTACTGTTCATTACTGGATAAACTTGCATTAGTAGACACTGATGTGAACATTTACATCAGTGTATAATGATGTGAATATTCATATTACTGTCACTGTTGATATTGTTGATTGTTGATGTCTATAGAACCTCCAATCTTCACTCAACAATGTGATGGAATATGATGTAAACATTCACATTGTGACATCAATGTCAGACTTGATTGTGTTGTTGGGTGTTGTTTGGTGCTGTTGGTTCCACCCTTTGTTTTTCAGCCAAATATAACATAATGTGATCACCCATGTGAACATTTACATTGCCCTACAACTGTTGTTGTTTTCAGAATTGATTTTGCAAACATAGATGATGTGAACATTCACATTACTGTTTATTACCGAATAAACTTACATTAGTAGACACTGATGTGAACATTCACATCAGTGTATAATGATGTGAATGTTCACATTACTGTCACTGTTGATATTGTTGATTGTTGATGTCCATAGAACCCCCAATCTTCACTCAACAATGCGATGGAATATGATGTAAACATTCACATTGTGACATTAATGTCAGACTTGTTGGTGTTGTTTGGTGCTGTTGGTTCCACCCTTTTTTTTTCAGCCAATTATAACATAATGTGATCACCCATGTAAATATTTACATTGTCCTATAACTGTTGTTGTTTTCGGAATTGATTTTGCAAACATAGATGATGTGAACATTCACATTACTGTTCATTACTGGATAAACTTACATTAGTATACACTGATGTGAACATTCACATCAGTGTATAATGATGTGAATGTTACATTACTGTCACTGTTGATATTGTTGATTGTTGATGTCCATAGAACCCCCAATCTTCACTCAACAATGTGATGGAATATGATGTAAATATTTACATTGTGACATTAATGTCAGACTAGAATTAATGTAAATGTTTACATGGGTGATCACATTACTGTTCATTACTAGAATTAATGCAAAATCAATGTAAATGAACAATAATGTGAAGATCCATCCACAAATATACTAGAATTAATGTGAATCTTCACATCTATTTGTTACATTGTGAATATCACATCATTTTTGTGTCAAAATAAACATTGTGGATGATTGAAATACAACAGTCTGATATGAACATTAACATTGCAATTGCATAGTAATAATGAACACAGTGAAAATATATACACTATCTATATATTATCATGATTTTGGTGAGGGTGCGAGTTGAGGTGGGGTTGCAGAGGAGAGAGAATTAACAGATAGTGTGGAAGATGAAGTAAGAGAGGTGGTGACAGTGGGCAGCAAGGTCGGAGAGGAGGGAGGGAGAGAGAGAGAGAGAGAGAGGGTTTGGAGGAGAGAAAAGATGGTGGAGTCGGAGGTAGAAGGGTTGAGGATGAGAGATTGAGCGAGATAGAGCTTACAGAGAAGTGGAGGCGTGTAGACACCCAATTTTTGACCGTCCATAAGACTCAGACGTCACCGATTGAGCGCTCGGTGATAGTGCATGTTGTGCTCGTTCTAAGGTTTCAGAGTCTCGGCTGCGAGCCTTGCCTCCGGACTTCGGGGCTCTTTTGTGCTTTGCTTCGGTTTGCGAACCAGGTCCTATTTTCTCTGTTTTCTCTTCCCGAAGGGAGGGAGAGGTCTCGAAGACCATCTCTCAGTGGCCGTAGGCTATGTTTTGTGATCGTAGGCCATTTTTCCCGTTTGGAGACCAGTTTCCGATTTTCGGAGCCGTCGACTGTGTGCCTCGGTTCGGGACTGCTTAACTACCTCCGTTTGCTCCGGTTTTTGGCACACACCTTGTTTCCTCTCCTTAGAGGGACACTTTGGCCCGGGAGACCACCTTCGTGGTCATACGCCACCTCCGATGCTTAATAGTCAGTTTTCAGGGCTCCCGGCTGCGCGTTTTGGCCCCCGAACCCTCGTTTTGCATCCGTCTTGGTTCATTTTTGGTGTGGACCCTAGTTTCATTGTTAAGAAGGTGGTACGGGGGTGGGAGACCGGCAATTGTTCTTGGAGACCACATTTCTCTTCGCCGCCCGATTTTCTTGCCAGGTAGGTGGTCTCCCTCACTTTTGAGCCACAATTTCGGGTCTCCCATACCACCATTGTGTTGTACTCATCTGGGAGGCCACCAATATGGGTAGGCCAACCAGCTTTTCTTTCTGACCCTTTTGAACCTTGCTAGAAAGTTGGTTTTTCTCTCTCCTGGGCCACATTTTCTGGTCTCTCATACCACCACTGTATTGCATTCACCTGGGAGGCCACCTTTCTGGATAGGCCGACCACCTTTTCAACTTGAACTTTTTGACCCCTGGTCGGCCGACCAAGGGGAATGGTCGGCCGACCACCTTAACTGGTCGGCCAACTTTCTGCTTTTTTCTCTCTCTAAGTGTGTTCCAGCTGTGCCAGCTGGGAGCCATTTGATGCATCTTCCATACACGTGTATGGAGGATGTTTGAAGCTTCCAAGAGAAGCTTTGGCCTCTCTTCTCTATAAAGAGAGGGTCTCCTCTCCATTTGCAAGGGTTAGAAATTTTTGGCTGAGGCTTATACACTTCTCCCTCCATAGCTCTCTTCTTCAAGCTCCAAACCCCATTATTCTTGCACCCATTACACTACACCTCCTAGCACAACACCTCCACCATCCATCCAAGTACCTTGAAACTGATTTTCAGAGGTTGAAGGCTCATTACCTTGGTCCAGAAGTTGTTGAGGGTAGGCTCTACAAGGGTAAGCCTCTATTTCCCTTTTTTTTTGCATTATTTTGCTTCATATCTTAGCCCTATTTGCAAGCATTTTTGGGTTTCGACATAAACCGAAAAAAGTTTTCTTTTGAGCTTAGAAACATGTTTGCTTAAGGTCATTTTTCTGTTGGGGGTCATCTACCCCCTTTCATGCTTCATTTCCTCATGTTTTGAGCTATGCATTTGAGCATTGGCATTGGCCTTGGTTTGGCATTTTAGCCACTGAAATCCAGTGGATTTGCAGTGGCTAACATGTGTCTTTGAGCTTCAAAATCATAGAGGGGTGACCCTCTTACCCCTTGTTCTCTTTACTAGCTTTGTTGGCCTTCCAAATGAGCTCCATTTTGCATGTTTTGAAGTCATGTTTTAGGCCCTGTTTGGTGAGTTTTAAGGTCTGCATGAGCTCTGTCCAGAGCCCTTTTGGCCATTTTGAATGTCTATTATGCATGCGTAGAACAATCCTATTCAAGGCCTTTCAAAGGGGCTTTCACTTGCATGCTTCCTAGACTAATTTCAGGGCCTTTTTGGTGGGTTTTAGGGCTGTCATAACCTCTTTCTAGAGGTGGTTTTGCCATTTTGTATATCCATCATATATGTGTAGAATAACCCTCTTATTAGCCCATCAAAGTAGCCTATCATTCTTGCATGCATTGACTGAGTTCCAGTGGTTATTTGGGCATATTTTGGCATGGCATACTTCTGTTTTTCGCTGGTTTGGTGAGCCCTCATGTGCTTCATATAGTTGTAGTGCAACTCATGGTTCACTAGCTTTCTTTGCATGCTTTGTTGACCCTTGATGTTAGCACTTTTTGGCCATGCCTTAAACTAATTTTGTGCATATTTTGGATTGCCTTAGCTCTGTTTTTGGCTCTCATAGTCGAATGATGTTTGTTTTGCATGCTTGTAGTTCAATACCCATGCTTAACTTTGAGTTTTGAGGCTTATTCCATGCATATACTGAGGTGTGTTCATGTTTTGGGTCCATTATACATCATATTTCAGAGCTTATATGAATGCCATATTCTCATGATTTCCACTCTTTAAACGTGTTTGAGAGTTGTGCATAAATGCCTCGTTTTCGGACCATTGCATGAGCTTCGTTTCTTTGCATGTTGAGTCATCCTTTTGGGCCATTTTCCCATTATTTCAGACCTGCCTAGGGTTTGTTTGGGGTTGGTTTTGCCATTTGTGCATTGCTTTGTGTACCTCTAGTGTAACGCACTTCACTAGTTTCGGTATTCGGGCCATCTAGCCTCATGTGTCATCCTATGCCACATTTCATTCCTTGCCATGCTTAGTTAGAGTTGCATGTTGTGCCTCAGGATCGGTCCATTGCATTCGTGCATGTTTGCATGTATTTCGGTTGTCTCATTTTCATCATATGGCCACTGATGTGAGTGTGGCTGAGGTCCACTCATATTGGTGTAAGTCCATCTTGCATTGTGTATGCCATTTTAGTCCATAGCATTGCGTATGCTAGGTTGCATGTTAGTGCATTGTGCATGCCATATTGTGTCACGTGCATTGTGTATGCTATTTTAGTCCATAGCATTGCGTATGCTAGGTTGCATGTTAGTCGCATTGTGTATGCCATCTCATTGCATTGTGTTTGGGATAGGAGTTAGCCCAAACACAGAAAACGAGAGACGTTTCATACTCAAAGTGACGAAACGCGTCTCAATTCCCGGTCGCCGACACTCCGGATTACACATGATGGAGTCTAGGCCTTGTTGTGTTGTCATGTGCATTCATTTCACATCGAGTCGTGCAATTCGACTCCTCAGCCATCATGCATCGAGATGCGTGATTGGTGGCAGGAGGATCGAGGTGTGCATACATATGTGAAAATACTTTGCCATGCCCCTTTCTTGCTCTCTATTGCAGCAAACCAGAAATCAGCGGCCTTCTAGAGCTTTGCACAACATTCCGGGATTAATTGCAAACAGAGGCAAATCGGGGCATCGCAAGGAATTTCCCGACAAAGCGACCCGAGCACGCATGCATCTTTCATCATTCGGAACAAGAGCTGAGGCAGTCCATTTTATAGCTTGCATGCTAGTTTATTCACTTTCCTAGTTTATTTGTTAATTAATTAGGGTTTTGTAATATTTAATTAGCTAGAGTAGTTAATTATTTATTCGGACTGTATTATTTATTCAGACCCTCCGAGAGAGGGCCAATTGTTGTAATAAGCGTGCGTGTGTGTGATGTATGTCTTCTAACCCCACGTCTTTCTGCCTTTTATTTACCAGCTTATGATGGTTAGTTTAGGGCATGTTTCAATTAGCATACTTATGATAGCATGTTTGCATTCATTCATCTGTCTTGCATGCACCGGGCTCGGCGCATCATACTAACTGCATTGTATTTCAATTCCAAGTTGAATACATGTTATCTTTTGCATCTCATATGCCATGTTTAGAATAGCCGAGCCTATCTTAGTTGCATTTTTACATGTGTTGCATTAGGCATCTCAGCATAGTTAGGATTCATGCATGATTTCTAATTAGCTTCTTCCTTTGGCTCGAAGTACTCGGTAAGTGCTTATGCTTTAGCATCCTTGCATGTGTGTGAGTGACTGCCATGATAGTATGCTTACCATGAGGATATGTGTTTATATGATATAACTGCCTGAATGCCTGTGGGTGAAGGTTGGGTTATTTGGATTGGAACAATTCATCGACTGAGAGTTTTAAGCCCACTTGAGAGTGGCAAAATCATATTTTTCTAAGCCCACTTGAGGGTGGCAAAATTCACATCTTAGCCTACTTGCGAGTAGCACCTTCAAACCGTTTTTCAAAACGAACATGAGGTGTTTTGTTCCAATTCAGGCGACCCAGTCTATAATTGTATGCTGTGTGCATCACGTAGTAAATCTAGGCTAATAACCGGAATAAGAGCACATAATGTTTTCAAAACTCGATATCATGGTTAGTAGAGGTCGATCTTTGATCGGGCGAGCGGGGGTGCTCACGAAGTGACCTTCCCCAATCGTACCCAAGTTCTCGAGCCGAGGCAACTTTGGTGATGACGGACACGTGGCCTTAGGCAACGAGTCAGGGTTTCCTAAATTTCCCAAAATAAAATTTTTAGGTGGTGACTCTATATCTGGCAAAGCAGTCCATGTTTGGCACTTCTTTCAAAAAATCTGTTTTCAAAAACGATTTGCCGGATTTGGACTCTTTGATGATTCATCGGTCTTGCATTTCATTCTGCGAGATTAGATACAAGACCGTGACATTGAGTCCTGAACTGTAGTGAGCCCAAATGAACAAAACGGGATTCCCTCCCGGGATGTTCGGGGACGTCTACAAGGCGGTTGTGGGTTGGTTGAGAATTTGCTCAAATTTGGCACGAAGTTGTTGCTCCATTTATGGAGTTGCTGTGCTGTGAAGTTCTCTGAAGCAATTTGAGATAATGGAGTTGGTGTATGCTGTGTTGTGAAATTATATATATATATATATATATGAAATGTGTATCCTTTTTCTATGTAATACATATCAACAAATAGACATAAGGGTATAATAGTCCAACAAATAATATAAATTAGGAAAAAAGGACCTCATAGAATAAAAGTATAAATACATGGGACTAATTAGGTTATAATTTTTCTTGGTGGACTTATTGGGTTAAAACACCTCTAAATGGGATTTATCAATAAAAAACCCTAAATATAATTACTAAATAAATTATTGTTTTTTTTTTTTTGGGTGAATGTAAATTATTGTTTTTTTATTAACACACAAAACATCAAAACATAACTTCATTTTTTTAGGAGTATTGGTAGATTGGGTTAGGTCAAGTGGCCTCTCATTCATCATCCGTCCAAAATTAGACAAATTGGAAAAAATGCATCCACATCTGTTCGCTCAGGCCATTGAAGTCATCCATTTTGTGATGGATTAGTTAGAGCCGTTCAGTTTTGACGGATCAAATAGATGCTTATCCACCCTTATTGTTTAATATAACTTATTGTAAGTTAAAAATTAATAATTAGAAAGTAGAAATTAAAATCAACTTATTTAAGTTATTTATACCTAATAAATTATAAGCAGAACTGTACCATAACACTCTGAATATGTAATGGTTATCTATTTTTATTATTTTATCTTATTATATAATATATATCTATGGGGGACTTACGTATAACTCGTAATAAGTGAATTTATTATCTAATAGATCTTGTGAGAATTATCGATATTTTTTTTATCAAATACTATTAAAAACCATCATTAATTATTAATTTTCAGCGACAGTTTCAAAATTTTATCACAAAAAATGTCACTAATTATAAATTTTAGCAACAGTTTAAAAAAATTATCACAAAAAAGTCACTAATTTTCAACTTTTAGTGACAATTTGAAAAATTCGTCACAGAAAAAGTCACTAATTATAAGTTTTAAAGACAATTTATAAAAATCGTGAAAAAAAAAATCACTAATGGCCAATTTTTAGTGACATGTGCAAAAAAAATATCACAAAAAAATATTTTTAGCAACGATTTTATTTAAAAAAAAATTCAATAGAACTTGAAAATTAAATCCAACTAGTATTACCTAGTGATAATTTACTAAATATATAATAAGACTGCTCATTACGAATCAACTACCTAAAATACAATATGAGTGAAACTTCTTATTTTAATGTGTCAATATTTTATTAAAGATATACACTAAACTTATTACACCATTATTATATTAACAAATAAGATGATAATCACAACTTAATTGGCAATAATTAAAGTCATTATGTGTGTAAAAAATATTTTTAAAATGTACAAAATTATTACTCTTTTAATATTATGTAACAAATGACTATTATGAGGTGGTTAAAGAGGACTCATATTACAATAGGGTAAAAAGTTGCTAGAAATAGCTCAAAAAATAGAAAATAAAATAAATATATTGTAGTTTCAAATTTAATGTGATATAACATAGTTTTAATATTGTGATTGTTTGGTGCAATTTATATGAGTTACTTATAACTTAATAGCATAAGATTGTACTCTTTGATGTGTTTTTTCTCGATCATTTTGTTGGTGTGTATTATTCATATATACATTGTACTATCTTGTTTTGAGTATTTTATTTATAAAAAAAAAAAAAATTATTATTAGATTTTTTTTAGGGAGATACACCAATAAATCTCAAATCTGTATCTTCTGATCTAGTTGGTCCTATCTTTTATCTTATGATCCAATAAGTCCCAATCTGGTGTTAATGACAAAATAACCCATATTCCACTCTGTTTGGCACCTTGTAGTAAGGGTAAATGTGGAATACCCCAATGTGGAATTGACTAATATGCCCAAAACCCTTACTGTGTTGATGTTTCTTTTCCCTCCAGACTGATTGGAATCGAAGAGACGTGTATGGAAATTTTAACAATACGCCGATGTTAATGGCATAATGTTGGGTAGGGCAGATCAAGATTCTTAATTGGCAACGTGGAATCCTTGTGGATTGGGACACTAGAATACGAATTTGCATTTTACCCTAATCCTTGTTGATACATCGACACCAGTGGCTTGGGTGACTGTGACGCTATTTTGTTTTCGTGTGGCGATCGGAAAACTTTCATACTCCGGCGGAAGTGACTGTGTTTGGCAATAATGGCTCCAGGTACATTAATCGTTTGTATGCATGAACCCTTGATTTCGATTGTGTTGGTCTGGTTGATCTTTGTCAGAAGTGTGATGTGTGTGATATCCTATGAGCCTTACATTATTATGGATTTGATATAGCGTTGCTGATATGGAGGATTTTGTGAAATGCATGCTTGTTGCATATGTTAGTTTGTCAATATTGTTGGCACGTTGTGCGTTGGAAATTTGTTGCTTTCTGTCCAATAGTGTGTAAATGTTAGTCTGGTAAATGTAAGTGTGATGGTAATGATATTTTGTGATCGGGGGTATCCTGGCATTTTTTGTTGGGGGGGTGGGGGAAGATGGTTTTGCTATTTTGTTGGTGGTGCATATTGTCTTGTATTTGTGGGGGTTTCGTGTTTGTGGTTTTTTTACATTGAATGCAATAGTAATGGTGTTCAGGTAATGTGTGACTGGTGTACTCGCATATTTGAGATGGGTGTCAGTTTGTCTGCGGTTTTTTTTTTATTTATTTTGTGCGTGTGTTAAGTCGTCATGATGTGGTGATGTGGTACATCGTCAAATGCATGGTGGTGTTTATAGGAGCTGGCATAGTCAGATTTGGACATTGTACGTAGTGGCGTTAAGTGTTGTGTGAGCCTCGAGTTTGATTGGCAGGTATGCCAATTGGGGGAATCAATTAATGTTAGTCTGATGACCAGTGGAATGCGAGTCGTGACTTAGACAACGTTCAAATCCAAAAATATTAATCACACATGTGTATGGTTTTTTTATGAATGAACGTAATTTGTTAACATTAGTGTAATGTTGTTTGATGTGGCAGGAATGCATATTTATGGTGCATTGGGTTTATATCTTGTGTACTTCAAAATAGTTAATTTAGTGTATTGGAAAGTGAAAATGTCTTGTTTTATATGATGTTGCATATAATGGGTCAACGTGGTATGGTATGGAATGGAAGGTGTAGACTATGTTGGTGTGACGTGTTAATGGTATGTTCCTATTTTACGTATTTGTTATGACATGGTGTGTGAAAGTATGAGTTAATTTGGTGTTTCGTTTGATGATGGAACGTGTAATGGTGTTAATTGGTGGGGTTTGATTTCCCCGGTATGCTGTGCTAATGTTATACATGAAGTTTTGCGTGTGTTGTTATTGGTTTTAGTTTTTCCCTGACAGTTTGCGTGTAACCCATGTTTCAAGTACCAGTGGCAATCGGAATGGAAAACAGAACATTGGCACGAGGTCACCGCAAATGTCGATCAAGTTGGCCATGAAAAGGCAATCCAGACTGTCATTCAAGAAACAAAAATGAGCCAGTGGTACTGTTATGAAAGCTGATGTTGATCTGGCGAGGTTAATGTACCGATCCAACATATCAGAAGTGATTAACACGGTGTTTGAATTGGAATTACATGATGGACATATTAAACAATTGCAGAAAACCCCATTTTGGGTGATGATTGATGCTATTCATGTCAACGAGCTTGATTCGAAATCGTTCAAGAAGTGTGATGCCACGGTCTATCGAATTATACAAACTTACAACCCCGAAGATGAGAAATTCCACATTGGTGGAGCTACGCTACCATTGCGGAACAACGACATCAGGTTGATATTTGGGGTACAATATGGGAAAGAGAAGTTGGATTTGGCTCACGGTGTTAAAGGGCCTTCCGATTTCATGCAAAGACGTTGCGCAAATGTTAGCCGGATATCTTCAAAAGTTACAAAGGATTTGTTAACCGAAACAATCTGTGGTCGTACAGAACGTGATGAAGAAGACGTGGTGAAACTGCTGTGTCTTTACATTTGTGCGAAATTATTTTTCGAAACCACTGGCGAGCATATAGGGTGGGCCTTTGTTCGTGTGATCGACAAACTGGATACATTAAGACAGTACAACTGGACTGCAATGATTCAGAACACACTGATTGGTTCGCTAAATGAGATACACAACAGGCTAGAGAGGGTGACTGGTTGTGTCGTAGCGTTGCTGGTATGTACAATAACCAACGTAACGAATACATACATCATTCAAAAAACAAAACAGTCATACGTTGTTATGGGCTTTGTAGACACCCCATTTTTTATCGCCCTTAAGACTTGGGCGCCACTGATTGATCACTCGATGATGAAAGTTATGCTATACAAATGTTCGATTTTTTCAGCAAGAAAAGCTCTAAATCCTAACTTTACACCCCATTTTGGACCAAAACTATTTTGACCAAAACTTTTTTATACCTTAAAACCCTCTCTTTCAAAATATTTTTGAAATTGTTTCTACGATGTTCCGAAGCTCGCATTTCATTAAAAATTTCACTTTTCGGTAAACCGAGCAAGGACACATGGAGATAAATGAAAGAGAGGTGAAATCTTTGAAAAATCTTTTAAACATCTTATTTAGAGGTTTGGAGTTGAAGAAAATAAGAGTTGAGCATGAACAGTTGAGAGAAAACCGGGCACTCTCACTAAATCAGGCCTATCCTTTTGTACACTTGAACTTTAGTTGTAAGGCTACCACCATTGGAAAAGTGGACTTCTGGGGCTTCATTTTACACTCAAGAATCTCCTAAAACCGAGTCCAGATGAGGGAGATATAGCCATTTGAAGTTAGGCATCAATCTGGTTAAGACAAAACTGAGTAAGCTTCACTAAAATAGGCATATCTCTTTGCACACTTAGAATTTAAATATGAGGCTACCACCATTAGAAACTAGACTTCTGGGCTTCAATTTAGACTCAAGAATGACCTAAAACCAAGTCCGAATGAAGGATATATTCCCATTTAAATTCAGGCTTGGAGGCATGGCCGATAAGTGGCCAGCAACCACCATTTGTGGCCGGCAAGCCACCATTTTTTGCCTGCCGGCCATCAGTGATGGCCGGCCAGCCACCATTGCAAGCTTGCCGGCTATCAGTGTAAAAACCAGATATTTTTCCACACTGTTCCAACTGTCCATTTTTAGATATTTTCGACGAAAGCTCATATATTTCTATATATAGAGGACCTCCCTCTCATCTTTCAAGGTTAGAAAACATTAGGAGTGAAGAAATATTTTGGAAAATATCCTCTCTCTACAATTCTCTCTCTCTTTTACAACTTGCATAGCCTATGCCCAAACACTCTAAACCAAACCTAGAGAGTTTCTTGCTGAGATGATTTGAGCTTGGATTTGAGCTCTTGAAGCACTTGAGAGTGTGAAATTGGTTGGTTGTGACTTAAGGGTTCATTCCTCTCCAAGAGATATACCTTCTCTTGCTTTTGCACCATCTCTACACCACTTGTTTTCCATGTTTTCTTACTATTTTTAAGCTCTTTAAAACCTATTTTTATAGACTAAAGCTTGTGGTTTAAGGCTATTAAAGGTAGAGGGGTTAATCACCCTTCTTTGAATCTTGTTCTCTAAGCCTTTCCACTTGTGTTTCCCATTCTTTCATCAACTTTTTTTGAGCTTTTTACCACTGATTTTCAGAGGTTTTCAGAGACTAAAAAAATAGTTTTGAAGTCTTAAAAATGGAGGGGTTAGCCACCCCTCCTTTGGCTTGTTTACTTACTTGAATTGCTCTATGTTTTTGTCTTCATTCTAGCACATTTTTGTACTATTTTTGGGTTGTTTTTGGACTGTAGAAACACTGCATTTTTTGGCTGAAACTTGGGTTTTAAGACCATTAAAGGTTGAGGGGTGGTTTACCCTTCTTTGTACCTTATTTTGAAAGCCTTTACCCTTGTGTTTGCCACTCTTTTACTATCTGTTTTTGAGCTTTTAAACATTGAATTTTAGAGTTATTTTAGTGGCTAAAAACACTTTTTGAAGTCCAAAATTAGAAGAGTTAGCCTCCCCTCATTGTGTTTTGTTTACTAGCTTAACATGCTCCATGTTTTAGCTTATTTTTTTCTAGCTTTTGTTAGCTTAATTCTAGTATGTTTTAGGGTTGTTTCAAACCTATTTTAGCACTGTTTTGGGCTGTTAGTTGCATTTGAGTCTTGTTTTGCATACTTGTAGTGTAATAGTCCTCACAAGCTTGGTGTTTTAGGCCATTAGACATCATTTGTTTGAGTTGATTGCATGTTTTTAGTGCTTTTCACACTTATTTTCAGCACTAATCATCTCTGCAACCTCCCTCCTTTCTTAGCTTTTACTTTTGCTTTGAAAGTGGTTTCAAGTCACTTGCTTGCCTAAGTTTGAAATTGAGGTTTCATACTTAATGGTTTAATTCCTTAAGGGGTTTATTACCAACGGTATGATATTTCTTTCATACTCAAAGCAACTTGTGTTTTGAGCTCTCTTTCCATTAGAGGACTTTAATTCACCTTTGGACTTAATTGGATTAAAGAATGGTTGGTAAGTTAAAAAAGAGTAATTAAAACTTGGGATTAAAAGTGAGCAAGCTAATAACTCGATGTGTTCAATCGGACGTTAATTGAACACATGAAACTTGGACCATTTCATACTTGCTAGTGATGGAATGATCCAAGTCTCCAAGGTCAATTGCTTTCCTTGATTTTTCATGAAATGGAGAAGGTTTGTGTCTCATTTTGTATTTATTGAACTTGCACATCTTGAATCACAAGCCATTATACAATGAAATTGCTTGAATTGATGGTTTGTGGCTTAAGTTCATAACTCTTTGGTTTTGTTCATGAAAAAGAAGGGTGAGTTGTGCAAACATTCTGTGAGAATACCCTCTTTTTGCTCTATTTGTCCTCTGTTGCAGCAAGATGAACCAGTGCATTAGTGGCCGGCATGCCACTTTCCATGGCCGACAGGTGGCCGGCAAGGCACCATTGATGGCCGGCAGGCCACTTTCATGGCCGATAGGTGACCGGCAATATTCACCAATGGCTGGCTGGCCACTGATGCAAACCTTAGCAGAGTCTTAGTAAGGTGGAGCAAAATGGTTTTGGAAATGTTCAACTCTGCAAACCGAGGCTTTCGGGAGCAAAACAGTGGTCTTTTCGGGTGGAAACCGAGCATGCGCATGCACATCTTTCTTTTCCCGAGACAGAGTAGCTAATTAGTTTAGTTTTATTACTTAGTTTAATTATTAGTTGCAATTGTTTTGTAATTATTTAATTAGCTTAATTAGTTATAGCTAATTAGTTGGTGATGTAATATTTAATTATCTTAGATAGTTAGTTAATTATGCATTCAAGTTTTGTGATAATTAACGTAATTAGCTTAGCTTAATTAGCTAGTTAGCTTTATTCATTCGAACTCTCCTTCGTGAGAGCGTAATGTAATAATGTGCATGTCTTCCAAGCCCACGTCTTTCTCCCTTTTACTTAACCGCTTTCAATGGTTAGTTTAGGAGCATTACATTTCAATTAGCATACCTTATGCTTGCATACATTCATCTTGTCTTGCATGCACTGAGGCTCGGCGCATCATTCAAACTGCATTGTCATTTCAATACTTCTTTGAATACGTGTTTAACCGCATGCTATTTAAATTGAGTCATATGCCATATTAGTAGCCGAGCTTATTAATTGCATATCGCATGTGTTGCATTATAGTTAGGAATCATGCATTTTTCTAACTCTTTTGTTTTATCTTGGCTTGGAGTACTAGGTGAGTTTTTAATGCTTTAGCATACTTGCATGAGTGTGAATGATTGCCATGACTAGCATACTTACCATGAGGCTAAATGCTTATTTGATAAACTGGTTGAATGCCTGTGGATAAAGACTTGTTGCTTGAATTAGAACGATTCAATAAATGTACGTTTTAAGCCCACTTTGTTGAGTGGCAAATCAGTTTTAAGCCCACTATGTTTAGTGGCAAATTCATAACTTAAGCCCACTTGGGATGGCAAATTCAAACTCTTTTCACAAAACAAACATGAATTTGAATTGTTCTAATTTGGGCAAACTAGTCTATACTTGCTTGTGTGTATCACATAGTAATGCTAGCTTAATAACCGAAACAAGAGCACATAATGTTTATAAAAATCATATCATGATTAGTAAAGGCTGATCTTTGATCGGGTGAGCGGAGGTGCTCAATTCATGACCTTCCCCTCTCGTACTGTCACGACCCAAACCCGGCCCTATGGGTTTAGCACCGTAACCGGCCAGTAATCCGAGATTACCGAAGGCCTGCTTAACAGTAATACAGTAAAACAGAGTACAGGGCCTGGCGGAAGCCAACACAGTAATAAAATAATGTCCAATGAGCTGTGACAGTCTGTATACCAAAAGATTTTTCATACATATATACAGAACAGTACCTATACATACATGTCATTCAGTGAAACAGGGACTTAATCCCCACTCAACAGTACAGTAAACATTCAGTCTATACAATCCATTCGGTTATTACAAAGCAGTGAGACAGTGCAAAAAGGGGAAATACTAAAACATCCCTAAGCCTTAGCATGATAGGCTCGGAACCTCGCAGTGAGGCACATTGGTTGGCTTGACAAAATTGGGATTCGACCCCGACGCTCCTAGCTTTGATCCGGTGCCTGTACACCTACATATATATATGAGCAGTGAGCTAAAGCCCAGTGAATAACATAAAGCGTAAAGGAGTTAAGAATGAATGTCCTTACAGTAATGAAAATAGTTCATTGATTCAGTATATCTGTCATTCAGCGATATGTGGTACATCCATTAGCATAACAGTACAGTAAACGGTAGGTCTTAAAAGACCGAACAATAATTGATGGCCATCAATCAGTAAACAGTAGTGGTTCTAACATGGGAACCGAGTTGATTAGACAAATCCACCCGTTCATAGACCGTCGGTGGGGCCATCCGTTCACAGACCGTCGATGGCAGAGATTTCTCAAACAATAGCAGTAACAGTAAACAATAGTTGCTAAGGATGCCACAGTACAGTTCAGAATATAGGACATACATTCATACAGTAAACAATATCAATACAGTAAACAGTTCAGTTCAGTATTTCAGAAGATAATCATTTGAACATATCTTTACACAATTGTTACTTACAGAGTTCTGGGCTACAGTATGTTAGAGCGTGTCTCCCTGGAATGCCAACCCTATACAGTTAACAGAGTGAACACACACTAAGTTCATAGTTGGGAAAGATAATAACTTAATCCCTAAATGCCTCGGTGTGTTCTACATCTACATCCCCATTAAGATGCCTTAAACTACGCCTAAGAATGCCTAGGATGAGATGAGGATGCAAAGATGTGAGCAAAAAACAGTTTCAGAATTTTCAGAAAAACAGAGTCCCGCTCGAGCGCAGGTTTCCCCGCTCGAGCGTACAAGAAAACAAAGGTCCCCGCTCGAGCAGCAACATCCCCGCTCGAGCAGACCAAAAAGTACTGGATAGGTGAAATCTCCGCTCGACGCCCGCTCGAGCGTGTCACCAGTCCCCCGCTCGAGCGCCCAATACTCCGCTCGAGCGGACTGATGTACAGTGCAAGATGCTGGGAGCTCGATTTTCCCGCTCGAGCGGACAACCAAAAGCTGGAAATTCCAGATTTGAGTCCCAAGCTCAAAACTAAGTTCAAAAACAATATTTTCGATCCTCTTGGGCCATTTTCTGGAAAAAAAACTCTTGCAAACCCATGGTTAAGCATGATTCAAAACTCACTTTGAGGAATCAAGGCCCAAGGGTGTTTAATTCAAACCCAATCTCAAACCATTTTTCAAGAACAATCCTCAAACAAGACATGCATGATTTCAAACCATTTCAAAGCTTCAAAGCTTGCTCAAATGAGCCAACTCTTTTCAAAACAAGATGAAAACATGGACTATAACAACAATATGAGCATGCATGTACCAATTTCCATGTAATCAGCCTCAAAATGCAACAATGTAGCCATGCATGCAACCATTTAGCTCTAATTCAACACTTTGAGCCATAATTTGGCTCTAAACTTCCAATTAGCTCAAAACCATGCAAGAACAACTCAAAGACACAATTAAGAAGATGAATGATCTACCTTAGGTGTGGAATTAGAAGTGTAGGAGCTCAAATATGTAATTACTCTTCCAAATCACCAAGTCTTCAAGCAATTCTTCAAGACAAACTCAATTTCTCTCTCACTAGCTCTCTTGGACGGTAGGAACAAGAAAAATGGGCTGATGAAATGTTTTTGATCAAGTGTAAATAGGATCCATATGTTTTGTAGGTAATGGGCCATTAAGTGACATTCTAGTAATTAAGCCTAACTTTGACATACATCAACATTTAATCTAATTTAATCATACCTAATCAGTTTTCAGATAATTACACTATAAATCACATAAATTCTACTGATCATGGAACATCAATCAATTTACGGTTCGGCCGCCGATAAGGCCTTCAATTAGCAGTTTAAACATAAAACATGAACAGATAAATATTCAATCAAACAGATAGAATATGCAATACAATAGATATACTCAATCAATCAGTTTCAATTTTCAGTCAGTCAGTTCAATGATCCAGTCAGTTCAATTACCAATCGTAATCATTCTCAGTTTAGCAGTAATCGGAAATAAATCGGTAAGCAGTATGAAGGTTGTTACACGTACCTAAGTTCCCAAGCCGAGGCAACTTTGGTGATGACGGACACGTGCCCTTTGGCACGAGTCATGGGTTTTCTAAATTTTCCCAAAATAAAATATTAGGTGGTGACTCTGTATCTGGTAAAGCAGTCCAATTTTGACATTTTTTATTCAAAAATTGATTTTTCAAAAGATTTGCTGGATTTGGATTCTTTGGTGTTTATCAATTTCACATTGCACTTGTGAGATTAGATTCAAAATTGCGGGAGTCCGAACTGTAGGGCTTCTTTTGAACCTTCCGAAGGGGGCACGAAAAAGTCAAGCTACAGGCTTATTTAATGGTTTGTTTGATATCTTGATTTTAGTTTCTCATTTGTGAACATTCGACCATCATCACCCCGGAACGGCCTAATGTGACACCAAGGTTTTGTCGATGGAACATTGACGCAGTTGTGAGGAAATTGAAAGGGATAAATTTGTTAGCAGAAGGTTACATTGAGGTATGGAATAAAACGTTGAAAAGTTTTTTTTTTTTTTTTGGTTTTGTTTGCATACACTAATGTTTATGTGTGTGTTATTTTGGATTTTTTGTAGGTACATTGTGGTAAACTTGTCGGGACAATTACTGAGTGTCATATTCTGAAACTGGTTGTTGTTGCGAATGAACCAATACAAGCTAGTCGAATTATGATGGATGTGGATCCAGTTAACGCGTGCAATGGGCATGGGGCTATTGTTGAGATGAATGATGTGGGCAGTGTGGAGCCAAGCTTCAATTGTTGGCAGCCTGATACACCGAATGGTGGTCCCATCAAAATAGAAGGGGTAGATGATGATAAGAATAACAATATTGGTACACCGACTAGTAAAGAAAAAGTGGGTAGGAAGATGTTGACAGGCGAAGAAGTGTGGCCGGTATTGTTCCCGGATCTTCTAGACCTGTCCAGCACTCCGGATGGTGAAGCCGTTGGTACAGAACCAGCGATGGTGAATGATGAGTTGAGAACTACTAAAGTCAGGATTACTAAGTTGGAGAGTGAAATTAAGAATAAAGACGCACGGGTACGTAAATTGGAACATCATGTCGAAACGATGGATAAACTGCTTGGGAGGCATGCTGCTAATTTGTTTATAGACTTTAATAGTGTTATTGTCGAGAAGGATGCTGAAATTGCATGACTCAGTACGCTGGTTGGTAAATTGGAGTTGAAAATAACCAATTTGGAGGATAGTCTTGATGATCGTGAAGTGCACGAGGTAACCCAATGTGTTGCGAATGATGGATCTAATCAACAAACAACGAGTAACAATCAATCGGGAAAAGTGAATGGTTCTGGCAACGTGACGAGTGGCGAAAGTGCGCAGCAGTCTGCGTGTCCTGCAGGCCAAACCAAAGACGTTGGCATCCCCGCATTAGTAATTATTGAAGACAAAGTTGGGGTTGAAGATTTGATGATTGACTTTGCCGATGGGTATGTACGTTCGACTATGAAAGGTGTAGAGGGTAGCTGCAGTCCCCGTAATGCACAGTTAGTGTCAAGTGGAAATGTAAATGTTAGCGCAGCTGTCGTTGGTGTACAAGCTAGTTGTGAAGACACAACTGCTGCAACAAGTTCTGGGCCGAAAATGACGTCACTGGTTAAACAGGTGAAAAACAAGCCAAGACGGGAATTTAGGTTGTCTGACTACGAATATCCCGGCATATTTGGACGACAAAAAGTAAGTGACAATATAAGGCTATGTAAATCGTTTGAGCCCAGGGTGATTTGCAGTGTTGAGGACGTTAAGGTGAAACGTAAAACCTAGCATGGTTTTCGTATGAATATGAGGCACACTGTGTGGAACATGTTGAAAGATGATGATAGGTAATCACTAGAGAGAATGTACATTTTAGAGGGTGACGGGTAGGTTGTTCGTATGGAATGTTGTACTATTTTATGTTTAGAAGTTCTAAATGCTGTATTATGGTGGTTGTTAAATTTGATTTATGATTTGCAGGTTAATAGTATGGGACGGTGGACACAATGGAATAGAAGTGCATTTCACAGATATCAAAGACTTGGTGCCACAGAACTTCATCTATGGGAATGTAAGCTGGTCTTGTATCATTTAACGTTGAAGAGTTGTATTTTTTTTAAACCCCTTATACACATGTAAACATTGTTTCAATCGTATCGTGGTTGACATGGCTATTACAAAATGCAAGTTGTGACAAAAAACTCCACAAACAGAGTGCCTTGCAAGTCAATTGACACACATATATGGTAAATGCAGATATGTGGTATGTGACATACAAGGTATTACACACATATATGGCAAATGTATTTAATAACACACCGTTACAAATATATAAATGCATGTACTTCCACATGAAGGTAACAAAATATTAGTAGCACATAGTGTACAGAAATTTTCAAATTGTTATTACTAGTGCATTGGAATATTAATGGGTAACATATGGTATATGTAATCGATGCATACGCTGCTATGTTAACAGAAATGCATAAGATGGTGTTGGGGAGACCAAAATATGTGGGCAAAACATACATTTATAGTAGTGTATGTTCGGTATGTAACATAACTATTGTTTGTTTATATGAAATTTTAAATTAATATTTGTTGAATGAAATGTGATAGGACTGGGTTGGTTTTGAACAATTGTGCAGGATATGATGTGGAACAATAGCACTGTATCACGAACGAAGTACTTGAACGTACACACAAAGGCAGCGCGAGGTTGCAGATACAAACTTTTCCCTATCTACAATGCCAACCATTGGACAGTCATGGTACACGATTCAGAAAGCGGGAATTGGAAACATTACAATTCTATGAGGCCAAGACATAGGGTGCGTGATGAGCATTACAATAAGGCTTTAAAAATTATAAGTACAACAAAACCAATAGTAGTTTGTATATGAATGTTTGATGAATTGTAGTGGTGGTGCAATGGTAGTTTATCAATCTTAGTTTGTGTGTGCATGCTTGACGAATTATAATTTTGGAAGTTTTCATGTTACCCCGTACACAGCTAAACTAACATGTGAACGATCAACAGAAACAATGGGTGGCCAACCACCACAACAAATTCGTGAAACCAAGAGTTATAGCTGAGGACGTTGGGGTAGATGTTTATGATGGCACTTTTGTATCTGTTGTGGATTGCCCGCAACAAGTTCCAGAGTCGTAATGTGCGAAAACAGAACATTAGGAGGAAATAAGTGTTTGGATAGTTGACCTATGGTACTTTATTATCATGCTGAATGATACAACAACGGTTTTAGCGTTGGTTAGAATCCATTTTTTTTAAACAGTAACGTTGATATTATTTGTCAAGTAATCCAAATAGTTTCTTCTATTCCATATTATCAGCTTCGAACATTACGTTCGAAAAGATTATTCTTTATATGCCTACTAATACGTCATTGTCCTCTTGAATGGTTGTTGACTTATTTGCGATAGTAGGAGTCCATTACCATATGGTTGAATGGTGATGATAATGTCCGAGTAATGTAAATAGTATGTTATATTTTAATGTGCATTTACAGAACATTGGTTCGTAATGCCATACGGACTTGTGTATGTAAATATGGTATGATCTATACGGAAGTTGACATGCCAACAATGTGGGTTTGAGAAAAATGTTTTGCCACCATGGGATTAAGCATAGTTTGATCTCTATGGAAGTTGACATGCAAAGACTACGTGCATGGAGCAACGTTTGTTAAGAATTTGTGTTTGATTGTATTATATGTTAGGAAAAACAACATGGATTGGTTTGATATTCAATGTTTTAGGTGTTGTCGATGAATGTGTATTAAACTGTTGAACTAGCAGGAAATAGGTTACCCCCCGTAACTACGGCATATTATTTGGAATCGTATTTGTTTCTAATATTCTGTATAAAAATTTGACTTGTGTTCGTGTTTCTTGTTATGGTAATGTATGGTGTATACAGTTCAACCTCTAGACTGAAACACGCAGTCATGTGTAGTTCATCCATACTGGACGACATTAAACCAATACTAACCGTATGAAATTAACACGTCCAACAAGCATACACCTTGGGATTAATTTTGTCCAATGACTGTTAACCTCGCCATGAGTGACATTTCAATATTTTACGTTTGAAAATGAGCATCACAAATAGAAATTAGACTTATAAAATACCACGAAAGTCAGGACGTAATGAAGATACACTACACACCCACCCAATCCAAACATCTGCTACCATAAAACCAATTTACATCCCAAAATCCCTTAAGTTAATTCCCAAATATGCTCAAACCCTTTACATACAGTAAGTAAAGGAATAAAAAAAAAAAAAAAAAAAAAAAAACCACAACCACTAAACACCATTACCATTGCCAATGTATAAGAAACAAAACCCACCATGTATGGACCCTTACAAGATCATGATAATGAACACCAATACAAATGACAAAGAAACCATCTCCCCCCTTCCAAAATATGGCACGACACCAGATTAAATTGCCATTGCCATTATAATTATAATTATAGAGAGACCATTTCACCCAAACATAATATTCCATTGCCATTAGAATTATTTGAAACAGTGGGTTTTGGGTTCATGTTTGGTATGATGTACATAGATTGCAAACAAACCACAAGCATTTGTGTTGCAGTACAGCAACATGAAAGTGATGCCATAATATAATGAACACGCAAGTGGGGTGTTAAAGCTGCAATGTGTGATTGTTCAACAGTGGGAATTGAAATGATAGCTGGGGTAGACATAAGTTTGTCATACCAAATTTATTAAACCCGAAACAGAAAATGAATGACCGATTAAAAACAGTTTGAAAAACAGTTCAAACAACAAAATACGGTAGTCCAACACAACCCCAGTTTGTAGAAAATAAAATTAAATCATATGGCAGACCCTCTATAACGGCTCTTTGCATGTCTTCTTATTGTGATTGCCCAATTTTCCGCAACGCCCACAACAAATGCATTGCACTACCTCACCCTTAGACGAAATTCTCTTCCGTTTGGGCCTACCAGGCGGACGCTTCACTTTCGGCGGTGCTATCAAATATTCAGTTGGGTTAAACGTCAGCTTCTCAACTATTGGGATGGGATATATTGTTCCATCGTACATAGCTCGAAATGTATCGATGTAGAATGCACAGTCTATCGAATCATAAATGTTTCTCCTACTATTACGGAATGCGATGACGGCATAGGAACACGAGAACCCATTTATCTACCACTGAAAACAAGAACATGTTTGCTTGCCAACATTAACCAACATCGATAGGTGGGAGTGAACCTCCTACACTGGCTAACACACCATGCCCTGCTGTCGTCATACGCCGTGACCAATTTTTTCTCTATTTTCGGGCATATTACACCGGCCCATTTAGTGCATTTAACTCTGTGTTCCGACATCTTCTCCATTATTTGACCCCTTATCATATCAACCAGTCTAGTAATAGGAAGATGACGAGCCTCACCTACCCAATTGTTGAACGATTCGGCAGCGTTTAAGCATATCTCCCCATACCGTTGGCCCCTAAAAAATAACTAATGTCAACGTGTACGAAGATCATCAACGATAACGACAATAAAACATACTACAAAAAAAGGACGGGGATTAAAATACGCCGTAACCCATTAGGCGGATCGTGAACTACCTGAAATACGCATTAGATTAGTGTTTTGGGTGCAAGTCTTTCGTAAAATCTTCAATCACAATCGGGTTGGACTTCTTCAATACCTCCAATTTCTTATTAAAGCAAGTAACAGTGGGCACGTAGGCGCATTCCCGCAACTTACGCATCAACCCAATTTTGTGCGATGCATTCACATATTTCATTCGATCCCGCAAATTCATTTGAAGATGCAACAAACAATATGCATGATGCGCTGACGGGAAAATTATTGGCATAGACTGTAATAATCTGACGTGGCGGTCAGATACGAAAGTTAATATCCGCCCGCCCCCAACAATTTTTTTCAAATTATGAAGAAACCATTCCCAATTGGCTGAATTCTCAGAATCAACAATAGCAAAGGCTACAGGAAACAATCCTACAACCAAAACATGCAACATAAACAGGTTACCATGTGTAAATTTTTACAACCATCCACACAGAACATGTACAACACATTTAAAAAAGAAAATGAATAAGCATAACACTATGTTTTACATTGCCAATCACTGTCAATTAGAGGACATCCTATTTCAATGTGGGGAAATTTATTTTACGAAGCTTCATTTGGAACATATCAAAATGGAACTACCCGTTTACTAGTACATCAACAAAATATTAAATAAGAAGACACACTATTACCTTGATTGGCGTCTTTAGCAGTAGCGGCAAGCAAATTACCTTTGAACTTACCTTTCAAAAACGTTCCATCCAAGAATAGCAAAGGCCGACAATGATTGAACCCATCTATACAAGCGCGGAATGATATGAAATACTGAACAAACCTCCCGGTTTTTTAGTCAAATTCAAGGTTAATGTAACTGTTTGGGTTTTTTTTGCATAACGGAATCGCTATACCACCTAAATTGGTCGAACAACATAACGTGATCCCCGTACATTTCACCTATCACTTTCTTAACACCTAATCATGCCACCCAGTAACTAATCTCCAAACCATACTCGTTTTTCAAATCAAACACCACATCAGTAAGGCGTGTCAATGGCTGATCACGCACCCAATCTGCAACAATAGTAGACACCAAATTAGACCCCGTACGAGGGTTCATATAAGTACGTACAGCAGCCCCACAAGTGTGCACACTATCGAACCTCTTAATGCATAACACTCCGCTTAAAATCCTTGCATGAACTAACCATGTACAATCTGTTGACGCCGCAAACTTACACACTACTGTAATTCGAACGGAATCATTTTTAACGTATTTGAATTGAAATCCACGTTCCACAGCATACTTACATAGAACTTCACGGAATTTAGTTGCTCCACCATCGAAACATTGTCCCACATGGGTAATCCCATACGTCCATTGCGCCGACAAAATGTCTTCGATCTGTTCGGACAATATGTTGGTAACAAATCCATCTGGTCGTCCACACAATCATTCCGACTAGCATCTCGGGAATTTCCCTCATCCTTCGTGGAATCCACCATACCACAATTACCCCTCACCCCAACACTACGTTTCTGAATGAGGACCTCAATATGATTTATCACAAACGACTTAGCAAGACACAACATGTTTTGAATATAGTCATCACTATCCACCCTAAACTTCTTATACCCGGGAACATCGAACAACAAACACACCGCCCCTGGTACCAATTCATTGAACTTTCCACAAATATCATCAAAAGTCTGTACAAATGTCGAATCGTGATGCAACCAAATAACAACATTGACTAAATCGTAAGAACACACCAACTTTATCCCTTCGTCCATACCTGTGAACATTTGTTGAACCCATTATTATGGCAACATACCTCGGAAATACAAAACAGAAAACTTATTTTTTACATGGAATTGGTGTAATTAATCAGACCCAACCCACTGACACAACACACACATTGCAATTACCACGACAAACCAAACATCACAGCAACAACCGTAGAGGAAAAAACAATATAAAAAATCAACACCAACCAACAATAAAGACATAAATGGGAGAAAAAAAAAAAAAAAAAACAAACAAACAAACAGAAACACACACCTGTTACGATGGCGTAACAACACCGGTACAAACATAGCAAGACAACACCTCGAAATGTACAGTTACAGTGCGACGAACAATGGTGCTTATTGGAAAACATGACATCCACTACACGCAATATCCCCGTTTTCTCTCTCCAAAAACAATGAAATCAATGTTAATCAATCAAATACCCCTCCCCATATGTTAACATTATCTATCCCAATTCAAAACAGAATCAAATGTTTAGGGAAACAATCGTGCAAAGGGTATTCATGTAAAAACAAATGGGATCAAATCACACCCCAAAAAATCTGCCAACAAAATAGGATTAAATGGTGTACAAAAAACCTTTAAGGACTAAATGGTTTAACTTTTCTCTGTATAGGATTTATGGGTAATTTTTTCTTTTTTTTATTAGTAGACTTAAAACTCATGGAATATCCCTATAACAATTATACATGAGACTCAAGCTTGTGTATAGTGATTAAAAAAAACTTGTGTCTAGTGATTAAAAAAAAATTAGAGTTAATTACCTAAAAGTCCTATTTACAAATGTTGTAGTAGTTCAGGTCTTATTTAAGATTTTTTGAACCAATAAATCCTATTTAGTAAAATGGAGAATATTATCAATTTTTTCTAATTTTTAAAACTAAGAATATTATCAATTTTGCATAATAATGTCCAGATAATTGTTTCACTAACTGATAAAAAAAGAGAGCATGAGATTAAATGTTTTTACCCTTCTACTTATTGATTTGATTCAACTATCTAATAAAACTGAGAATATTAATAGTTTTTTTCAGTTTTAAAACCAAGAATATTATCAGTTTTTTTATTTTTAAAGTTTTTTTTTTTTTAATTTTTACACATCAATGTTCCATTATCATGCTCCTTTATAGACACAAAATTTTTAATTTTGCACAAAAAAATAGTTTAATTTTTTCAATTTTTTCAAAAAAAATTAGTTTTCTTTTCTTTTTTTTTTTCACATTATGTTTTTTAAAAATTTTTTCAATTTGAAAATTAATGCTTTAAAGTTTTGAAAATCAAAATAAATGTCAAATCATCATATTCTTTTATAGATAATCATAAATGATAAATAATAATTATTTAAAGAGCAATTCAGACTATTAAAAATTTAATAAGACTTTAAGATTAAAAAAATCTTAGTTAGGGCCTCGTTTGGGAACAAGTTTTTTTAGTTACTTTTTGGCTTTTTGGCTAAAATATGATGTAAAAAAAGTTAGTATGTTTGGGATGACTTTTTGATTTTTTACAAAAAGATGTGCAAAAAGTAGAGAGAATAGGGAATCTTTGACTTTTTGATATATATTGTTAGCTTTTTTATTTTTTTAGTAACTTTTTGACTTTTCGGCTAAAAATATTACTTCCCAAAAATGAAGTATGAGTTCATAAATTAGGACTTGTGTGTAATGTCCTAAAAATTAAGTAAAAAATCTATTTATATATAATATTTTACATCAATTCAATTTTGTGCGGATAAGAAAAAGAATAAATTTGCTCTATAAATTCTATTTTCTCACTTTTGTTTTTTGGTACAACTTTCTTAATCTCGTAGCATTGTGTTTTTTTGTTACAATAATCATATAATAGCATTTCTATTATTATTAATGTGTGGTCTTGGATACACTTTCATTTGTGTGGGTTTCATTCAAAACATGCCACGTCTCGTGAGGTCTAGTATTCAGTATAGAACAAGTTCACTTAAACAGAGCTAGCTTGGTGTGTGTTCGGTAGAACAAGCTCACTTCAACTCAAAATTAAAATTTAATTATAAAGTTTGAATTAAAAAGCTAGTATATACCAAGAAAAACTATCTACTATCTTCTACTTCCATCAATGATATTTTAACCTTTTTACTCGAGTCATTAATAGTACAAGTGACGCACTTTAGCTCACAATCTATAGAGATACTATGTGCTTATTTTTAAATAATAGAGAGTAATCCACACATCGACTCAACCATATGGATAAAGTAAAGTTTGTTCAAAAAATAATTTACAAGTGGTTATACATTAGATTTGTGTAGATGAATCTCGTACGGCGATGAATTTTTATTTATTTTTCTTACTTCTCACTTCTTCTTCTTCTTTTTTATATTTTCCCTTCATTTTAGGCATCTGTCTTACCATACAACAATTGAATTTTAAACCACACAAAATCAATTTAGTTTTTTCGGTCCATGCACTAGATTTGTGAGAAGAGGTTGAACTAATTCATGCACTAGATTTCCTAGTACAACCACTTAGATTTGTGTGAGTCTTGTTGCTTCATAAATTTGAATTTCTTTTTCACCTTCCACATTTTTATATTTCACTTGTGGCCCTTACTATATAAGAATCAATTCTAGACTAGTCATCACTTTTTTGAATAATTTTTTTTTTTTTTTTTGTCAAATAAAATTGTATGCGCAACAATAAGATTATAACATATTTATTTTTATGATCCAAAAAAAAAAAAAATTAGAACCTCAACCACCCAACAAATGGTTTGATCTTGAATAGATTGATATATTCTTTTTTCTTTTCTTTTTTTTTGGATTGAAAATTGAAGTATTCTTGATCCATATCTTTGTTGTTCAGAGTTAGGTTGTTTGGGGTGAGTTAAAAAAGTCATCTCTTTTTGTGAAAAATGATGTCAATTTTTTTTTTCCCATCCATATCTAAAAGGTAAAAAAAAAAATAATAATTTAAAACATTCTTTAAAAAATTAGAAAGCCAAGTCAAAAAAAATCTACTATTTTTTGCTTCTTCTTTTTCTTTTCCGAACTATTTTTAGATTTGTTTTTATTCTCTTCGATTCATCTTTTAAAATTATACAACAAATTTATTAAATATATAAATAAATAACGTTTTTTTTTTTCTAGTTTTTTGGCTTAAAATAGTAGTAAAAGATAAAATAATTAAAATAATTAATAAAACAAAATATCACATTAAATTTATAATCATGTCATTTTTTCTCTCACAAATATCACATCTAATTATAAAAAATCCAACTCTCTTTTCAAATACAACTATTTTAACATATTAAAATAATCAAAAACTAATTCGTTTGACATTTTAAAATTTTCATTTAAAAAAATAAAAATTATTATAAATTATCATATTATTTTTTTTATTTTTTATAAAAAATTAAAAAATTATTAAAATAATTTATTCCACACTAATAGCTAACTTTCCAAACGGGCCAATGATGGTGGAAGAGTATAAGTTCTGTTAGAGATACAGTTAAGTATGTCAGGCGCATGAAACAAATAAGATCCCAAAGCTCCGTCAAACTGATTATGATCTGAAACACAGCACACAGCACACAACACATGCTTCTAAATTACCGTGCAGAGAGAGACAGACAGTAGCATTACTGACCACAACAAATCCAAACCCATTCTAAATTCCGACTTCTTTTGACTAAAATTGGTTGACCTAGAAATGTATTCTCTTTAAATTTTATGTTTAATTTTTATTAGGTGTAATCAATTTTTTAGGGTTATATTTGCTACTTATCCTTAGAGATTTATTCGATTCACGTAAAAGAAACACTTTGTGTGAGTTATAAGATTAGTCGAAATATGTACTTGATCATTAAGGGTTGTTTGGAATAATCTAAATAAGTGTACTTTTTGATTTTTTATAAAATATGGGTTGGGTTTGAAATGATGTGGTAGAGAGGTGATGTGATTTAAATAAGATGATGTGACTTAAATAAGATAGTGGCCCTGTTTGGTAGAGCTGTGGGAAGATGATTATAACTTATAGTCTAACAGCTTATAACTTATAGCTGTGAACGTAAGTTAATTTTTGACTTATAAATTAAGCTTATCCTCCCCCACTCAAAGAATAAGTTGATTTTTGACTTATAAAAAGTTATAAGCTATATTATTAAGTTGAACTAAACACATCAAAATAGCTTAAATTAAGCTAAAAGCTGAAATAAACTAGAAATAAGCCCTACCAAACAGAGCCAGTGACCTTTTGACTTTTTGACATTTTTGTGTTATGCCAAAATTAGCATAAAAAAAAAAAAAAAAAAAAAATCTTTTAACTAGTGTTATTTTAAGAACTAACTATTTTAGTTGATTTTTTAATTTTTTATAAAAAGACATAAAAAATAAATAAAAGAATTAACTTTTTGATAATAAATTTTTTATTTTTTATTTAAAATATATTATTTTTCAATTTAACTTGAGTAAATATTAAATATAGTCATGATTTTTTGTGACGGTAATTTCACTACATTATTAGGTCAATTTAAAATAAAGATTGATCACATAATTTATTTATGATTTTTTATTAGTTGTCCACGTTACATTATTTTTTTCCTGGTCCCTGCTATTTCTAGTCTTTGCATCATTCTCGGGGCCTGAATGGAACAAAATCCAAGAAATTTTCAGACCACTTTGGTTTTTTTGGATTTTGAACTTTCAAATTTTGAAGAGTATATATGGCATGGAATTGAGTATTTTGGTGTCTTTTGAGACTCTTGTCTCTCTCACTCTCCCACTCACCCAACATCTTAAGTAGTTTCTTCATTTTTTTATGTTTTTTATTTTTTTTATAAATGTTAATAAGTGTTCTTAAATATTGTTTAATATTGAAAAATATATATATAAATATTTTTAAAATATATGAAAATATTATAAAATGTATTAATTTCAATAAAACTACATTAATTTTGTAAAATGTGTCTTATGTTTTTTTTTTTTCTTTTACTTGTGTCTTAGGGACATTTATTAGTAAGATTTTTTTTTTTTTTTTTTTTTTGTACAAAATAAAGGAAAGTGATATGAATTAGTAAAATTTTAAAATCTCAAAAAAAAAAAATGTTTGTTGTAAATTTAAAGTTGATAGGATGTGAGTCATGCCTAGAATGATTATGGTCGTTAGACGCATTTTTCTAAATACTTTTTTATGGATTTATAGTATTGTTGTAACAGAAAACTCTAATAGACTTGTTTGATGTAATTTTTCTCAAATTGAAAGTTAATAATTAAATAAACAAAAAGTTGAAAATACATTTCTCTTAATTTTGAAGTAATTAAAAAAAATTCAACTGAAACTATTTTTGTCTTATAAATTATAAATAGAAATTGCATTAAATACACTAACATAGATTTAAAAAAAAAAAAAAAAAAAAACCCAATGAATTGTACCAATCGATTCACTCTATCATCCGAAATAAAGTGTAATGAATAAAATCTTGATACGGGCACTCAAATCACAAATTATATTTGAGTATTTTGTGTTTTGCCGTTATTATTGAATAATGACATATAAACAAAATTTTTATAGAATAATATAATTTTTTATGATCATTTCATTTTAAATTAAAACACTTATTTTTCTTATTAATAATTTAGAAAACTTCACTTTTTACATCATTCTAGATGATTTCTTGTCTGATAAATTATTTTATATTGTTATTATTGCATAATCATGAAGGAAAATCTCTCTCTATCTATCTATCTCTTTCTCTCTCATGTGTGGAAGAATGATTGAAAAAACATGCAAGTAAGAGAGCAACAGATTTTCTTGGAGAGTTGAAAGTAATAATATAACTAACCTCTAGGTGGATCTTCTGAAAGCATTCCGGAAATAGAGGAAAGTGAATATTTGAACTACAAGCAATATTGCAATGCACAGTATCACTACTCTAGGCATTTATCCCTAGAAAATATATTTAAATTACATGGTGATGAATGATTAATATAGCTCAGATACACCTTTTCATTTTCAAATTTGCAACAACATCACAAAAAAAAATAATAATAAAAAATAATAATATTAATAATAATTAATTTAATTTAATTGAATAAGAGATAATTGTCTCAAAAATTAAGCTGTTGGAGAGAGATAATTTTATTATTTAATTTTTAACAAAAGTGGTCCACTTAAATGTTATATGGTTCGATTTTGTGCTCAAGGGTTTTATGTTTCTTTTTTTAATGCACCTTCATTCACATAATTTCATAGGAATTTTGTAATATAAAAATTTTAAGATAAATCGTGTAATTATAAATGCATTAAAAATAAGATATACAAATTTCAAAATAGAATGTCTTGTGCCTAATTTCTCATCCGCATCCCTGGCCACACACCCCTTTACACAAACATGCACACCAATTACCAAAATATTTAGTTGTCAAGCTTACTATTACTGCAATACATGCAAGATTTAAAATGCTCAACACTTCTAAAATATCACTCATAAAAATGACTTCAATTACGTGAATTATTGCATGTCAGTTGTTGATTTATTCAGAAGTTAACTAACTAAAAATATATCAGTGTGAGTAAGTTTAAGGATGATTTTTAAGAGTCTCTAGCATTACTCTATGCAAGACACTCCGATCATTTTTAGAGACAAATTCAAGGTTGTTTGAAAGCAATTTTGTGGCAGAAGTGCTTATGAGTCGCATTCTTATCATTTCATGCACATAAGTTTCCAAATCAAGTAGATGTTCATTGTTGAAGTAATCACTAAAAGAAGCAACACCTAGTAAAAGTTTGTTTGTTTGTTTGTTTGTTTGTTTGTTTGTTTGTTTGTTTTTTTTTTTTTTTTTTTTTGTTGTTGTTGTTGTTGATAGGCTAGTGAAAAAAAGTTAAACATTGATTTTTTTTGGTACAAAAAGAAGTTAAAAACATTGGTAGTTAAACTATGAATATCATTTTGACATGGTATGCCCAGTAAGCATGTTTACTTTCATTTTTAGACGAGTAATAGGAAATCCTCTCAGAATGAACTATCATCATGCCATTTAACTCCTTTATTTGTTTATATTGGTTTAAATGATTATTTTATTTTTTTTAGGAATTTTAAAGAATAGAATAGCATATAGGTCATCTTTGTTTGAGAGTATATGGTCTGGGGATTGGAATAATAATATAATAAAATACTTAATTTCATGTTTGGTTAAGAATCCACCCAAACATGGTATCCCTCATATAGAGAATTATTGAATACCAAGAGAGTGAGATACAAAAAGGTCATGTTCAGACTGAATAGTTAAATGACAAAATTGATAGGATTTTGTTATTCATTCTTCATAATCTTGAGTCAATCCAAATATGAAATATAATACACTATCCTAAGAGATTAATAGTCTCAGAACTAGCAGTCCTAACAATGCCAATCCCATCTAATTCTGTTTGCCCAAACAAACATGACCATAGGATACTTTCAATCATACAATATGATAGAAGAACCTTATTCTCTTTGATCCTAATTAACAAGAAGCTTAGTCAAGTATATGTAGGATCAATAAAACTGTATCATAAAAAAAGGATCAGGATTCTTTGCAATAGATCTCTTTGCGATGTTCTTGTTGTGGTAATACAAGGGCATCTGTTTCAAGTTGAAGCAAAATTACTTCATTTTAGAATATGTTGTTTTAGTGTCATTTTACTTCTATTTTCACTCGAACAGCTGCATTATAGTTTTTGCTAATATGCCTTGTGTTAATAAAAAGCAATAGAAAATCATGAGAAAGAAACTGAACTCCATTAAAAAGGGTCGCAGTTGCCTTAACATCTTTGTAGAATTCTTACCATATGCAACTAAATCCTCCAAAAATGCGCAATTTAAGCCACCAAATGGCACCCAAGTTAACAAGATGGCATAGAAAAAACTAACTCTCCATATGATGCTCTTGACATTGGATTCCAAATAATTATTGGAACACCATTTTCATACATGATAATCACACATATATGTGAGCCACTTGGCTCATTACTTGCTGAAGTTCTATAATTCTCAACTCACAAATAACATGAAAATCTGAAAATGGATACGATGAGTTTACGATAACCCGACAAAAAGAAAATGTTGATTCAACCAAACCAGCTGCGATTTTGATTTTTCACCCTTGGAATATTGAGTAATTTGGTACACTGATCTGTAAAACCACTTTTGGATTCATTTGTTAGATATACAATTCATAGGGCAATTCAAAGAGAGAGAATTTCAGTTAGTTATGCAAAATTTGTCTCTATTGAAAGAATATAGAAGATGAAATGTGAGATTTTGTCAGCATAGAATTCCATAAAAATCATTGAGCCAAATGCTACTAATCACTTCTGAAAATTAGGTTTTCCATCTCCAATATAGAAACTACAACAACACTCATACATTCACCTCGGTGAACATGCATGCTCAGACATAACAAAAGAAAATTAAACTTACAAAAAAGAAATAAAAGAAAATATATATATATATATATATATGAAAAGCATCAACTAACATTTCTAGGGTTTTCAGTTGATCATGATGAGACAAACTCCTCACTCAATCTTGAAAACCCTCCACTTTGGCCTAAATCTAGGGCTCCCATTTCCCATCCTATGACTTTGGATGGAACTTTGTTCTAACTTCTAAACTATCTTCACTCTTGAAGCTTTACTTGGAAAAAAAAACTAAGCTTCACTATGGGACTTTGGTCATCACAACATACCATTTAGAAAAATGCTAAACATACAGATTCTTTATACAGAACTCATACAAATTGACGTGGTACTGACATTTTTGAAATTACAAACCACGTCAATCTGTAAACAGTTTATGTATATGAATTTTGTTTGTATAGCATTACTTTAAAAATTTTATAGATCACAAGGGATTATTATTACTAGTGGAAGAAGAGGTGAATCCAGAGAGGTCTGTCCATGCATTAGTACCAGTAGTACCACTCCAGAATTGATCATTTCCTGGGATTCCCAAAAACTGCCTTGACAAATTCAATTCTTGATTATCTTCCATTTTCACTGAACTGCCCACCTGAGGAGCAAGCCCTGAACCAGAGATCTTTGGCCTAACATGACTACCTTCACCACCATAACTTGGTGGCTCTAGACCACCCTGAAATGGGTACAGCCCCGCCGGAAAATCCAAGCCCATCAGCGATGACATCTGCGGTGGCGGTGTCTGCAACCGCCACTGCTCACCACCACCCAAAAAATAAGAACCACCACCAAATGACCCACTTGGTAGTTGAAAATTCATGTCACTTGGTGCGGAAATTCCACTGTAATTTAACCCGATATCGCCTCCACCACCACCACCGTACTCACTGAGTTGACTCAGCGGAGACAGGAACTTCATCTGCTGTGGCAGCCCTAATAGGCTGGCGGTTCCGGTACTGTTAGATGAAATTGCACTGGAAGATCCACCACTGCTAGTTTGTCCATCGCCACTGCTGACTGGGGATTTCGAGCTTCTGCTTCCTTTGCTTCTCTTGTTTCTCCTGCAACCACCACCCACCGGAACATTCCTCAGAGCGCCGCCTCGAGTCCAGTACCTCCGGCAGGTCTTGCAAAAGTGGCGGGGCTGAGTGAGGCTGTAGTTGTTGAAGTAGCAGAACTTGGTGTTCGTTGAATCGCATCGCGGGCATTTTAGGGCAGCCTCTGGCATGGGTATGTTGGCCATTCGGGCTCGATCAGCCATTGAACCGGGCCTGATTGAGCCCGAGCCCGGCCCACCACTGCCTGCATGAGTCTGTGCAGGTGGTGGGGGTGGTGGTGGAGGTGGCGGCGGAAGAAGAACATGAGGGTTTCCACCAGTACCTCCTCCAGTTTGAGGATTTGGTTGCTGTGAAATGAAACCGAAATAATAAAAAAAACACAAAAAAACAAAAGCAAGAATGAAATATCTGGTATATTCAACTAGAAATAGCAAAGACGAGTTTTCAAAATAAAGAACAACAGAGGAGCAAAAAGGGGGTTGGAATATTTATCTTTTGATTTTGATTTTTTAAGGGTTTCTTTTCTTTTTTTTTTGCTTTATTGGCAAAGAAAGAAGACATGGAAACAAAATTTGAAGAAAACCCATATACCTGTTGTTGCCAGTTGGATGGATCAAGATAAGCTGGAATGGAGGGAAAGACCATGGTTATTTCTTGATCTTTCTTTCTTTCTCTCTTTTGTAAAGGTTGATGTGTGTGTGGTTCTTGAAGGTGTAGTAGGGGCGAATCTATCACCACCAAGAGAGGGTTGGCAGAGAGAGAGAGATTAAAGTGAGAAAATGAGGAGCAAAAACAAAAGAGGGAGCTTTATGCTATATATATGTAAATTAGGTAGTTGTTTGTTCTCACTCTTCTCTGTTTTTTTTGTTTTTGTTTTTTATAGCTTTTTAGGGTTTCGAGAGGAGAGGGTAAATGTTTTCTTAGCCTTTAAGCTTGTTGTCACTAATACTGTGGTTCTCTCCATCTTAGCAGAGAAACACAACTGTCAAGTTGGGTAGTAGGATATGTATGTAGATTCAATAAGAAAAATCAAATTAATTTCATAATTAAAATTACATGATATTATTATATTTATTTTTATAAACGGCTATTAAGATAACAGTAATGTTAGGTACTCAAAAATTTATTTATTTATTTTTTTTTTTTGAGTAATGTTAAGAATCATAAAAAAAAAATATCATAAAAATTATCATTAAAGATTTTTCACCTTTAGATTACACATATAATAAAACACTACATTCTAATCAAAGGATGAGAAATTTTTGTGAAGTATTTCATGATATTTTTTTCAAGATCCCTAATATTATTCGATTTTTTTTTAGAAAAAATTATTGTATGTTTAAGATACATTTTTTTTTTTTATCAACAAAATAAATTTATTGATAAGAATTAAGGTAAAACTTTACATCATACATCAATCAAAGAAAAAAAAATATAGAAACTGCTATGAGTATCAAAACAAAACCCACTCATCCCAACGGATGGTTAATCATCTGCACCATAATCCGCTGAAAATGGTTAGAGGATTCAACCATTTGAAGTGTGGGTCTATTATGTAAAATTGAATCTAATCCACACATTAACATTTTGAATAAATTTTTAGATAATTTTTTTTTTTTGGTTTAATAGTTTTTTTTTTTTTTTTTGTTAAGAGAAGCTTTATTCTAACAAGTAGTTCATATGATAGGTTCATGTGTGTAGATTATTTGTGTGAAAAACTAAATTTATTTGGTAGTTATAGTTTTGTCTTTAAAAAATTACTGATCAATTTTAAAATTATATTTATCATTTATTTTTATTTTTTTTTAAATATGATAAAAATATATAATTAATTATTTAAATCAATTTAATTTTTTTTAAAAATAAAAATAAAATTAGTGATGAGACCCATACACCCAACTAAACTCCCCAAATATAAAAGAGATATATATATATATATTTTAGTGACTCTCTTCTTGCATGAAGAAAAGTGACTGTGTGTGATTTAGAGAGAGAGAGAGTGAGAGAGAGCTTTTCAAACATATAATTTGGTTTAACACATGCACTAAGGAACAATAAGTTTAATTGTAATTAGTATAAAGCACAACTAATATATGTAAATAAATGAGAAATTTTTGTATGTCAGTTAAGATATTAAGCGATAATATTTTTTATCAATCATAAATATATATGTCTCATATTATTCTCGAAATATTTAATATAAATGTAATAAATTATATTGTCAAAATTAATCACAATAATAAAAAATATTACATAATACATACTCTATCCACGTACAAAAATCACTCATAAACTAATATAAAACAAAATTGTTTGAGGAAAAGGGGGAGTGTTAGGTGCTTTGGTGGGGTGTAAAACAGTCCAACCGAGTGTGACGACTGAATCAACCTTTTTTTCCAGTCCAGTCTGTTCCCTTGCCCCCTCTCTCTCTCTCTCTCTCTCTCCTTTGCATGGGAATATATTGAAAAATATTATATGTAATCATATTTCTTTATCTCTCTCACTTATCCTATATATATTTCCTATATATATTTATTAAGAGTAATATTATTTAAATCTAAAAAATAAACTTATTTTTCAAATATAATACTGTGACAATATATTAAAGGGAGAAGGGTGCTTTCAAATTTAGATTTTGGACAGAAGGTTACTATTTAAGTTCATTACGGGTCCCGTTTTAATAATTTAAATTGTTCATTATGTCGGATATTTCGTGTATTTCATCTACACAAAAAATTAAATCAATCAAATAATTGTAACTTATTCAATTTTTTACTAAAAAATACACAATAATTGTATTTTTAAAAATAAACCATACATTTTTTTTAGTGATAAACGCAATAAATTGAACAAATTAAAACTATTGGATCGACGTAATTTTTTTTTGTAAACGAAATACACGAAATGCCTATAATATGAATAGTTTAGATTATCAAAACAGGACCCATAGTGAGCCCCACGAACCCAAACAGCACCCTGTAGTCCAAAATCTGGAGTTGAGGGGATCTTTCTCCATATTAAAATATCTAAAATAAATTTCTCTCTCATATCTTACCTTATCATCTACCAATTATTTCATTTACATATGTTCAGAAAGTAAACTTGCATATTATTTTCTATTTATTAATGTGAGCAAATGTTTATCGAAAAGGAAAAAATTTCTCTCCGGTTCACAAATGGACGGAAGTTGTTGTTGGGCCTCATGAGTTCACAAATTGAACAAAATAATTTAATAATTAGTATGATAAAATTATGTAACTAATTATCTCAATCATTTATTTTGTTCAATTTTATATTTATAAAAAAATCCAATTAATTCGATAATCATAACTCGTAATTTTAAGATATTTTTCTACTAAAAAATGGAGATTTATTTTTAAAATTATTTTAATCATCCAATTTTTGCAGACACATATCATCAAAAAATACGAATATGTTTATCAAATCAATCTGATTTTTTTTTTTTTAATAAATGATGGGTCTCATGAAACCCAACAACACCTCTAGTAGACTAAAAACAATCCAAACCCTATTGAAAATTGGTTCTTTACCATAATTTTAACACTTTTTTGTTTCATAGGTTAAGTGTAATTAAAATGTGATGAAAAGTGTTAGAAAAAATAAGTATAAGAAATTTAAATTTCTTGTCCATATCAGGATGGTATGTTATAGTTTTTGTAATGTACACGAGAATTTATTTTCTCATAAAAGAACTTTTAAAATAAAATACTAAAAAATCTATAGTTTCAAGTCTTTTTTTTTTTCAAAATAATAGATATATTTTTTAATCAAAATGCATACTCAAAAAATAAATTTTTCTTTCACTTTCTTTTTTCCATTTCACTTTCTATAACTTTTTCATATGTCATAACCAGGAATAAATATGAAATACAATAAATGACATAATTAAGGATGATAATTTATAGAATAAATTACACTTTGCGGTCCTTATATTTAGTCACTTTTTTACTTTGGCCTTTAAAATTTTATATTTTTCCACTTTACCCTTTTATATTTCAAGTTTTTCTCACTTTATTTCTGAAGTTAATTTCTATTAGAAATTAGACAGAAAATTAGACATTAACAGTCACATAGTATAAAAATATTTTATTATATATAACTGACACCTCTGACATAAACTTAAACTTTAATATAATAATATATTTTTTTATGTTATATGACAGTTATTGTGTCATTTTCTGTCTAATTTTGAACAGAAATTAACTTTAGGAGTGAAGTGAGAAAAACTTAAAACATAAAGGGTCAAAGTGAAAAAAAATAAACTTTAAGAGTTAAAGTGAAAAAGTAACCAAACATAAAGGGGGCAAAGTGTGATTTACCCTAATTTATATTACCCAACGGCAAGGGTGAACATTGGCCCGTTGGCCCGCCTAGCCCACCCGGCCTAGCTCTATTTTTCTAGAGTTTAAAAAGGTCATTTTAGCCCACAAGACCGAGCTAGGCCAACATTTTTAGCCCAAAATATTAATGGGTTTAGAATTTATATTTTCAATCTAGCCCAACATGGCCCGTTATTAAATTATTTATTTATTTATAATACATTAAAATATTTTTTTTATTGAGATCTAAACTTTATCTTTATTAATTCTATTGAAACTCACATTTGTAGTGATGTGTAATTGAATTTATTTAAAAAAATCTTTCAATTTATGTACAAAATATTTCAATTTATAATGATGTTAAAATATTTATTTAAGAAATATAATGTGTAATTAAATTTAATTATTGAATGATTTAATTTTTTTTTTTTTTAACATATAGATCGATAGGTAGATTTGAGATTTATAATTATTCTTTGGATGGGTTTGAACAGATATAGAGGTTCGATGTTAGGACTGGACCAAACTCTAACAGATACAAAATCTCTTATTATGTAGTTCCGACCCGACCCAAATCTAACCCAACATTTGTCCACCTTATCCAACGGCCCCCCACTCGAACCTATAAACTCATTTTTTCACCAATTTTTGTCCCAATAGTGCCGATGAACAAATCAAACATTAAAACCTTAACTCAAATCAGTATAAAGATAGAATTAATCACACATATCCCTTGCCATGGTTAATATAATTATATACATACTTCAAAAATTTTAATTTTCAACCTTTAATTATATAGGAGGATAATATAATAATGCAATCCAACAAATACAACAACAGCTAGATATCAACCCTTATGCTATACCACATTCTATAAAAACAAACTTTATGCTTTGTTGTAGAAAGCAAAGTTTTGGACCTCATATGAGTTTTAGACAAAGTTAAGAGGCATTCACCAATTACAAAAGCATGTCACATGACTTGTGAATGCTTGTGCAAATCATATAGTGTGTCATTTTGCACACCAAACTTTTATAAAGGGGAATTTTGTGCACAAAACAACAAATGTGAGTTGTTACTATTCCATGGGATTCACCAATTTGGATTAAAATTAGTTGTCAATATGACATGACTTCAAATTTGATCATTCAAACTTTATTTGAATTTTTATCAAAACCAACTTTTGGAGTGGGGATGATAAATTAAGAATAAACCCAATCAACGATAGATACAAGGCCAAGGCACCATAACATATTCATAAATCGAAAATGAGTAAAATTATACATCAATCTCTAAAATAAGTCACATAATCACTACATAAGATCCCACAAATCGTTCGAATCCACAATGTAAGACAAACAGGTTTATTGAGAGCTTTTGTGGTTGATTATTTGTCACTAACATTTCCCCTAATGTTAAAGCAATCACTAGATGCAAAGCATTGAATTCATTTTATGACCTCGTGAAATTAAAAACAAAGAGAATTACAACTTGTATTTAAACACGGCATAAATTAAAATTGAAGCATCCAAATGTTCCATTTACTATAAATGTCTCATCAAAAGATTATCAATACCAATTGCAAACCCATTTCAACAACATAGATAGATTATTTACAACCTCTTTCACCAAAAACTCAAAGATGAATAGTGGTATGAATTGGATACATGACCAGTTACAAAAATCACCTATTACCAATCATTGGCAATACCCGTACCTATTTAACCAAAAAAATTAAAGAAACTTGAACCAATATTTCACGATAACATAGATATATCTATATGTGTGTGCTTGTTTTAGAGCTATACATACCATGGATCTACTCATATACTTTTGCTGTCTCTTTTTCAGAATTCCAGTAGAACGGCTTAGTTCCCCCAGATGCAACATCAATGCTTGAAGAAGAGAGAACTGAAGAACTTGGGGAAATGCGTGTACTCTCTGGAAGTTGGTAGAGGCGTAATAGCTTGAGAATGTAAGCATCATCGTGCAAGGAAAACGGTGTACTGCCAACAAGATAATAGAAAATCAATTATGGGAAACTTCAGGCCTGTTTGATTGTATTTTCATTTTTTATTTTCTATTTTCGATTTTCGATTTTCATTTCCGAAAGACACACAATGTCTAATCTACTTTGCAAAATCTATAGCTAGATGATATACTTCAAGGCTTTCTTGATTCACTCTTCCTTTCTTTTACTTATTTTCTCCTCTTGTTATCTCTAATCAGAAAAACTGAATGATGAATTTCACCAAATTACTAGATTTATAAAGCCCTGAATATGCAGCTACATGCATTTTAGTTTCTATATAGAAGAAAAAAACATTACCAATATACCAATGAGCAAGCAAAGTACCGTACCTATTGAAGTCAAGATGTACTAACTGCATGTCCTCAGAAATCTCAATCTCAACTGTAGCATGAGGGTTTGTCTGTAGAAAGAGAGATCAGAAAACATACTTCCCAGAACAATGTGTACAAAATAAATTGCAAAATTAAAACAGTGCCCATTTGTCACCAGGGAAGTACAATCTATATGCTGTAAAAGAAATGTATTCACAAACACAATTCTATCATTTAAGAGCAATTTAAATGAAATAAAATTGGACCTATAGAAACAAAAGTTACTGTTGTATGCGCGCACATGAAATTTTACAGCCACTGAGCACATGCCTCACACACAAACAAATAACCATTACCTCAAAGATTTCACTGTAAATGAGTAGAACGATCACAAATCATATCATGAAAGAAAAACCACATTTGAATTTGGTCATTACCAAATCATATTTGATGAGATTATTCCTTTATTTACCCAGATCCAATTATATATTGTGTCAAAAATGTCAAACCCCGTGATGTCGCAAATCAGATATGTACTTCAACACACAATCTATGAACATCTAAAGGTGTATACTCTCAAAAAATGTATGCAACAAAAGGAAAGAATAGATATTTCCAACATGCAGTAAGATTTAGATGTGCATCTAATTCAATTCTTTGTCACACAGATACATAAAAAATCAATAGAATACCTTAACAGACGTGGTGTGTCAGTTAAACTGTTCATCACACTCTTGGGAACAAAAGAGAACAATTGGAGAATTCAGCAACTCAGTTAACAGAAGATGAATAACAGATAACAGAGATTTCAATAACTCAATCTTGTCCGCTGATTCTGATCTGGTCCTAGTATTTACAATTTGAATAGATCAATAAATAGACACAGCTGGACCTGATTTGCAATCCTAAGCTAGTTACATGGAATCCGTTATGTGCATCGGATGTGGATATGTGTCCAAGCATCATATTCATCTACTTCCAAGTACAAGGACAATGGAACATGACTGAATAGTCATATTTCTTCATACTCTTCTTTTATTTCCATGTTGAAGTGAGATTTTACGTAAATACATTATGCATAGGCACTTCACTCTTTTGAAGCAAGCATGCTTAAAACATAATATAAGAGTTCTATAAACAAGCATTTAGTATACTTGAATTAATAGACATTTTTGCTCGGGGCATGTCCAATTAGTCATGTCAAACACATGTACCTTATCCAAGTGTTGCATGTCTAACACAGCTACTTCATGCTTTTAGAGAAGTCCATGCAACATAGATCCCAAGTAAATGTGACATGTTAGAGGAATTGAAGACACACACGCATGTGTGCACATACAATATAACTATACACCTAACTTCAGCAAAAGATATAGAATGCTTGAATCCTCAACTTTATCATCCTAGAAGTCCAAAGCAAACCCTATCTTCTTCAAGAGAATGTCCATGATTTGCCAGCACGTAGCCTGATTCATCTCCTTCCATAGAAGAAAATTAATCACAATATCAAGAATGCAACTTACTTCCAAATTAGTAATCTCTAAGAAATAAAGCCATTAATAGCTGTTTTAAAATCCCCTGAGGCCTCACAATTCCACCACTACAACTAGTGTTTTGTCTACTTGGCATTAATTCTGTAATCCAAATATAATTCCAAACTCTGAAAATAAGCCCAGTGAGTTCTAGTAACCATCAATCAAATTGTTAAAGTTCTTAGACCAATCATAGAAATAGAAAGAGTTCCATCTAGTTGAGTTCAACAAAGTAAAAAAATAGGCATAACAAAGCAACGACTTGAAAAGAAGAGACAGCAAAACCAATTCCATTATGAAAAAATTACAGGAAGTGATAGTATAGAGTGATGAATCCCATCACCTCTATTAGTATCAAGAAGAAAGAGGAATGCTGATTGCTGTGAGACTAGATGCATGCAGATTGTTGCAATGTTACTTAAGATTAATAGTGCTAAAAGAATTTAAAAAATAGGATTTGCTACTTGGAAGAGGAAGATAAAAAAAAGTGAATAGAGTGCTCTGGTTGATCCCCAAGCCTTTGGTAAAGTTCTATAAAATATTGGGGAAATAAAAATGCAAGGTAGAAGACCAAAAGAAATTTGTAAAACATGGGGAGTGCAACTCCTAGTGTGGTGGGTGGGGTGCAACTATAACAATGCAAGAGACCAAAAATCATTTGTAGAACATGGAGGGTGTTGTGTGGTGGGTGGGGTGCAACTCAAAAGTTATGTGGGTGCAACTCTGAGTTGCACCATGTCTCTGCAATTTTTTTTTTAAATCTGTTTCACTGGGATGTGATTTCCCCTAACAAATTTACTCCTATGCCAGAAAAAAGTTACTTAGATGAGAGCCAGAATTACTTAAATGATATTACAAACTTAATGACATAGCAAATAAATAACATAAGCATACTTCTAACAGTTCAATAAATCATCATGTGCTCTTAGAAGCTGAATAAAACAGTTGCAAAAACCAAACTGCTATTATTTAGATTAGAAAAAGCAATGAAAAACTACAAAAGTATACATATTATATATATATGCTAAAAAAATGAAAGAAACATGTACCCGAACTACTATAAATGGCAAAGAGAACCCTCCAAAAGGAGCATTTCCAGACTTGAGCAGTTGCTGATTACGCAACATCAGATTTTGGAGACCTGCAATCTTTTTTGGAAAGAACAAACAAACATATTAGCATAAGGAAAATGACCTGATTTATAATATATATATATATATATAAACAAGAGAAAGAAACATAGATCAACAACTACCACCAAAGATATGCCATGTTAACTAAAACAAAAATCCTACAAAACCGAACCCTTGTTTTTTTGTCCAAAAAATGCACTGATTCTTCACCTTAACATTCACATGAATCTCAATTATTACTCAAGAAAGATGCGTCAGACAATCAGAATGGCTAGGGGTATGGTATGGTATTTGTATTTCTATCTTCTCATTGTTCAAATGAAAAATAAGTCAGCGATATTTATGCAATGCGTATGTAGCTAGCCTGTTTAGTGAATGAAGAATTTTCTTACATATCCTGATCTCCAATTCTTTATTTGGAAAATAGGTCAAAGTTTTAGAAGGAAAAAAAGAAAAGAAAAGAAAAAAAAAAAAAAAAACAGAACCAGAACCAGAACCAGAACCAGAACCAGAACCAGAACCAGAACCAGAACCAAATCTATATATGAATGCATTTCCAATAGATGAACTCCTACAAAGAGCCAGTTTTTTTGTTGACCAACTCTAAAATATTCTTAAAAAAAGCATTCTAAGAAAAAAATTTATATATGTCCTCCCAACTTTGCAAAAGTTATATGATGACCATTATTCTTTTTAAGACAATAACCTGCCCCCAAGATGAGTCTTGCCAAGTTAGAGATATGATTAACATATGCACATTCAAGTAAAAGTGACTGAATCATGATCCTTTGTATAGATAATTCTTCGCCCATGGTCCTAAAAATATTTCATGAATCAATTCAACTTCTAAGTTCTAACAAAGCAAAGTTCACTGGAATAGCTGCAATAAATACAATTTTCCATGCAGCATGCATATTGACAATCTAATATAATCAATAATACCAAAAATCAAGAGCAAGAATGACCTATCTATTAATCTATTAGTTGTAAGCCATAAGCATTTATTCTAAATACCTACAACTCTGTACAAGAGCAAGAATACACTAATTCAAAGTATAAAGAATAAAAATAAAATGAAAAAAGAAACAAAATGTCGAAAAAAAGTCCTAAAATTGTCAGAAGTTATTTTCTAAATAAATACCAATTACTGATTAATACAAATTTTCCTTTTCATATAATACACTATAATGAAAATGTGTTTTATCAAATTCTATTCTACCCTATAATGCAAAAATATTCTCTCAAAACTCTGACAAATTTTGGTTAAAATAATGTTCACTATGATGTAGAGAAGAAATGACAAATGACATTACTTGTTCTTCCAATTCTTTCAAGTAGGCTGCTTTCTTTTCAATTCTATTCATCGCCTTCACACGCAATGCCTGCAAGGATTAAAAATAAATAATAAATGAAATCCAAATTACCGTTTTCTGAAATTCTAACCTTCACACATGATGGGTGATGAAAGAGAGGGTGTAGGATAGGAAAAGGGACAAAAGCTCAAACTATGATGAAAACCCATCCAATAATTGTGGACAAAGTCATGAATGCAGTACAACGAACAACATATGAGGGACAATAGACAAAAAAAGATGCAGCCTCATTTTTCGGGGGGGGATTTGTGTCTCATAAAATCATCACCTCCCTCCTTGGGGCTTTGGCCCACACAGTTGAGCATTAACTCCAAGGATGTATAAGTTGATGATCCTGCTAACCATACGTCTAATTATTCATGCTAGAGCATGCTATCAGTATTGCAGTTTCAGTGGCCTCATCTGTTTGCCAGCTTTCCCGTTTAAGCCACCAAACCACAGCCTCCTTAAAGTACACCCACCACCCTAAGGTGCGACATGGACACATATAACTACAAGGTGCCCTCAACCTCAAGGCAAGTATCCAGACCAGACAATCCACAGTCATCTTATCTTAGCTTCACTAGGCGCACACACACAAGGAAGAGGGGAGGGGGGGGGGAGGAGGGGAGGGGGAGAGAGAGAGAGAAAGAGGGTTGTCTCATTAATATGACAAAAAGACGTTTCGATGCCAACCTTAATTTCTTCCATATCCTTCACATTTGCACTATGAAGCCCCTTCCACCGTATTTCCTTTTTGTCTTTAATGATTATGTCCATTGCCATAAGAACATTTAGTGCATCATATACCCGCCGCCGTATATTCTTCTCATCAAACTAAAGAAATTGAAACATTCTCTTCTTAAGACATTCAATCGTCTTGCATAATAAAATCACAGTTAAAAAATCAAATTGTAGGGTAAAATGAAACCTCGTCCAGGGATACTGCTGAATTATTATTTGTTGCAGTAAACTCCGCTATGATTTCATCAGCAACCTGTGCCTCATGAACCATGCAACAAATATATTCAGCATAAACTCAGATGAAATATAAATAAATGTAATAACACACAAAGTTGCATGCACCATACAAGTAAAACTGCTGACAAAATTAGACTCACATATCTGACTCATACTTAAGATTTGAATTTTTTTTTTTTTTTTTTGATAATCCATACTTAAGATTAAGAGCTTGTCAAAAACACAATTTCATAAAATGCAAAATATGTCTATACTTATGAAACACAAACTGTAACCCAATCATCTTCCAAATAAGAGAAAAGGTCATTCCTTGTGCATTAGGTTCCCGCTTGCAACAGGGTCTGGAAGAGGTCAATCATACAACAACTGTTCCTTAATTTTAGGAAATTGAATTCCATGTCTTCAATTAAAAAGCTACAAATAATACACAAAATCCCACTTGAAACTTGATTTTGACGTGAAGCAACATTTCAGAATAGGCAATGATAAAAAAATCTAATCCCTCAGGCTTTTTGAGATAATGAATTATTCTTGATGTCCAGAACTAAAGCTTCCCAATAGATTGCATAAACCAAGCCAAAAATAGTCTTTATATATAGTCTTCAAACAAGTTCTCAAAATCACTATTCACAAAGAAATGGTTCATCCGCAATACAATGCTTAGGCCTCGTTTGGCAACTGAACTTTTTAGCCAAAAAGCCAAAAAGTTATTAAATTAACCAAAAAGCCAATAACCCATACCAAAAAGTCAAAAATTATCTTTTCTTTCTACTTTTTGCACATCTTTTCGTAAAAAGTCAAAAAGTCATCCCAAACATACTAGTTTTTTTTAGTTCATATTTTAGCCAAATAGTCAAAAAGTTACTAAATTAGCCTGTTCCCAAACGAGGCCTTAATCCAATGTTAAATTGATAAGAAATTGTTTAGCACGGCGAAATATCGACTCTCTTCCCTAGTGCTTCTTTTTACCTTTAGCAAAACAAGCTTTAAAATCTACGTCACAAGAGAAAGACACGGAAAGGGGGAAAAGGGATGAAAGAAAGAAAAAATACCTCACTATATGTGGTTTTTCCCTTGCTCTCCACTTTCTTACAAACTGAGAAACAATTGAAGCAGATTTAAATTTTTACCAAAACAAGAGTAATTAATTATAGTTGTAGAGTTGTCCTCACTAATATTACTCAATGCATAGATTCATCCAAAAGTTAAAGGCCGCTACCCAAACCTAACCTTAGTATTATTTTGCACAAGTGACTGCCTTCACATGGCAATTTTATATATCGTTGTTCAGAAATAAAAATAATAATTAATTAATTAAAAGATTAATATAGCCAAGCTTCATTGATGGAATGATTTAATTGAGCATACATTAGAATAGAACCTGATGCTACAAAATATGCAGGACTCAATCAAGTCTATATAAAAGAAATTACTGACTTATGATACTGAACTGGCGCAGACCCCCGCCAATGATTCTTGATACTCGTTTCTTCTTTGTGGCACTACTATTTAGGGAAAAGAAATTATGAGGTCAAAACCAAAATAAAGCATCAGTAAAATAATACATCAACCTGCAAAATCACCAACTAGCACTGAACATAGAAATTCATAAAAAGAACTCATAGTCTTCACAGCTATTTGGGAAAGGAAAAGAAAAAAATGAAAAAAAGAATGATATAAGTACCCATCATGATGGATAGACAACTGGTTTGATATCTGAGGATCTCTGTAAGCAGCTGCAGTACTACTGTCGCTTGTCAAAGCTGGAATGGAACCCTCTTTACCAGAATGCTTTTGACCAAAGCCACCAAAAATATCTCCCAAGCACCTGTTATCCATCACAATCCAGTGCTGCACTCTTTACCTCAAGAGAGGAGGTAAGAAATAAACCTTTAAAATACCAAGCAATAACACAGTATCTTAAAGTCAAGTATGCCTGCAATAAACAAGTCCATGAGCTAAAGAGACCAAAAAAACAACCAGAGCTCAAAACATAACAAGAAAAAAAAAATTGTACCATCTTGCAAAGTGAAAAATCACTTAAAGTCCTGGACTAAGTGTAAGAGGGGTTAAATCAAGCCCATCTAATTGATTAAGTCCAATCGGAGCCCAATCAGAAAGCATAAAATTGGTGGGCCCAGAGATATCATCATCAAATGGGTCAGATTGTTCTAATCTCGAAAGGGTTCCAATCCACGAACCTAGAGACCTATTTAAGCTTGAACTCGAAAGGATCTGAAATGACTTCGAACGAATTCGAATGCAATCTAGAAGTCGCTCCGTTAATGAGTCCCAGAAAACTTGTGGGCTCAGAACTTTCCGGGATCTACGTATCAGAACCATGGGCGTGATGGAGTCCAAACAAAGGACTCGATCCCGAGGACAATGAGTGGAGATAAATTCACTCTTCGGTTAAACTAGCCTATACCCGGGTCAAGGTGGCACAATCTAGAGGGTCCCTAAGACTCGACAATATTTGCAACAGGTCATTCTCTTGAACTACCCCTGACCCTTCTGCAGCAGGATGTCCTCTGGGACTACCCCTGACCCTTTGGGATAATTGGGGATCATTGGTTAGGTGTAGCTAAAAAGAAGGGTTTCCCGAGAGGTTGATCTCCTCTTCGGGATTTTCCTCATCCTCAGAAAGATCACCTCCTCGGACAAGGTAGTTAGAGGGAATATTCCCCATGTGCCTTGCACATGGGCTCTATCCTACAACATGAAGTGCTTATAAATAACACCCACCCATAACTTTACAAGGGATGGATTTTGGAGAGACAATTCTTGAGAGAGAACTAATTTTCCTTCTCCATTATCTACCTTGAGAGCGAAAGTAAGAGATCCATAGGAGAGCCTTGCCATTATTCTCTTTAATTACTTTGCCTTCTTCTTCACTCAATCTCTTATCTCTATCATCTCTTTGCTATTGTGTTTCTAGTTGCGACTGTTAAAGAATCTAAGCCTCTCACCATTTCTAGAAGATTCGAGTTTTCCGGCAACATTCGAATTTTCCGACAGACATTTGAAGATTCCAGTGACTTTTTCGGCGACCTTCGAATTTTCCGGCAACATCCCCGAACCCTCTCATACATTTTGGTGACTTCACTAGGGAAGCGGATTGGTTGATGGTAGCAATGAGATCTGGAACACATACCACTCCGGTGAAAATGAAAGAAAAAGTTGATCAACATGAAGGTTTCGTCAATGATGGTGACAAAACTCAAGACCAAGCTATTTTCATGGAAGCTATTCAAGGGTTTCAAAACATACAAAAGGTAATACTCTCTACTTTTCTACCAAATCCAAATGGGTTCTCAAATGTCCAAAAATGATGTGCAATTTATTGGGAATGGTATTCCAACAAACCCAAATGGGTTTCCAAGTCCTCAAATTGGTGAGAAATTGATTACCATTAGCAATGGTATTTTGCCACCCAAATGGGTTTCCAAATGTCCAAATTGGTGTTCAAATGGTTTCCTATGGTGTTTTAAATTGTAGAAATTGACAAACCCACTTAGTTGCTTTATCACCATTACAAACCCACTTTGTTGCTCCATTACCATTACAAACCCACTTTGCTGTTCCATCAACTTTACATGTCTTTAATCCAAACGGGTAAAGCATTCCAAATACCTTCCATGCTTCTATGGCTATATACACACTTACCTAACACTTGTTCTCAGCCATTGATGACATACACAATACTTTCTCTCTCTACAATTATCTCTCTTTACCATTTTCTCTCTCTACAACTTTCTCTTTCCAGATTGCTTGTTTTAATCTTTCATACAAACACCATTTTTCTCAATCTCTTCTTGAGTATAGTTTGATTATCAACAATCTCTAGCCTTTCATTTCTATTTCCAAAGGAATTCATATTTTTCGAGAATATTGCTCTCGAGGAAGTTACCTCTGAGGATATTGCTCCCAAGGATGTCGTTGCCAAATAAGTCACTTTCGAGGATATTGCTCCCAAGGAAGTCACCGCCGGAGATATTGCTCCGAGGATGTTGTTCTCAAGAAAGTCACTTCCGAAGATATTGCTCCCGAGGAAGTCACCTCTGAAGATATTGCTCCCAAGGATGTTGTTCCCGAGAAAGTCACTTCTGAGAATATTGCTCCTGAGAAAGTCACCTCCGAGGATATTGCTCCCGAGGATGTTGTTCCCGAGAAAGTCACTTTCAAGGATATTGCTCCCAAAGAAGTCACTCCCAAGGATGTTGCTCCCAAGAAAGTCCTGTCCAAGAAAACTATATCGGAAATCATGCTCGATCAAGAGTGGGATAAAAAGACTCTTCTCTCCTTATCCGATCCGAACATGCTTGGTGGAAATGTTAAGTTATCTATATCTGAAGGGGTACACTATCCCCAAGTTCATGAAGTTGTATGTTGACACTTCTCATGCTCAGAAGTCTAGTTTCAAGTCCAATTACAAAGCTAGTTACAAGTCATCTCGAATGGGGAGGGATTTAGAGGACAGAAGAGGAACCATTATGAAGACGATGATCTTTTCCTCAGAGGCACCTTAGATCCAGAAGGGGATTAGGGATTACTATGATGAAATCGAAGAAGTTGGCAACTACGAACCACCGAAGGTAATGGTTGATCCCGACCAACATGTGAAAATTTTGCAAAATTGTGTGAAGATTCAAGAAGTTCTTTGATCTGCTCGGGTTATTTGAGATGGCTAGATTTGAAATTAGCAAGGCCATTATCAGTATTAATGAAACACTTCACGAAGAATGTACAGGTACCAAAAGTCCAGTCTCTAGGAAAGATCGAGGAAATTCAAGTGCTATAACTTTCTCTGAGGAAGACTGAAAGTACATATTCTTTCATAATTGCCTACTTTATGTTACAACTTACATGAATATGGCCAAGTTTGAGAAAACCTTCCTTGATAAAAGGACTTCGCTAAATATCATGACCCGAGCAACACTTGAGAAGGTCAGAATCCCCGAGAAACATGTTGTGAACCAACCCATTGCAATTACGAGGTTCAGAGGAGAAATGAGAATTACTCTTAGCTATGTGATGGCTGATCTAACCATCAAAGAAATTCGCTCAACCACAAAGTTTTATGTCATTGAGGCTAAGACCAACTACCATATCATCTCGGGGAGTAACTCGGTCCGAACAATTGATAACAACGCTTTGATATTCCCTTATCTTCGGATCAGAGGTCGTGCTACCAATCGAGTTGGAGATACCATCTACTCTGATGACACTTGCCTCTTCAAGTCTTATATTTGCATTTATCTCGAAATGGGCCGAATGGAATAACTCTTGGACTATGCCAACTTCTTCGCTAATTTCCTCCATCTGAGAGTGAGCCAAAAAAGGTTTTTCTCAGTTTGTATTATCTTCCTCTCCATTGACCTCAACTTCTTATCTCTGTCTCAGGCATCGGCAAAGGTCTTGACTCCTTGAGAATGCATCGAAGAGATTTTCTCTTGAACCACACTCTAAAGCTATCTTTGAAATCAGAACGTGGAGAGGAAAGACATTTTCACATCCGAAAGGGGCAATGCCCTAGGATAGCTTCCACATCCAAAAGGGACAAACGTCCTAGGATAGCTTTTGCATCCGAAAAGGGCAAATGTCCTAGAATAGCTTATGCATCCGAAAGGGGTAATACCCTAGGATAGCTTCTGCGTCCAAAAAGGGCAAAGGCCCTAGGATAGCTTCTGTGTGCGAAAGGGGCAACACCGTAGGATAGTTTTTGTGTCCGAAAAGGGCAATACCCTAGGATAACTCTTGCGTCCGAAAAGGGCAAAGGCCCTAGGATAGCTTTTCAAGACAGAACTAGCAACTGTTACCAAGTACTTGTCTTCTTCAAAAGGACAAAAAGGGGCAATAGAATGGATTCCATGAAACTCGAAGCACATGAGAACATTAATAGCTTTAGAGGCGTATTGACAACAGCCTACTACAAGTAAGCATGGCAAGCACAAACCATTACAAAGATTGCCTGTCTGGGAAGATCAAATGTGCATGTCTGAATGCCACTACAAGGAGTGCCTATCCGAGAGGTCAAATGTGCATGTCCGAGAAGATCATAGACTTCCCATACACACAAGGGGCAAAATGTAAGAGGGGTTAACTCGAACCCATCTAATTGATTAAGCCCAATCGAAGCCCAGTCAGAAAGCATAAAATTAGTGGGCCCAAAGATATCATCATTGAATGGGCCAGATTGCTCTAATCTCGAAAGGGTTCCAATCCACGAACCTAGAAACCTATTTAAGGTCGAACTCGAAAGGGTTCGGACCCACAAACCTAGAGATCCAAAACACTTGGCTTCAAACGAATTCGAACGCAATCTAGAAGTCGCTCCGTTAATGAGTCCCAGAACACTTGCGGGCTCGAAACTTTCTGGGATCTACGTACCAGAACCATGGGTGTAATGGAGTCTGAACAAAGGATCTGATCCCGAGGACGGTGAGTAGAGATAAATTCACTGTTCGGTTAAACTAGGAGATAAATTACTGTATATTAGATTGAATTGATTAAACAAAGAATACATACATCATTTATATAGAGTACCACTAATTCCTAATCCTACATGAATACATCACTGAGATATATAGAAGTCTAATAGATATAGGACACTTATTCCTAATCCTAGAAGAACACATATTCTCACACCCCCACTCAAACTCAAGGTGTTTTAGCAGAAAACACTGAGAGTTTGTTAAGAAAAAACCGAAACCGAGCAGTGGTGTGAGTCTTAGTGAAGAAGTCAGCAAGTTGCAGAGCCGAAGAGACAAAAGGAAGCGAGATAAGGCCAAACTGCAGATGCTAACAAACGAAGTGACAATCAAGGTCAATATGCTTTGTCCGTTCATGGAAGACAGTGTTATGAGCAATTTGAATAGCACTTCGATTGTCACAATAGAGAGAGGTCGGGGAAGATTGAGGGACGCCCAACTCAGATAAGAGATTATGAAGCCAGACAATTTCAGCAGTAACATGAGCCATAGCACGATACTCAACTTCGGCAGTAGAACGGGCAACAACAGTTTGTTTCTTGCTTTTCCAAGAAATTAGGGAATCGCCAAGAAACATATAAAAACCAGAAGTAAATTTACGATCATTAACATCACCAGCCCAATCAGCATCAACATAGGCCACCAAGTCTAAGGAAGAAGTAGAAGAGAACAGCAAGCCCTAAAAGATAGTACTGCGAAGATAGCGAAGAATCCGAAGCAACGCAACCCAATGTGTAGAGCGAGAGGCAGAAACAAACTAACTAATCACATGGACAGCATAGGCAAGATCAGGGCGAGTAACTGTCAGATAGACTAAGCAACCCACAAGCTCGCGATATAACGTAGGATCATCTAGAGGAACCCCATCAGTAGTGTTGAGCTTTACATTAAGCTCAATGGGAGTATCAGACAGCTTAGTGTCAGTAAGTCTGGCACGATGGATAACCTCGTTAGCATACTTAGTCTGGGACAGAAAGTAACCCTTGGGAGAAGAAGCCACCTCAATGCCAAGAAAATACCGCAATGGTCCCAGATCCTTCATTTCGAAGGTGCGGAAGAGATGCTGCTTGACCTCAGAGATAGCAGAAGAGTCAGAGCCAGTGATGATCATATCATCTACATATAGTAAGAGAGCAACAAAACCAGCCGAGGTATGTCTTAGAAATAAAGCAGAGTCGGAAACAGAAGAATGAAACCCAAGCTCGGTAACAGCAGTCTGAAAGCGATCATACCAAGCACAAGGAGACTGCTTCAGATCATATAGAGCACGCCGAAGACAACAGACTTGGCCAGAGAAATGGTGAAGACCAGGAGGAGGACGCATGTAAACCTTCTCAGTGAGATGGCCATTAAGAAAAGCATTCTTAACATCCATCTAATAAAGAGGCCAAGAACGAACAGCAGCGACAGAAATCAAAATACAGACAGTAGTCATCTTGGCAATAGGAGCAAATGTCTCTTCATAATCAATACCATACTCCTGGGAGAAACCTTTGGCCACCAGACGAGCTTTGTAGCGCTCAAGAGAACCATCAGAATGAGTCTTGACTTTGTAGACCCATTTGCAACCAACCAGATTCTTACCAGCAGGTAAAGGAACCAACTCCCAAGTACTGGTTTTCTGTAGAGCAAACAACTCATCCTCCATAGCTTGAACCCAATGAGGATCCTGACAGGCCTCCTTGTAAGACTGAGGTTCTGCAAAAGAGTGAATAACAGACAAAAAGGTACGATAAGAAGCAGAAAAACAAGTATTAGACCAACCCAACCTTTTTGGAGGATGACGAGCTCGAGGAGGATATCGGTGTGTAGTAGAATCAGAGTCGTCAGAAGCAGGAGGATCAGCAGTAGGGGTAGAGACATCTAGTAGAGGAGGAGCCTTGCGTTGAGAATAAACTAACAACGAAGGAGAAGAAGGAGAAGAAGAAGGAGGAGAAGACGAAGGAGGAGGAGAAGTAGTCAGAGGTGAAGTAGGAGGAGAAGATGGAATAAGCTCAGGAAGAACTGTGGAGATGTACTCATCAGATGGGACCTCAGAAAGAAATGGATCAATATGAACCAAATCCTCTTTGGAAACTGGGGTGGTGAGAGGAGGAAGCTGAAAGTAAGATAGACGTTCGAGAAAGGCAACATGACGGGAGACATAAAGGCGACAAGAAACAGGGTCATAACAGCGATAACCTTTCTGAGTGAGACTATATCCCAAAAAAACACATAGGACAGACCAAGCACTAAGTTTAGTCCTATCTTTACGGGGTAAAAGGGCAAAACACGTAGACCCAAACACACGAAGGAGGAAGTAATTAGGAAGTTGAGAAAATAGAGCCTCATAAGGAGACCGACCAGAAAGAAGAGAGGAAGGCATACGGTTGAGAAGAAAAGCAGCAGTAAGAACTGCCTCACCCCAAAACAGAGCTGGAATGGAGGCAAACAGAAGAAGAGACCTAACTGTCTCAAGAAGATGACGGTGTTTACGCTCAGCTCGGCCATTTTGGGCAAGAGTATCAGTACAAGAAGTTTGGTGAATGGTACCCAAGTTGGCCAAATATTCACAGAATTCAGTTTTAAAGTATTCCCCACCCAAGTCAAACCGCAACAATTTAATAGTAGATCCAAACTATGTAGTGACCATAGACTGGAAAGTACGATATATCTGGTAGAAGTCAGACTTATGAGTCATAAGATAAACCCACGTGTAACGGGTGCAATCATCAACAAAAGACACATAGTATATTGAACCCCCTTTAGTAAGAACAGGAGAGGGTCCCCAGACATCAGTATGCACAAGAGAGAAAGGAGAAACAGAAATAGATGTACTTTTATTAAAAGGTAAAGCTGACATTTTGGCAAGTTTACACCCCTGGCATTCATCAATTTGACTAGGAGAAACTTTACCCAACAATCCTGATTGAGCTAAAGGTCGTAAGCGGTCAACAGACAAATGACCGAGACGAGAATGCCATAAGTAAAACTGACTCGACTGAGAATCTAATTGAAACGAGGAAAGTGCAGCTAGAGAGGTAGATAAGAGGAGATGCAAGCTTTCAACCACATAGAGATCTCCAACTCTACGGCCGGTCCCAATCTGCTTCTTGGACACCCGATCCTGTACACAACAAACAGAAGAGGAAAAGATAACATCAAAACCAGATGCATCAAGTTGACTGATAGATAATAAACTGACAGATAACTGAGGGACGTAAACAACAGAAGGAATAGTAACAACAGACATGGCGGATGGTAAGACAGACCCAATAGACAAAACAGACATACCAGACCCATTAGCAGTATTAATAGTAATAGGAACGGATGGAGAAATACAGTTTTGACGTAAGGAAATGTGAGGAGTCATATGATGAGAGGCACCGGAATTAAAAAGCCAGACAGAAAAAGGGATACCTGAAGAGGACCCAAGCAAACCTGAATGAAGGGAGGTAAGAGCGGAGGCAGATGGCAATGGCTGAGTAGTGGACAGGATATGCTGAAGTTGTGCAACCTGAGCACTCAAGGAAACCAAGTCAAGATCTGGAGCCGGAGTAGAAACAGTATAAGCAGTAGAAGGTCGGAAAGTAACCGATGTAGGACCACGAAACTGTGTCTGAGAAGACAGAGCAAGCTGACGTTCCTTCTTGGGACAGTTGTTCTTCCAATGACCCCTCTGATGGCAGAAAGCACACTCATCTGGCCCTAATGGTCCTCTCTTCGGTTTCACAGTGGCCTGAAGCTGATGAGGAGGAGGGGAAGATAACAAGGGCGGCTTGGCAAGAGCCAAGAACACAGAAGGAGGCAAAGTCTGACTGGCCGTCTTAAGACGGGTTTCCTCGGAGAGAAGCTCACGAACAATAGCATCCACAGAGGGAAGAGGAGATCGGTGAAGGATGCCACCTCAAATAGCCTCATACTGAGGGGAGAGAGCTGTTAAGAACTGGACTAAACGACCTTGTTCCCGAAACTCAATATAAGCGTCTAGTATCTTGAGACTAGGTGGTTCCATAAGAGCCAACTGATCCCAGAGACCTGTCATCTCAATATAAAAGTCCTGAATAGTTTGATCCCGCTGACGAGCACTCTAAATAGTTGTTTCCAACTCATACCGTTTGGCAAAGTTGGACTGCTGATAAACACCGAATAAATAATCCCACACTTCCTTGGCAGTACTGTACTTGGAAAACATCATTCCAATACGGTCATCCACAGAATTATGAAACCATGTTAGGACTTAGGCATTATCACAATCCCAAGTGTCACAGGAAGACAGATACCCTTCTACCTTCGAGTCCAATGGACGAGGAGCAAAACCAGAAACATAGCCCCATTTTTTTTGACCAAGAAGAAAATTCTTCATGGCACTGGCCCAATAGGCATAATTTCCACTAGTTAGTTTACATTTGATGGCTTGGATTTTAGTATCTGACATTGTAATAAAACAAAGTTTGTAATAAGCAGACAAATATGGGGCTTGAGTGCAATATTCCTGAAATAGGGTCTTAAATAGAAATAGCCAAGTTGAAGCACAGAGATCACAGAGATCGCGAAGCAGAGAGAGAAAGAGAGAGAGACTGAAGCTGAGATCGATCTTCAGACGGAGCTCGCGAAGATCTCAGACAGAGATCGCGAAGCACAAAGGAAAACGAACACTAAAGCTGAGATCGATCTTCAGACGGAGCTCACGAAGATCTCAGACAGAGATAGCGAAGCACAGAGGCAGACGAACCAAATTAACCAGAGAGCCGAAGTAGATGGCTGCGAATCGAATCAGACAGAGATCGCGAGAAAGAGAGAGGCCTTCGCAAGACGAACCAGAGAGGGCTAGGGTTTCGAACCTAGCTCTGATGCCATGTAAGTTTTCTAAACAAAACTGTATATTAGATTGCATTGATTGAACAAAGAATACATACATCATTTATATAGAGTACCACTAATTCCTAATCCTACATGAATACATCACTGAGATATATAGAAGTCTAATGGATATAGGACACTTATTACTAATCCCAGAAGAACACATATTCTCACAAAATTCACTACTCGGGTCGAGGTGGCACGATCTAGGGGGTCCCTGAGACTCGGCAATATTTGCAGTAAGGCGTCCTCTAGGACTATCCCTAACCCTTTGGGATGATTGGGGATCATTGGTTAGGTGTGACTAAGAAGAAGGGTTCGCCGAGAGGTTGATCTCCTCTCCGGGATTTTCTTCATCCTCGGAGAGGTCACCTCCTCAAACAAGGTAATTAGAGGGAATATTCCCCATGTGCCTTACACATGGACTCCATCTTACATCATAAGGTGCCTATAAATAGCACCCACCCATAGCTTTACAAATGATGGATTTTGAAAAGACAATTCTTGGAAGAGAACTAATTTCCTTTCTCCATTATCTACGTTGAGAGTGAAAGTGGGAGATCCATGGGAGAGCCTTGTCATTATTCTCTTTAATTACTTTGTCTTCTTCTTCACCCAATCTCTTATCTCCATCATCTCTTTGTTATTGTATTTCTAGTTGTGACCATTAAAAAATCTAAGCATCTCACCATTTCTAGAAGATTCGAGTTTTCCGACGACATTCGAATTTTCCGACAGACATTTGAAGATTCCAACAACTTTTCCGGCGACCTTCGAATTTTCCAACAACATCCTCAAACCCTCTCATACACTAAGAAACAGGGTACCTCCATAGCGGAGCTAGGACAATGTGCCATCTTGGACACAACACGACCTAGACACCTGGCAGGTATGCCCTGGTGCATCCACAGTTCAGAAATAACTTTAAAAACTCAAACACGCAAACAAGACTTCTTTTCACTAGGAAGACAATCATGGAAGGGTCTACTTGGAAAATCGTATTATTGTAAAGAAATACATAATAAAGGTCATTAACTATCAGATTTTTTTTTTTTTTTTTTTTTTTTTTTAAAAGGCAAACCATTGTTTGCTTTAAATAACAAGAAGAAGAAAGAGTTCTCCATTCAATGCTTTAAGAATTTGACAAATCAATATGCGCATACGGCGTTTCATCCCTTTGAACATGTAACGCAGATCATCCATGTGATTTGATGCCTACCCAATTTGTGTTCAAAACCGAATGTTCTCCAACAACTAACCCAAAAAATAAAAATAAAAAGGAGTAATTATCAAAATGCTTAAAACCCAAACTTCTTTCAATTAACTTCGAGTTAGGACCACTCTTTCACTAAATTAGTGGGTGTATACATAACAGCACCCAATTCCTTTTTTCTAAATGGGCATTCAAGTGAAACCCTAACACTTCATACCCATAAAAGCCCTCTTCCTCTGTTTTAATAAACCTAGGTGTCCCTTCATTACTCGTACTCTCACACTCCATAACCTTTGAATCACACTGAGACCTAACAACCTTGCTTCTATTAATCAAAACCTCAATTAGATAAAGGTAAAGGTCAAATAGGTGTGATCTCAATCAGTTAGCATAACATTACACAGCATACACTTCAAAAAACATGCAGTTCGAAAGCAAAACAACGTTGAGATATATAATAGTATCTTTCAATGAAGATCAAACAATGAAAAACAAATCGATTTCTTATAAGGAGAAAGAACAAAAAAAAAAAGAGGAAACAACTATAAAGTATATATATATGCCTGTGTATAAATACTTGTATAAAAATGAGAGTTCAAATCTATAAAGCAAATACGGAGATAGAACTTGAAGCGAAAACAAAGTGACCTACCTGAAGATCGAACTGTTTTGATTAGTTGACGATGTTAATCGCAGCTTCTGACTTCCCTTTTTCTTTTTCTTTTTTCCTTTCTTTTTTCTCAGGAAACAACACTATTTTGTTCCCGCTATTAGAAATACGAATTGATTTTCCTTTAGCGACGGCTAATATGCACGGATGCTTCTTAATACACTGAAAGAAATTCTCTCAACACCCACTTTGACGAAATAGTCCTTACACTGCTCTCTATTTCCGTTTCGGTCCTTTTTCTTGAAATTAAGGCCAAGTTTGGATGCTCCCCAAAAAGCCAAAAAGTTAAAAAGTTAAAAAGTTAACATTATTCATCAAAAGTCAACAATTACGGCTGCACAACTCCCAATTCAAATTTTTCCCTACAAATCAATTTTTACAATTTTTTATTACACATTTTTCCATAAAAAGTCAAAAAGTTAACCCAAACATCCATATTTTCAACCTCAATTTTTTAGTCCAAAAAAACAAAAAGTACACTTATTTAGGACACCCCAAACAACCCCTAAAAAAAAAAAGATAAATTACACTTACCTCCCCTGAAATTTTTGACAAAATATAAAGACCTCCTCTATAGTTTGAATAATTACACAAATCTGTCCTACTTTAATTGATATTGTCAAGATTCTCTCATTTTTTAACCTCTGTTAACACAAGTAACAGAACCTACTAATATCATCAAGGGCGAACCCAGGATTCGTCGATGAGGTGGGCTAATATTAAGATAAAATTATACAAATATTTTTAAGTATAACCACAGAAGAAAAAAGAGAATTTAATAATATAATCTAGACTAATATATAAATTTATTGATTAGAAACAATCTAAGTTGTGCTCGATGAGTCTTTAAATATTCGAATTCATCGATTTCAGAATCTAGATCAATTTTCAAAAAGCATGAAAAACAATATGCTTTATTCTTTGAAGGAGAATACTCTAACCAAGAAAATTGTTTAAACCAAATATGTTGAAATCGACGATTCTGCTTTCCAAATGAGAACCTAGGATACTCAAGTTTAGGTTGATAAGGACCCAAGTTCACATAAGCTCGTCCAACCTCATCCCGTTAATTAACCGGATATTCACAAATTTGCAAGCATAAATCAGGATCTCGTTCAATAACAGTTGAATCAAATTTGTTTGGTTTATTTGCTTGAGGTATGGAAGGCGGTTGCACATTAGAAAATAAGGTTTTAACAACATTGGCTATTGTACTACTAGACTTCTGTTTTGATTGATAGAATGAGAAAAGGATTTTGCCTTTTTTGAGTGTGGAGGTTCCATTATTTATAACCAAAAAAAAAAATTAGCCATATTTAATATTAAACCAGAGTATATTCGCAATAATTTTAAATATTAGGGTTTTTATACATATTCTCAATAATTTTTATTTAAGCTTTCATTATTTTTATATATGTCCAAAAAAACTTCTTCAAAGTTCATAAATTAAGAGCAATATAGAACATTGAATAAGGCAGTATCATAAAAAAACTAAAAGCAATATAATATTTATTGCATAAAGACAAAATTTCAAAACCAGCTTGCTTGGTTGTGTTTTTTCAAAAACACTTTTCAAAAAATTCTACTTTCTTGTTTTCCGTATTTTTTTGTTTTTACTGAATTTTTTTAATATTTTAAGCAATTTTTTTTTACTTTTTAGACATACCATACATAAATATACCTAAAAAGTAAAAAATTTGTGAAAAAAAACCTTTTAAAAATTCACTAAATACTAAAAAAACAAAAAAAAATACGAGAATTCAGTATATTTTTTGTATTTTTATGTATTTATTAAATTTTTAAAATATTTTTTCGTAAATTTTTTACTTTTTAGATACATCTAAGTAAAATACATCTAAAAAGGTAAAAAAAATATTTAAAATTTAAAAAATATTCACTAAAAACAAAAAAATACGAAAACCAAAAAACTGAGTTTTCAAAAAACTTAATCCAAAAAACTCAAATTTGTTATTCAAATTCATTCTCAACCAACAAAATAAAATAATTGGTTAATTACACTTACCAAAAATGTTAGGAAAGTGGAACTGCTGCAGGCCGCTGGAGACGACAGAGAGGGCCACTACCTATCTATTAGAAGATCTAAGGATTGTTTTAGAAGATTTGTTCTTTAAACAAATACAAACATATTGGGCTACCTATCTATTTTTTTAGGTAAATATTGGGCTGCTATTGGGCTGCCTATCTAAAAAACAAACAAAAAAGCTATTAGCCCTTATTTGGGGCTGGCTGGGCTGGAAGAGGTTAGGAAGCTAAGTTAGGCTGGGCTGGGCTGGGAAAAAAACTTCTATAGATTTTTTAAATTTTGGGCTGGGTTGCAGCCACCTATGCCCAGCCCTAGGTCCGCCCTTGGATATCATTAAAGATAAATCCAAAAATACCAATAATGCCCTCAGGGCTATTGAACTCAACTATATATACCAAGCACAACGCAGCTCCACAATGCACACAACTCAGAAATTCCAAGCTAAGAGAAAAATCAAAAAAGAAGCCAGAAGTAAAAGGAAAGAAACATAAGACAGAGTTCCACAACCAAGAACAACACAAGTATGTTACCAGTCACTTTAAGTATTTATTTATTTTTATTTTTTTTAAAAATGACATTAAGCACAACAAGCCATTTCCATTAAAAAAATGAAATCAAAACCAAGTCCAACACAAATAAAGCACAACCACAGTCTTGAATTGCTTACAACCACAGTCCTGAATAAAGCACAATCACAATCCACAAATAAAGAATTAGTTACAAATAATGCAATATATGTTCAAAAAATGCCTTATAACTCTCACATTTCATGAAATGTAAGATCATATGGATATATCATCATCAAGTAATGGATGAGGGATGATGAAGTATATAAGTAAGATCTGCTATTGTGGAAGTAAAGTAGCAATTAAAGTCACTGAATTAGAGAAAAACAGAGGCAAATTGTATTATTTATGCCCACATGGGAAATGCTCTTTTCTGGGACTGGTGCAAACCAGTAAACTTATCTATTAGAAGAGAAATGATGATAGAAAACACTAAAGCTACTGTTAATAAACACACTTTACCCTATTGTAGACACCCCATTTTGACCAACCCTAAGACTTGAGCGCTTTCTGTTGATTACCCGATGTTGACAATGAGAATATGTTCCCCAGCAGTCCTCAACAAGAAAAATGAAATTTGAGCTTTAATCCCAACCTTCACACATTTTTGGCCAAACTATTTTAGACCTTAAAACTGTCTTTTCAAAATATTTTTCCAAATGTTTCTATAATATTCCGAGGCTCCCATTTCAATTAAAATATTGCACTTTTCAGTAAACCAAGTAAGGACAAAGTGGAAATAAATAGAAGGAGGGTGAACTCTTTGGAAAAAGATATTTAAAAATATCCTCTTTATAGGCTTGGATTCAAAGGAAACAGGAGGGGATGGAAGAAAACTGGTTTAGGAAAAGAATGAGCATTAAATCATTAAGAAGAAAATGAACAGCCTTTACTAAATTAGGCATATCTCCTTGTACACTTGGAATTTAGATGTGAAGCTATCACCATTGGAAATTAAATTTATGGGGCTTCAATTTAGACCCAAGAACCATCTAAAACCAAGTTTGGATAAGGGAGATATGCCCATTTGAAGTTGGGCTTAAGAGCAGATTTTGTTGACCTGGCCCGAGGGAAATGAACAACCTTCACTAAATTAGGCATATCTCTTTGTACACTTAGAATTTAGATGTGAGGCAACCACCATTGGAAATTAGACTTCTGAAGCTTTAATTTAGACCCAAGAACCACCTAAATCCAAATCCGGATAAGGGATATATGCCCATTTGAAGTTGAGCTTAAGAGCAGATTTTGTTGACCTGGCCCAAGGGAAATGAACAGCCTTCACTAAATTAGGAATATCTCTTTGTACACTTGGAATTTAGAAGTGAGGCCACCACCATTGGAAAGTAGACTTCTAGGGCTTCAATTTAAACCCAATAACCACCTAAAACCAAGTTCATATAAGGGAGATATGCCCATTTGAAGTTGAGTTTAATAGTAGATTTTGTTGACTCGGCCCAAAACAACAACAGGCCCTTTTTTTTTTTTTTGGCTCGATAAGGACACCCCATTGAGCCATTTTCTGATCCATTCAATTGTACCCACTCATCCTCCATTATCTCCACTCACCCCCATTAGTAAAGAGAAGTTTTGTTTGCATCTATAAAGGAGTATCCCATGCAATCACCTTGAAAATTTGCCCTCTTATCACATTCTTGTCTCCCACCTTCTTTTTGATGTTCACTCTCCCTCATTGCCTATATAGAATGATCATATTGTAAGAGAGAGAGAGAGAGAGATAGGACCACGAAATTGAAGAGAAAAGAGTGAGAAAATGGTGAAAAAAATAGAGAAAAATTGAGTTTTTGAGCCAAAAATACTCTTATCTTCCATATACACCCCATACCTTCCATAACTACTGAAATTCCTCATTTCCATACACCAAAACCACTCCAAAAATTTTGATATAGCCAAAAATCAATTGCCTTGATCATAAGGAAGAGTGTTTCATGATTGAAAGTGAGAAAAACTAGAGAGTTAGCCACTTTCCATACCATAAACGCCATAATTTCGAATTGGGGATTTGAGAACACACTTCCTACACTTGGGGGTGATCAAGAGGGAGTTTGTGAACTAACGAGTTCATCTTTTTCTTGGAAGGTGAATTTCACAAACTTTTTGCATGGGAAAGAAATACACCTCCTCGTATAATCCTGTTGATCAAGTCTGCGTTCCTCCGTACGATGTCGTTCCACTACCTGAAAACACAAACGTGAGCTAGCCGGCGGGTGTGTGCTGGAAACCTCTCCGATGCCTAAGTCAGTCAACAAGACAAATAGGCAAAAGCTCTATGAATTCAGGGAGCAAAGTTGCATTACCTCTCCAAAGGTGATATTGGTGAGCTTTTATAGGTTTCGTGCGACACAATCCTAGTAGGTCTCTAACTCCTCCACGTAGAGTCCTACTAGAATTCATACTCCCGAAAGATAACGCTTATCCTTCAACACCCCCCTCACTGCTTAAACCAAGTGAGATGGTTTTTCTCATGGCCAGACTTCCATATGACCGAAGTAACTGTTAGTTCGGCCCTTACTTTCCTTTCCCTTATCTCGGCTTTCCCATGCCAAGACCGAGCTAACCATAAGAGAGTTGAGCCGAACTCTCTTACGACCGAAGTAACACTGCCAAGTTGGACCAAACAGCGTGACCAATCTAATGGTTACTTCGGCTCTCCTTTCTTCTACCTCGGCTTCGCATGCTAGGCCGAGCTATCCATAGAAGAACTAAGCCGAGCTAACCTTTACTTAGGTCTTAAAGCGGGCCCAACATACCTCGGTGCCAAACATCGTGACCGAGCTAACAAACAATAGAAGCCGAGCTAATCCTTCTTACGCCGGCACCATCTTTTACTTCGATTCGGCCGCTGTACGGCCCACCTTCCTGGCCTCCCCAATACGGCCCAAAGAGTGGCCCATTATCCTGGCTTCGGCCCAATTTATTTTGTATAAATTACCCTCACAACTTTTCATTTTCTTGCATTTCTTACTTATTTTGCTCTTTTGCTTTGATTTCTTTACTCTTTGCTTTGATTTCTTGTTATATTATATATTGTTGTAATCTAATTGAAAGTGGTGAGTTGAGACTCCCATATATTGTTTTTAGTTCTGTTTTTGTTGTGGAAATCTAAGAAAATAGAGTTTGGCCAAGCCTACCGGGCTACTCGGTCCGTTAGTTGGTCAGGTAGCCACCTAAAAGTACACCATCGCGCCCCCGACCTTCATGACCGTGCCCGCAACCTCTAGGCAAAACCGGGCAGCCTTCCGACGTTGAGAAAATCAACCTTCGATGGTTTTTGAGGTGCTTGAAGCTGCTGTTTTCTTATGTTTATTTTATTTTGAGTGTTTGTGAGGATTTTTATACTGTGTTGTAATATTTATTCATCTCCCTTGGATTTGTAATATTTCAAGTGTTGTAATAATTTCCCATCCCCATTTCTTATCTATCCCATTCTTTAATCGCTTTCCATAACTGTGCATATGTATATATCTTACATGTCATCCATACTTTTATATACATGATTCATGCCTAGATCCGGCTAAATTTGCATATTTGTGCTTTAATTGATTATTACATGATTTTGTGCGCTATCGCATGTTTTGCAATGTTTCATATGTCAAGTTTTAGAAGTCGGATCTTTAGAAGCATTCTTGTGTATGTATTGCATTAGGATTTTGTATATAGGATCATGCATATTTTACTAACTTTGTTTTGTAGCTGTTCGCAGGGCGTCAGTAAATATGTAAGTTATTATGCTTTAGCATCCCGCTTGTACATAATTTTTTTATTATGTTTAGCATCTTACCATGTAGCTATTTGCTTATGTGATATAATTGTATGAATGCCAGTAGATGGAGGTTGTGTCACTTAATTTGTAATGATGTTGATTTTCATGCTTGTAAACTCAATTTATTTAGATTGTACATGTTCAAAACTCTTTCAAAACTACATGAAATCAAGTTGTTCCAAAGTGGGTAACATAGTCTATACTTGTATGCTTCACATAGTAAATTTTAGGATTTATTAAATAATCAGAATATTAACATATAAAGAAAATAAAATTCATATCATGGTTAGTAAAGGCCGATCTTTTAATCGGGTGAGCAGGGGTGCTCAATTAATGACCTTCCCCTCTCATACCTAAGGTTTCGAACCGAGACAACTTTGGTTATGACGAACAGTGGCCTTGACACGAGTCATGGGTTTCCTAATTTCCCAAAATATTAGATGGCGACTCTAAGATCTGATGATGCATTCCATTTGTGGCAATAATTTTGTAATAAAATGAATTTTATATAAAGTTGCCAAATCTAGACTCTCACCTAAGTTTCACATTGCACTCGTGAGACTAGATCAAAGAGATCTCGGGAGTCCGAACTGTTTAACGTGCGTGGGTACTCCCCGAGTATGTTACACCTATAAAGAAAATAATGCTACAATGAATTTAATGAACCAAATAGGGGCTATGCAATCAAGGATGCAAGTACTTGAAGCAAACATGAGGTTTATAAAGATTGTAATGATCATGAATATTGTCTTATGTTTAATTTTCTTAATGGTTGCTTTGAAAATGTAATGGGAATTGGTAGGAGTTTCAAGCTTTTGTAATGTTTTGTAATGGACCTTATGTGATCATCATCAATATGATGCAGCTAGTTAACTATTATGTACACGCCATAGAGCATCATGTCTGTACTCTGTTTAATTACATCATTCCACTAAATTCCCAAAATATAAATGTAAATACCAAGTGAATAGACTTCATACCCACTACAAAAAAAAAAAAAAAAAAAAAGAAAAAAAAAAAGGGTGCATCATCTGAGACTATTTGTTGCTATGCTTACTATTTCATTTCCACTACAAAAATACAAAAAGTGAAAGATGATCTGAGACTAACTGTGCACTACAGCAACATGTGTTATATACCTTAAACTTGTGAGAAGAACTTGTACCAAAAACATCATCATCTTAGCTAAGCCCTCAGCAAGAAAAGAAAAAAAATAAAAATAATAAACCAATGTTGGATTCATGCAATGTAAAAAAATAAGGAAAAAAAAAATTGTAACTTCACAACTAACTAACCGGCTAAGTTAATCTTGTGTGACATGTGTTACCCACTGAGTAGGCATTGGAGGGTCTCTCTTGGAATATCCTAAATTGCAAATCAAAGTAAGGTAATAAATATGCATGAGTATCATAAATGGATAAGAAAAATAACCAAAGTAAGGTAATGACAAGACTAAACAAGTAAGAAAAACTTACATGTGCATGCTTGTTCTTGGCCTTGCCCTTGCTTCGCCCTTGCTAGGAATGGCAACGGGCGGCACGGCGCGGGGACTACACTCCCTGTCCCTGATCCCCGAAAGTGATAAATTTCCTGTCTTCGCCCCCGATCCCCAGTGGGAAGCCCATCGTCCCCCCCTTCCCCGGCACCCAGAAAAAACCCCGAATTACTATAACATATCAGTTCTTTTTTTCTTTTTCTTTTTTATTCAAAGGAAAGATTAACAGTGATCTGTAAATATCTTCAAATTAAAAAATAACATATCTGTCAATATATCCTATTTAAGCTCTACACAAAAGATATTCAAATAGCATATTCAAGCTCCACTCAATAGCATATCTGTTAACATATTTTCAAATACCATATTTGTCAACATATTTTCAATATATTTAAATAGCATATCTATTAATAGGGATGGCAATCTGTCAATAGCATATTTGTCAACATATTCAAATAACATATTCCATCCAGCAGCTTACACAAAGGAAAATTGAGCAGGCTGCAAAGAGAATAATTAGTTCCAAACACAGTCCGCAAGGGATAGGCTACCCAAAAAATAAAATAAAATAAAATAAAAATCTTTACAATATAAAAAACCAAATCCATTGTGGGAAAAAAAAAAAACAAAACAAAAACAAAAAAAACAAAAAAAAACAACAACAACAACATTGTTTCTCCAATAATCTAATACAACCACACCACGACTTTCATCATCTCCTTCAACTTGAATTCATGTTAAATAACAAAGGAAAAAAACAAATAATCAATACTAATAATAAGATGTAAAAAATGTTAACAATTAAAACAAAAAAAAATGACAACTAACACAAAAAGTGGCACATGACTCATCCGAGTCTATCTCATCATCATCATATATAGTCATATAGCCCACTGATTCCAATGTTGAATTTCCTAAAAAGTAAAGAATATAAATTCAATACTGAAATTATTCCATGGTAATATAAAAGTGAAATAATAATATGTAGATTAAATGAAATAATAATATGAGTACCTTTCATCTTTGCACCCCATAACCAACTTTGTGCACACATTAATGCTTCTAATGTGTTTGGATAAAGTCTACTACGATGTGGATTCACCAACCTTCCACTAGTACTAAATGCTGACTCAGAAGCAACAGTGGATACAGGAATAGCTAAAATATCCCTAGCTATTACCTATAAGGTCAGATACTTTGGTCCATTGGCTTTCCACCAATTCAAAACATCAAAACCTGAAGTTCTTGGCAAAATAGCATCTTCTAGATAATGGTCCAACTCTGATCTTACATTCTTTATTTTTTTACTTCTCTTTCTACTAATAAACAAATCATACACTGAAAGGGTCTTTGTAACAATTTCTGGATGAATAGAAGAGTCACCAACAACAGTGGTCTCCATACCAACTCGGTGCTGATACTCTTGCAACAAATCATAACAAATCTAACGAACCCTATCAACTTCATCTTCAGCTTTGTCTCCATAAAGTTTTTCAAAATAAAACTCCAATACACTAATCTTATGCCTAGGATCAAGTACAACAGCAACTCCAATAACACCATGTATCACTAACCAATATTTATCAAATTTTTCCACCATTTTTGATGCCATTGTTCTAATCACTTCAATTTCACAAGAGAGCCATTGAGACACTGTCATCCTAATCTCACATAAAGCTGGGAAACAAACATTGGCTGTGGGATACTTAGTACTAGAAAATAACTCTGTGATAGAAAAAAAAATATCTTAAACCTCTCACTAATCTCTCTAGCAAACTCTCATTCTTCCTCACTTGGCACGATTTTATATTGGAGCTCTCTATTTTTCAATTAAGAGAAGGCATCCTTATACAATAAGGCAACCTGAAGCATCAAGTTGGTTAAATTCCACCTAGTTGCACAATCAAGTCCTAATTTCTTAGTATGTGGATTACGCAATTGATTGACTGTTTCTTCAAATTTTTCTTGTCTTTTTGGTATTGCTGTCCAATAAGCTACACTCTCTCGAATTTTCTCCATACCCACTCGTATGACATCCAGTCCATCTTTCACAATCAAATTCAAAATATGCGCATAACAACGCATATAAAATAAAGTACCACCCAACAAAAGCGATGTCTTACTCAACTTATCCATTAACATGGTAATCATGGCATCATTTGTGGAGCGATTATCAACAATAACAGTAAAGATTTTTCTATCAATATTCTAGTCCATCATACACTCAAGCAAAGTATCACAAAGAACTTTTTTTGTGTGTGGACATGGAACATAAATAAACCTAAAATATAATATTCATGAACAAGTATTAATAACATGCAAATTGAACTGAATAAGATAGAACTTTTAAATGATTTGCAAATTTACAAATATGTACCTCAAAATGCAACTTTGCAAAGTCCATGAATCATCAATAAAGTGTGCGGTGATAGCCATGAATCCTTTTTTTTTTTTATTACTAGCAGTCCACATATCAATTGTGATTACCACCCTACTTTTATTATACTCCACCAAACTCAATGTCTTCACCCTCTCATAATCATAAATCTTTAAAATATCACTCTTTATTGTATTTCAGGAAGGTACTTTAAACAATGGCTGAAGTGCTGCTGAATATCGTTTAAAACCAACATAATCTATGATAGAGAGGGGATATTCATGCAATATTATGGCATGCGACAACTCTTTCCTAACAAAATCTTGATCAAAATTATAAGAATTCATTTTTGGACTCTCTCTATTAAGTTTTAGTTAAAACTTTTTGCCACATGTCCATCACTTTTTTCTTAGTACAACTCTTATAGTGATTATGCAAATGCCTAGTTTCATTTTTTGAATCACCTCCAAGATGCTTATTACAATAATTACATATTGTCTTCTACACCCCATTGACTTGTTATTTCTTAAAGTGTTCCCACACAACACTATGTTTTCTTTTAGTTCATCCACAAGTATTAGACTCTTCTTCTAAATCAATAACATTTTGATTAGAGAGGAGAGACGGTGAGTTCGTAGGTGAGTTTGTAGTTGGCGATGATTGTTGTGACGCCTCGCTCTCAAATGGTACTTGAGAGTTAACATCTGACATTTTTAACCTTTATAAAAATAATATGGATTGAATTAATGTTAACAGAGGCATTAATATCATATAACATGAAAATAATGGAAATCTAGAAAGTTAGAATTTCAAATTCTCATGGTTTGTTAAATTTTGTGTCAAATTACCCTCTCAAACTATCATATTCAGCCTCAGGTCATAATTTAAAAAAAAAAAGAAAAAAGAAAGATATATAATATAAATAACTAGATATATATCATCAATGGCATATATATTTAAAATAAACAGATCAATAATTAAAAAAACAGATCATACATATCAATGACAAAGGTCAAAAACAGATCATATATATATATATATATATTTATTTAAAATAAATCATATATATATATATTTAAAATAAATAACAGATTGTTGTTATATATATATATATAATAGATCGTCGAAAACAGATCAATAACAGATCATATATATATATATAAAATAAATAAATTTAGAGAAAAAAAAAAGAGAGGTCGAAATCCCTAGAGAGAGAGAGAGATACCCTTTGAAAATCGGCGGTGAGAGAGTAGCAGCCGTCGTGTGTGAAAGAGAGAGGGAGGCGAAACTCTAAACAACAAAGGCGATGAGGGAGGATCGGTAGTGACGGAGGAGCGACAGTCTTCGTTGTGAGTGAGAAAGAGAGAGAGAAGTGAAACCCTAAACTAAATAGCGACTGTGAGAGAGAGAGAGAGAGAGATTAGCAGAGTAGCATTATGTTTGTGTGAGTAAGTGTGTCAACCAAACCGTACACACATATATATATAAACAGGGACATAACAGTAATTTTACATCAGGGCTAAACAGGGCGAAAGTCGGGGTCGGGGTCGAGGCTGGGGCTGGGACCGGGGTTGGGCCGGGTCCGGGGCTGGAACATATATCCCCGTCCCTGGCCCGAATATCATCGGGGATTCATTTTTTAATACCATCCCCAGCCCGTTGGAGATATTTTTCGGGGAATAATCGCTCAATTCGGGGTCGGGTGCCCATCGGGTCAGGTTCAAATTGTCATCCTTAGCCCCTAATTCTCCTAGTTGCACTTCCTCTCCCACTTGTTGAAATGTTTGCTCTAGTTCAATGTCCTTTCCCAATTGAATTGCCTCTTCTACTTGAAGTACCCCTTTAGGAGTGTAAAAATGGCCCGCAGCCTGTGGGCTGCCCGCACCCCACCTACGACCCATGGTGGGCCCAGCCCGAGCCCCTGGGCGTGGGCTACCATTTTGAAGCCCGGTCCATCGACCCGTTCAAGGCCTAGCCTGAGGCCCAGTGTCTTTTTTAGTGGAAAATAAAAAAAATTTGGTAGAAAAAATTTTAAAAAATAAAATAAAATGGTCAGGCCCGCCCACCGACCCAAATACCCCTGGGCTTGGGCCTAATTTTTTGGCCCATAGGCCAGCTAGACCTAACTTGAATTTTGGCGAGAGCTCGAGAGGCCGGGCCGGGCCAGGCCAGATTTACACCCCTATACCCCTTCCAGTTGAAGTGCCTCTCACAAAACCTCTACACCTATCCACAGGTATGCCACTGCCCCTACCAGCACTTATGCCACTACCCCTACAACCACTTGTGCCACTGCCACTAGCTCTGCCCCTTAGTGGACCTCTTTGGCAAGTTCTCTTATTATGTCTAAATTGCATGCACCATTTACATATCAATGTACTAGACCTCTTACTTTGACTTGCTCTAACTGGAAGCTCATGAGCAACCCTCTTTCTAGCATTCCTTGGCCTTCTTGGCAATCTTTTCAGAGATGAGGGTTGTAAAAGGTCCCTAGGTATAAGTGTCCACATGGTATGGTCTAAGATGGGATGTATTATCCCACCATTGGTTGTAACGCCCCAAGAAAATATGTCCAATAAAATACATCCACCACTACTCCTTACGACAAATAAAAGTGAATCTCCAACACTGGAATACATAATCATATGAGATTTACAAAATAGTTCCACATGCAATTATACATTCAATGACTTTAGTATATGAATCTATAGCATGTAAAACATCTAGTCAAAATAAATAAATGCCCTTAAGGGGCTACAAAGTCCAAGGCTTAAGCCCGGTTACAAAAAATAGTTACTCGAACCCATACAAATATAGCCCTTGGCTTGCAAAAATATAATCACGACAAACTAGAGCCTTATGCTCTCAACATATACATCCACGCCCATAGTTTGGCGGAATCACCACATCTTTTCTTGCATAAAATCCCATAGGATAAGCATAACGCCCAGTAGGAAATTCTTAACAAAGTATATACATTTTATACAATTCTCACAAGTTGAAATGCATATGCCATGCCATGCTTTTAAAAGAAAATCATGTTATCATCTTTTTGAAAACCATCATGCTCAATGAAAACTTGAAAATTTAACAATTCAATAATTTTACATCAAGTTCAATGGGCAATAAATACGACTCAGGTAATTTTTAGGTTGGTATCTGCAAGTAGGCATAACTAGCACTACCAAAACCCCCACTTTACTGGTAGCTAACCGGAAGGCACGTGGTACTTCCTCCGCGCGTGTTTTCGGTCTTTCACCCTAGACACTCAGGCCAACTTAATCAATTTCATCTACATTCCCTATCCGGACTTACCAACGTATTTACCCCAAAACAATTCAATGCAAGATTTTTCAATTTCTCAATTCAAAACTCGTAGTAATCAAATGAATTAAAATGCCAATGTAATATATATATATATACATATATCAACGCATTAAAATATTCTTCCACACAATTTTTCCATTTATGATCACAATTCCCAACTCTCTTTCAATGAAATGTCACAAGATAAATATATGCTGATCAATCCCTATCGAGGAGCAACACATTCCACATTTCATGCATTTCCATCAACAAATTTCCAAACCTACTAATTCTCATATACCATGAAATTCCTCATGTCTACATTTGTCATAATATTGGTCAATATCAATTTCATAACATCACCACATTTTCTCAAAATTTCCCAAATTTCTAGGATTTCCATAAATTAGGTTTCCTCTTCATTTTGAAAGAAATTATTTCAAGCTAACATTTCTTTACAATAATATAACTCACAATCTCAAGGATTTTTTTGTTTTTTCTTTTGTTTTAAAAAAAAAATTATGGAAACCCACCTTTAAAATCATTCACAACACATGAGCCAAAATCAAAGTTTCCATACTTCCCAAAAGAGTTCCAAATCAACATAATCTTGCAAAAATATATATATAACTCTAAGAAAATCCTTATCTTAAATTTTGAAGAAGAAGTGAGATGAAACCCCCAAAATCAACGGTGTTGAAACTTGATCTCCATCGCATAAAATGTAGCCCTCGAGAAGTTATCTAACTTTGATGAAGGGACTAGGATCAAAACTCCAATGGATTTAAAGAAATCAAGGATTTAATCTAGTTTAATATAGAAAATGTAGAGAGAAGGGAGAGAAAAGTGTTTTAGAGAGAGAGAGAGAAATGTGTAAAAGTGGTATACACACAGCCTAAGAAGGAGAAAAGGAGTGAATTTTCAAACTGAGTAGACTCCCGCACGTGCAGCCTCCACCCCTGCACGTGCAGCCCTCCATTCCCCATACTTGTTGCTTCATATGCAATTATTCCAGTATTGCACCCAGACCACTCCTGTCGGCCCAAGCCCCCGCACATGCAACCCTGCCTCCTAGTCAAAAATTCTACTAGCTGCACAAAAAATCCTAGATCCAACCTCATGCCTCCCGAAACATGTGAAACTTGACACCGGAATAAATAAGAACAAGGATTTTGAGAAAGGTTTCCAATTACAACAAACCCAAACAGTTAACAAGACTTCAAGTAAAACCCGACACTCTAACAAGAGTAACCCAACATAAATCAAAGAGGAACGAGGCGGCTTTACGTACCCGATCATCACAATCTCCCCACCATAGGCAATTTCGTCCCCGAAATTTAATCAACTTCTCAAACAAGAAAAGATTTCTAGCAATCAAACCACGCTAAACATAATTTCAAATCACAACACCAATTCTCAACCAAAACTCACCATTAACATCATGGTTTCCAAATGCCTTAGTCACAATATTAACAACAACGATTCGTGATGAGCATAAGCATGAAATTTTCCAACCATAATTATGACAATCACAATAATAACATGTTTGAAATAACAGCATGCACAATAACACATGATTAACAATGTAACACATTTCCCTCAAACATTAGGGAATATCACAAATTAAAACAATTAAACATTTTCAAACAAATCTGGATACTTGGAGCGGACCTCCACCTCTCGTTCCCAAGTCACTTCCTCGACCCCATGGTGTCTCCACAACACCTTGACCAACGGTATAGTCTTTCCTCTCTACACTTGTTCCCGGGTGTCTAAAATTTGAACCGGTTGCTCTTCGTAAGAGGCATCCTCATCTACCTCCAAATCAACCCAATCAAGCACATGAGAAGGGTCGGGTTCATACTTTCTAAGCATGGATACACGAAACACGTTGTGAACCCCCGAAAGTTATGGCGGTAAGGCTAATCGGTATTCCACTTCCCCAATTCGCTCCAATATCTCGAAAGGCCCAATAAACCTTGGAGACAATTTGCCACTTTTACCAAATCTCATCAAACCCTGCCTTGGTGAGATTTTAAGGAACACGTGGTCACCAACTTCAAAACATAAAGGTCATCTCCTCTTATCGGCATAACTCTTCTGTTGGCTTTGAGCTGTAGCTAACCTCTTCCGAATGAGAGCAACTTTCTCAGTTGTCTCTCTAACAATTTCCGGACCCAACAAAGGTGCATCACCCACCTTGGCCCAACAAACTGGTGATCTACAAGGTCAGCCATACAAGGCTTCAAATGGTGCCATCTCAATACTAGCTTGATAACTATTGTTATAAGAGAATTTAATCAATGGTAGGTGTCTCTCCCAAGACCCTTTGAAATTAAGGACGCAAGCTCTAAGCATGTCCTCCAAAATCTGAATGGTACGCTCTGACTGCCTATCAATTTGAGGGTGATGAGCGGTGCTAAAGGTCAACTTAATTCCCAACGCCTCTTAAAGGCTTTGCCACAACTGAGCGGTAAAACAAGGATCTCTATCCGATACGATGGTCACAAGGACCCCAGGAAGTCGAACTATCTCTCTAATTTACAACTCTACCAAATGCCCAACTAAGTCACTGGTGTGCATCGGAATGAAATGTGTAGACTTAGTCAACCTATCAACAATCACCCAAACGACATCATTGCCCCGCTGAGTTCTCGGAAGCCTAACTACAAAATCCATGGTAACATACTCCCATTTTCACTCCGCTATTGGTAAAGGTTGGAGCAAACCCGCTGGCCTTTGGTGTTCGGCCTTCACTTGTTGGCAAGTAAGGGACTTCGATACAAATAAGGCGACATCTCGTTTCATACCCCTTCACCAAAACTGACGAATAAGATCATGATACATTTTGGTGTCTCTCGGATGTACCACAAGGTGTGAGTGATGGAACTCTCGGAGTACATCCTCTCTACAAGATTCCGGTACAAATAACCAGTCTAGATAACGTACACTCAGATCTGAGTGAATGTTTAAACCATTCTCTTCCTTCCCGTTGGAGATCCTATTACAGATTGACTCCACCTCACGATTCGGCTGTTATGCCTCTATGACTTTACTAATCAAGGCAGGTTGAGCAATTAAAGTGAACAAGGTAGCACCCTCGCTGGACTTACCCAATTGCAAGTCAAACTTACCGATATCGCCTAGCATATGCCATTCCCGTATGGCCACACTTGTCAAACTCCTCACAGATTTCTTACTCAAGGCATCGGTCACCATATTTCTCAAATAATAGTGTAACTCGAAGTCGTAATCCTCCATAAATTCCATCCACCTCCGTTGGCGTAAATTCAAGTCTTTTTGGAAAAACAAATAATTTAGGCTCTTGTCATCGGAGAAAACCTCAAACTTCTCACCGTACAAATAATGTCTCCAAATCTTCAAGGCAGAAATTAACGCTGCTAATTCTAAATTATGGATAGCGTAGTTTTTCTCATGAGTTTTCAATTGTCATGAACCATAGGCCACGACCTTTCCCTCTTGCATCAAGACACAACCAAGCCCATCCCAGGATACATCATAATAGACGGTATAACCCAAACCTCTTTCCGAAATTACCAAGACCTATGCAGTAGTCAATCTAGTTTTAAGTTCTTGGAATGATTTTTCATAAGTTTCGCTCTACACAAATTTGCACCCTTCCTTGTCAATCTAGTCAAAGGTGCGGCTAGTCTAGAGAAGTCCCTTACAAAACGGCAACAATACCCGACTAACCCCAAGAAACTCCGGATCTCAAAAACGTTTTTAGGTTGTTCCCAATCCTTCACGGCCTCTATCTTGGAAAAGTCTACAGTTACTCTTTCTTTTGACACCACATGCCCCAAAAACTTCACCTCGGTCAACCAAAACTCGCATTTATCAAATTTGGCATACAATTGGTGCTCCCTAAGCAAATCAAACACTAACCGCAAGTGGCTCTCTTATTCCTGCTCGGAGGTTGAATAAATCAAGATATCGTCCACAAAGACGACCACGAAGCAGTCTAAGAATTCTCAAAAAATTCGATTCATCAAATCCATAAAGGAAGCGGGTGCATTTGTCAAACCGAAAGGCATTACAAGAAATTCATAGTGGCCATAATGTGTGCGAAAGGCCGTTTTCTGGATGTCCTCCTCTCGGACTCTCAACTGATGGTACCCTGATCTCAAGTCTATCTTCGAGAAGCAACGAGACTTCTAAGTTGGTCAAATAGTTCATCTATTCTGGGTAGAGGATATTTATTCTTAACAGTAATCGATTCAACTAAAGGTAATCAATACATAACCGCAACGACCTATCATTCTTCTTCGCAAAGAGAGCTGGTGCTCTCCAAGGTGATGTACTAGGGCGAATGAAGCCCTTGTCTAAAAGTTCTTGGAGTTGAATCTTCAACTTATGCAATTCGGCCAATGCAAACCTATAAGGTACCATGGAAATCGGTGCCGTGCTAGGCACTAAGTCAATAGAGAACTTGATCTCCCAAATGGGACGGCAAACTAGTAAGATCCTCGGGAAAGACATCCGGGTATTCACAAACTACCCTTGGCAATTCAACACAGGCCCCATCACTCTCACCATCCAAGAGAGTTGCAAAAAGACTACTAAGTTCGCTCCTACTACGAGTTTCAAAAACTGGTGACAAGACCCTATCCACTCGATTCCCCCGAAAATAAAAGCAGTCACCACCTGAGATGCACTCTGTAACTCTCTGACGGTAACAATCAATCACAGCTCGGTACGAAGACAACCAATCCATACCTAAGATGACATCAAAACCCGACATGTCTAGCAACATAAAGGCAAACGGAAGTCGGTGCCAGGCAACCTCTATCTCACAACCACAACATCCTCGATCTAAGTCAACCGTTACCCCCAACTGGTGACTCTACCTTGAGCGGAAACGCTAACTGTGCCACTTCTAACCCCAATACAAAAGCAAATGCAGTAGATATAAATGAATATGACGTAACCCGTATCTATCAACATATTAGCCAAAGAATTACACATAACAAAAATACCTTTCACAACTGAGGATCCTGGTAACTACTTTGGCGCGGGTAACAGTATACACGTGCCCTAGTGGCCGCTGATCAACCTGCTCATCTCTCGGAGCATAGGCCTACTGCACTGACTGAGCCGAAGTGGCTCCTTGATTAGCATGTGAAGCCTGAACTGAATGAGCCTGCTGGTGGCTCTGAGACTGCCTCGACCCTGATGCACTAGATTCACCTCCCAACTGCAGATATGTCCTCCTCATATGCCCCGGCTGACCACATTGAAAACAAGTAAGTCCTTGCCCTCTGCTCTGAGACTGACTCTGAGATCGGTTAGGTGGTGGTGATGGTAATATATGCAGCCCTCCTCATTTCTATAAACAAGAAAAGGCCTTATGACCCGATTGGCTACACTTGAAACACGAGAAATTACCCAGTGCATTCTTTCCCAAGCCCCGCACTAGGTAAGGGAAAAGTAGATCTACACTACTGTGGTTGGGATTGGGATGAAAAGGTGCCCTGTTTTTCTTACTCGGTCTAAAATCTCCTTGTGGCTCCTGGCACCTAGACCTCGAACCCCTGAAGTCTCTCCTTCTCAGCCTGCATAGTAATCTCTACATGTGCCGCCGCCTCCACAAGATAGTCATAGTTCCGAATCATATTTCCAGCAACTCTGAACAAAATTTTAATTCTCAACCTCTTCTCAAATTCTATGCAACGACGCTCTTTCGTTGCCATCAACTCCGGCGCAAACAGGGACAAACTAGTGAGGGCCGCCTCAAACTCGGTCATAGATAGGTTAAGTTGCTTGAGGTCTTGAAACTCTTGCCTCAATCTCTCCCTAGCAGTGGGAGCTAGATAATTATCTTGAAAAGTAACCACAAAGGCTTCCCATGTCGGCTCCACTCTACCCTTGGCGTACTTTCACCATTGGCCTGCATCCCCTTTGACGTAGTAACTCGCTAACGTCACCCTTAGCTTGCTATCTTCAATGTGAAGCATCTCATATGTCTTCACCATTTGCTCGAGCCACTTATCCGCTTTCTTAGGCTCGGGGCCACCATGGAACTCATCCGGTTTAGCCCGCAAAAACTCTCTAGTAAGAAAACTCGCATTTGTCTCTATAGCATTCTCTCGGGCTTGGTTCTCCATCCTTAACAAATTCTTGATTCTCTCAAAGCCCCTGCCATTTCTCGAGCTAGGGCCCCAATTACGGCTTGATCCGCTTGCTCCGGAATCTCCTGCTTGCCCCACTTGTTTGGCCACATTAGCTTGGCCCACCTGTTCGGCTGCATTAGCTTGGCTGAACCCTTCCTTTTGCACCGGAACCTCATGGACCGATACTTTATGTACACCTCAGTGAGGCCTACCGCGCCTCCCACCTCTACCACCACGAGCTTGACCCCTTCCTGACATCCTAATTAAGGAATAAAGTAAACAATTTAGCACATAACCTCAAATGTGCTCGCAACTAGCTTCACACGTTTGACCACAACAATTATGTACATTTATCTACCATATAAACAATTTAGTTCCACTCCCCATAAGCTCTTAGTCACGTAAACACATACGAATTATTCCTTTACGATGAAGTTCGTCCCACAAAATATCAAGAATTCTTAGTAGAACGAGTATTGATCAAGTACCCTTCTAATAAGACCTCAAGGAATTTAACAGGCGCGAACCACATCCAAAAGTTCAACCCCATACAAAATCTCGTCATATAAGTATGTTATCACATAACCACAAAAATATGCAATATTTCCTAATCAAACGAGATGAACCCATTGTGACAAAACAACCACTTCCCACGAGCCCCAAGTATTCAAACCCGGTAGCTCTGATACCAAGTTGTAACGCCTCAAGAAAATATGCCAATAAAATACATCCACCACTACTCCTTATGATAAATAAAAGTGAATCTCCAACACTGGAATCCATAATCATATGAGATTTACAAAATAGTTCCACATGCAATTATACATTCAATGACTTTAGTACATAGATCTATAGCATGTAAAACATCCAGTCAAAATAAATAAATGCCCTCAAGGGGCTACAAAGTCTAAGACTTAAGCCCGGTTACACAAAATGGTTACTCGAACCCATACAAATATTGCCCTTGGCTTGCAAAAATATAATCACAACAAACTAGAGCCTTGTGCTCTCAACACACACATTCACGCTCTTAGTTTGGCAGAATCACCATATCTTTTCCTGCACAAAATCCCATAGGGTAAGCATAAAGCCCAGTAGGAAATTCTTAACAAAGTATATACATTTTATACAATTCTCACAAGGTGAAATGCATATGCCATGCCATGCTTTTAAAGGAAAGTCACGTTATCATCATTTTGAAAACTATCATGCTTAATGAAAACTTGAAAATTTAACAATTCAATAATTTTACATCAAGTTCGAGGGGCAATAAATACGACTCAGGTAATCCCTAGGTTGGTGTCTGCAAGTAGGCATAACTAGCACTACCAAAAACCCCCACTTTACCGGGGAGCTAACCGGAAGACACGTGGTATCTTCTCCGCGCGTGTTTTCGATCTTTCACCCTAGACACTCAGGCCAACTTAATCAATTTCATCTACATCCCCTATCCATTTTTACCAACGTATTTACCCCAAAACAATTCAACGCAAGATTTTTCAATTTCTCAATTCAAAACTCGTAATAATCAAATGAATTGAAATGCTAATGTTATATATATATATATCAATGCATTAAAATACTCTTCCACACAATTTTTCCATTTATGATCACAATTCCCAACTCTCTTTCAATGAAATTTCACAAGATAAATATATGCTCATCAATCTCTATCGAGGAGCAACACATTCCACATTTCATGCATTTCCATCAGCAAACTTCCAAACCCACTAATTCTCATATACCATGAAATTCTTCATGTCCACATTTGTCATAATACTTGTCAAATATCAATTTCATAACATCACCACATTTTCTTAAAATTTCCCAAATTTTTAGGGTTTCCATAAACTAGATTTCCTCATCATTTTGAAAAAAATTATTTCAAGCTAACATTTCTCTACAATAACATAACTTACAATCTCAAGGATTTTTTTTTTTTTTTTTTTAAAAAAAAAATTATGGAAACCCACCTTTAAAATCATTCACAACACATGAGCCAAAATCAAAGTTTTCATACTTCCCAAAAAAGTTCTAAACCAACATAATCTTGCAAATATATATATATATATATAACTCTCTAAGAAAATCCCTACCTCAAATTTTGAAGAAGAAGTGAGATGAAACCCCCAAAATCAATGGTGGTGAAACTTGATCTCCACCGCACAAAACGTAGCCCTCGAGAAGTTATCCAACATTGATGAAGGGACTAGGATCAAAACTCTACTGGATTTGAATAAATCAAGGATTTAATCTAGTTTGGTGAAGGAAATATAGAGAGAATGAAGAGAAAATTGTTTTAGAGAGAAAGAGAAATGTGTAAAAGTGGTATACACACAGCCCAAGAAAGAGAAAATTAGGGAATTTTCGAACTCAATAGACTCCCGCACGTGCGGCGTGCCTCCACTGCACGTGCCACATCCACCCCCCACACATGCGGCCCTCCCTTCCCCGCACCTGCTGCTTCACATGCAATTATTCCAGTATTGCACCCAGACCACCCCTATTTTCCGCACGTGCAGCCTCACCTCCCGTACGTATGGCCCCTCTTCCACATGTGCGGCCCTGCCACCTAGTTAGAAATTCTACCAGTTGCACAGAAAATCCCGGATCCAACCTCATGCCTGCCGAAACATATGAAACTTGACACCAGAATAAATAAGAATGAAGATTTTGAGAAAGGTTTCCAATTACAACAAACCCAAACAGTTAACAAGACTTTAAGGTAAACCCGACACTCTAACAAGAGTAACCCAACATAAATCAAAGAAGAACGAGACGGCTTTACGTACCCGGTAATCACAATGGCTCTTAAGTAAGTTTCCTTAGAATAGTATAGGTGGACAAAATCTTTTAAGGTCAATCTACTATGACTAATTGTAACCACAACATGTTTGCATGGGAGCCTAGATATTTCCCACTCTCTACATACACAAGTCATCATGCCAAGATGGACAATGTGATTCACTCCTTGATTATCATTCACCTCATACTCATGATCTCCAGTATACTCTACTTTGCAATTTCTTGACCATTTTAGTGTGACCTTAAGCTGTTTCTTAATATGTTCAAAGTGACATTAGACTTCCATTGTAGAGCCTTTTGATATCTCAACTGAAACTTACCCATCAACTTGCACCTTATGTTCTCCAGCATGGTTAGACTTGGTTGATATCTTATATTTCCCAACCGATTGTTAAAGGACTATATCATGTTATTGGTGATGTGATCACTCCTTGTCATACCATCTAATGCATGCCTAGAACTTCTTTCAACTGGAACTTTTTGCAACCATATGAAAGCATCATTTGATATGTCCTTAATGGCTTGCATAGTGTGATCATAATCTTTCTGATTGTATGTCGTTGTAGCCCTTCTAAAATTGCTTCCTCAATATCAATCCAGAAAATCTGGCTCTGAAATTGTTGAACAAGTGCATGCAACATTTTCTATGAGTAGCCTCAGGTATAATGTCACTCACAATCTTGTCAAGGCCCTGTACACACAAACAATGAAATATTAGTAACCATTAAAAGTATTGAAATAGAGGATAATGCATTATGTAAGTAAATCAAATGTCAAATATGTAAGTAAATTACCTTTTGTTAATCAGACATGATAGTCCATGGCCTAGAAGGCAGTGCATCTTCTATGATTGTTCTTAAGTTCTCAAAAAGAAAGACCAACTATCCTTACAGTCACCCTCTACTATTGCCAATGCCAATGGAAACAAACCATTATTTCCATCTAAGGCAACTGATGAAATTAACACTCCACCATAGAGACCTTTCAAGTGACAACCATCCACCCCTATGAAGGGCCTACATCCATCAATAAACCATTTTTGCATTGCCTCAAATGATATGAAGATCCTTTAGAACAATGGATATTGAGGAATAAGATCTAGTTCCTATCCATCTTCTGAGACTAGGGTAGGAGGCAGGTCATAATTTATTAATTTCCTTAACATATGTTGGTAGCAACACATATTGCCTCCTATGATCACCCTCCAGCTCCTCCTTACACCTTCTTTTGGTCCTATACAATTGAATTCTTGAAGCCTCAATTCCAAATAGTTTGTTAAGCTTCACTTGCATAGTATCTAACCCCATGTGCGGATTCTCTTTAAAATTGTTAACCAATTTCTTGGTAATCCAGGTTGATGTTGCTACATTATTTTGGTTCATCTTGCTACATGTGTGATTAGGTACCAAGGTTTTGATCTTGTAAGTGATCCCATCTGGAAGAGGAGATGCATGAATCCTCCAAGGGCATCCCTCAGTAACAAAATGGGTTGTCACTCTAGCTTTATCATTCTTGTCCCTCACTATCTTGAAACCAGTCTGCACTGTGTAGTCCCTCAATGTAGCTCTGAATGTATGTACATTTGGAAAAATCATTCCCTTTTCTAATATAACTTCCCCTTCTTGATTGAAATATGGCTATTTCCCACTATAGGTACTATCAAATTGGTTGCCTGGATATGCCATCTCTTTATCATCCATCCAGTCTACTTCACCATCAAATTCATCATCACTGCTATAATATCTTACTTCATCATCATCAGATTGGTAATCACTAAGTACATCATCATCATCTTTATTTGACTCCTCATTACCCTCATCACTCAAACTCTCAATGCCTTCTAATGCATGTTCATCATCAACAATCGCATTTCAATCCCTATTCTCATCACTAAACCCATAGACATTGTTCTCATGGTATTCTTCATCTACATCTACAGTATATACTCCATCACCTCCACCATTTCTGTGATGACCGAGTATGTTATTCGTCTTGTTCCTCTTTGTTTAACCTTGGGTTTGCCTTTGCTAGAGTGTCGGGTTTAGCCGAGAGTCTTGTTAATGGTTTGAGGTTTGTTGCATTTGAAAGTTTTTCTCAAAATCCTTGTGCATGTTTATTTTCGTGTCAAGTTCCTTTTGTTTCGGAAGGTAGGGGGTTGAATCCGGGGTGTCCCGAGTCGAGTTGGGGTGATTTCAGGCTGGGAGGTTGAGTTGCACGTGCGGGGGCCTTGGGCGGCACGTGTAGGAAGGGGGCGGCACGTGCGGGAAGGGGGCCGCACGTGCGCGAATCAGGGAAAATTCTGGGTTGTCTACTGCATAAAAGGCAGGTGTGGCTGGAGGTATGGGAGGACGCTCCGCACGTTCGGGTATGGGTGCTGTACGTGCGGGACTTCGCTGAGTCTAAAAATTCTGCCTTTTCTCTCTTTTGGGGCTGTGTGTATATCACTTTTTGTATCACTCTCTCTCTCTACAAACCCTTTTCTCCTCCATCTCTCTACATTTCCTACACCAAACAAGATCAAATCCTTGATCTCTTTAAATCCATTAGAGTTTTACCCATAGTTTCTTCATCAAAGTTGGATAACTTCTCGGGGGTTACATTGTGTGCGGTGAAGATCGAGCTTCGACATCGTTGATTTTAGGGGTTTTCATCTCTTTTCTCCTTCAAAACTTGAGGTAGGGATTTTCTTAGAGTCATATATATGTTTTTACAAGATTTGTGTAGTTTTGGAACTTCCTTGATGATATTAAGAAAATTTTGATTTTTGACTCAAGAATGATAGGAGTTTTAAAAGTAGGTTTAATCTTTGACTCTTTCCAAACTATTTCTTGAGAGCTTTTAACTACCTAGTGTGAGAGATGATGTTTTGGGTAAGTTGCTTTTCAAGAGATAAAGAAATAACCCTTTTTGTCAAAAACCTAGAAACTTGATGATTTTGAAAGGGGTTGAGAATCCATGAATTTTTATCACTTATTAATATGCCATAGTGGATGAATGGTTGGAAAATTTTAATTGTTGTTATGTAAATGACAATTCTCATGGAATATATGAAATGTGGATTTTGGAATTTATTATTGGAATTGTAGACATAGTCATGAAGTGACTAACTTGTTGAGAACATGTGAAATGGAAAATATTGTTACTTTGATGAAATTGAATAGATATGTGGTTATCTTGTGAAATCACATTGGAATGAGGAAATTGGAAATTTGTGACCTTCACGATTGAATTATATGAAGGAATTGAAAGTAGAAAGGATGTTGTATTGAATTGATAATTATTGTATTGCATTTCAAATCATTGTTTATGGTAAATTGTGATTTTGGACTTGGAAACTTTGCATTGAGAAAGAAATATTGTGAAATGAGAATTATTGTAATGTTTTGGGGTAAATACGTTGGTAAGTCCGAATAGGAGATATAGATGAAATTGAATAAGTTGGCTTGAGTGTCTGGGGTGAAAACCAAAAACACGTGCGGAGGAAGTACCATTTCTCTTTCAGTTAGCAACCGGTAAAGTGGGGTTTTGGTAGTACTAGATATGCCTACTTACAGATACCAACCTAGGGATTACCTAAGTCGTATTTACCGCCCCCTTTGAATTTGTAGGGGCCGAATATTGGAAGACGTAAATAGGCCGAATAATTGGACCTGGAGAGTCGAAGTATAAATATCGCATTCGGCCCCGTCTTACTGTAACATGCCCGGGGGGGTACCCGTGCGCGTTAAACAGTTCGGACTCCCGAGATCTCTTTGATCTAGTCTCACAAGTGCAATATGAAACGTAGATGAGAGTCCAGATTTGGCAACTTTTATTGAAAATCCATTTTATTGCAATTTTGTCAAAAATGGACTGCGTCATCAGATCTCAGAGTCGCCACCTAATATTTTGGAAAATTAGGAAACCCATGACTCAGTGCCAAGGCCACTGTTCGTCGTAACCAAGGATGCTTGGCTCAGAACCTTAGGTATGAGAGAGGAAGGTCAATAATGAGCACCCCCGCTCACCCGATCAAAAGATCGGCCTCTACTAAACCATGATATGACTTTTATTTTGTTTATATGTTCATGTTCTGATTAATTAATAAATCCTAAAATTTACTATGTGAAGCATACAAGTATAGACTGTGCCATTCATTTTGGAACAATTTGATATCATGCATTTTGAAAGAGTTTTGACGATGTACAACCCAAATAAATTGAGTTTACAAGCATGAAAAATCAACATCATTCCAAATTAAGCGACACAACCTCCATCCACTGGCATTCATAGAGTTATATCTTATAAGCAAATAGCCTCATGGTAGAATGCTAGACATAGTAAGAAAAACACACACAAACGGGATGCTAAAGCATAAAAACTTACATGTTTGACGTCCCACGAACAAGCTACAAAACAAAGTTAGTAAAATATGCATGATCTTATATACAAAATCCTAATGCAATTCACTCATGAGATGCAACTAAAGATTCGGCTTCTAAAATATGATATGTGAATCATCTTAAGAACATGAGGTAGCGCACATAATCACATAGGAATTGATTAAATCCACAAATGCAAACTTAGCCGAATCAAGATGCATGAAACATGGATGCAAAGCATAACTATGATGAAAAATAAATATGATGTTTATGTACAAATGAAGAAAGCAAGTAAAAGAATGGGATAGAAAGAAGCGGGGCGGGGAATTATTACAACATTTTAAAGAATAATTACAAACCAAATTAGAGAGGGATGAGGAGAATATTACAACAAAATAAAAACCTCACAATACACTCAAAATTAAAAATAAATAAATAAAATAAAAACTTCATGTTCTTTGGAATCGCCACCGGAAATTGGTCAATATTGGGAGATTACGCCATCTTGTCTGGAAGAAGCTAACCGACCGGCCAAATAGGCCGGCCGGCCAACTAGGCCAAGCAAAACCTGTCTTGTTGCGAAACCAAGAAAAGGCACAAACAAAAAATATGTAGGTGGCTCAACTAACCACTACCGGTTAGATTAAAAACACGAGAACAAATATAAAATAAAATAAAAAGTGCAAACTTACAACATAAACCTAAAACAATAAAACAAATATAAGATAGAACATGCAAGATTACAACAAAACTAATATGAGACTAATACAAGAAAAAAAATAATTATAAGGTAGAACATGCAAGATTACAATAAAACTAATATGAAATTAAAACATGTGAATAAAAATAAATAAATAAATAAAAAATAATTATGGGCTAAACAAACCACTAGGATTATAACAACACACTATGAAAAAAGAAGTAAGAAAATAAATATGAGATATAAAATATAAGAAAATGAAAGGCTAAAAGTTCACCTTCCAAAGAAAGATTGAACTTCTTGATTCCCAAACTCCCTCTTGATCACCCTCAAGTGTAGGAAGTGTGTTCTCAAATCCTCAATTCGAAATTATGGAGTTTATGGAGTTTATAGTGTGGAAAGTGGCTAACTCTCTAGTTTTTCACACTTTCAATCACTAAACACTCTTCCTTATTATCAAGGCAATTGATCTTTGGCTATATCAGAATTTTTGAAGTGGTTTTGGTGTATGGAAATGAGGAATTTCAGTAGCTATGGAAGGTATGGGATGTGTATGGAAGATAGGAATATTTTTGGCTCAAAAACTTAATTTTTCTCTCTTTTTCCACTCTTTTCTCACTCCTTTTTCTTCAATTTCGTGGTCTCTCCTTCTCTCGTACAATATGATCATTCTATATAGGCAATGAGGGAGAGTAAAGGTCAAAAAGAAGGTGGGAGACAAGAATGTGATAGGAGGGCAAATTTTCAAGGTGGTTGCATGGGATACTCCTTTATGAATGCAAACAAAACCTCTTTTTGACAATGGGGGATGAGTAGGTATAATGGAGGATGAGTGGATGCACTTGAATGGCTAAGAAAATAGGTAAATGGGTTGTCCCAACCGAACCAAAACCAAGAAAAAATGGGCTATTGTTGTTTTGGGCCGAGTCAACAAAATCTGCTTTTAAGTCCAACTTCAAATGGGCATATCTCCCCTATACGGACTTGGTTTTAGGTGGTTCTTGGGTCCAAATTGAAGCTCCAGAAGTCTACTTTCCAATGGTGGTGGCCTCACATTTAAATTCCAAGTATACAAAGAGATATGCCTAATTTAGTAAAGGCTGTCTCGGGCTTGGTCAACAAAATCTGCTCTTAAGCCCAACTTCAAATCAGCATATCTCCCTTATTTGGACTTGGTCTAAGGTGGTTCTTAGGTCTAAATTGAAGCCCCAGAAGTCTAGTTTCCAATGGTGGTGGCCTCACATTTAAATTCCAAGTGTACAAAGAAAAACGCCTAAATTAGTGAAGACTGCTCATTTCCTTCTTAATGATTTGATACTCATCCTTTTCCTAAACCAGTTTTCTTTCATCCCCTCCTATTTCCTTCAACTCCAAACCTATAAGAAGATGTTTTTAAATATTTTTCAAAAATTTTCACCTCCCTTCCATTTATTTCCACTTTGTCCTTACTCGGTTTACTAAAAAGTGTAATATTTTAATCGAAATGAGAGCTTCGGGACATTGTAGAAACATTTAAAAAAAACATATTTTGAAAAGAGGGTTTTAAAGTCTAAAATAGTTTGGCCAAAAAATGGGTGAAGGTTGGGATTAAAACTTAAATTCCATCTTTCTTACTGAGAATTTTTTTGAGAAACACATTCTAATTGTCATCATCGGGTAATCAAAAGAAAGCGCCCAAGTTTTAGGGCCGGTCAAAATGAGGTGTCTACAGTTGCCCCTCTTTGACAGAGCTCAAAGTCATTTCATGACGTGAGTGAATGTCAAAGCCTAAAGACAACCCTTTTGACAAGGCCGTAAGACTTGGGCAAACAAATAAGATGTAATGCAAGTGGTTGAACCCGAAGGTTGCCTACATATCCCTTTGCAAGGAATCAAACCAGCGTAGTTCAGGGGCAGAATGCAAGTGACATGCTCAAAATGCAGTTTGAGAGTTGGACTTACACGCTTCGCGAAGCCGGTTGTTTGAAAATTCATGATTTATGTAATACAATGCAATGTCATGGAGTGATGATAAGGCTATGAAGATGGCAACAGGGGAGGCAAGCTTAGTGCAAAACACACGAAGCAAGCCATATTTCTACCTGACTATGTTTGCAACTTTCCCTATTCTCCAACAGGGTGACAGACTAGGTTGGTTTAGTTTCCAGAGTTGAGGCGCATACAAAGCTATCTCAACCTATGGGGCTGCCATACAGATTTCAAGCCGGGGATACACCCCTGGGTATTTAAACCAGACTTTAGTCTCGGAAATCCCGAACCTTTTGCGTTCTAGGCATCGCCATTCGAACTCTAGTTTTCACCGTCTCAGTTGATCTCCTAGGAACTCATTACAAACATACTCAAGTGACTATACCAGACCAATTGAAATCGTTCGGGCATGACAAATACCAAAGGAATTGCACCTTTAGAGGATTTAAGGTCTCCTAGACCACGAAAGAAGAGGGTGCATCGCATACAAATGTGCATACCGCACAAATAAAAAGGGGATTGCATCGCATACAAATGTGCATACCGCACAAATGAAAAGGGGTTGCATCGCATACAAATGTGCATACCGCACAAATGAAAGGGGTTGCATCGCATACAAATGTGCATACTGCACAAATAAAAGGGGGTTGCATCGCATACAAATGTGCATACCGCACAAATGAAAGGGGTTGCATCGCATACAAATGTGCATACTGCACAAATAAAAGGGGGTTGCATCGCATACAAATGTGCATACCGCACAAATGAAAGGGGAGTTGCATCGCATACAAATGTGCATACCGCACAAATGAAAGGGGGTTGCATCGCATACAAATGTGCATACCCGCACAAATGAAAGGGGTTGCATCGCATACAAATGTGCATACCACACAAATGAAAGGGGGTTGCATCGCATACAAATGTGCATACCGCACAAATAAAAGGGGTTGCATCGCATACAAATGTGCATACCACACAAATGTAAGGGGTTGCATCACATACAAATGTGCATACCGCACAAATGAAAGGAGGTTACATCGCATACAAATGTGCATACCGCACAAATGAAAGAGGGTTGCATCGCATACAAATGTGCATACCGCACAAATGAAAGGGGGTTGCATCGCATACAAATGTGCATACCGCACAAATGAAAAGGGAGTGAACTCGGGATCCAAACGCGTCTCACACGAGAGGAGGAATAGTGGTGTAACCAACAGTTGTATCTCAACGTATTTCATACGGAGAGAGAGAAGGTTTTAACCGGGGTGAATAACAATGGTGTAACCAACAGACGTATCTCAACGTATTTCATACGGAGAGAGGGAAGGTTTTAACCGGGAAAAAAACAATGGTGTAACCAACAGACGTATCTCAACGTATTTCATACGGAGAGAGGGAAGGTTTTAACTGGATGATCTTGCAATCCCAACGCATTTCACGCGACAAGAGGAAAGATGGTATGACCAACAGATGTACCTAACCGTATCTCATACGGAGAGGGAGAAGGTTTTAACCGGGTGACACCACATCCTAACACGTTGCACGTGAAAGGAGCAAAAGTAAATTTGAAGTCCAAACGCGTCTCACGCGAGTGGATAAAATGGTAGCATGATTTCTTGCTGATAAGGTGTAATCTCTACATGTAGAAGTCACAAACCCCTTTTCTTCCTGATCATATTCACAACTTTCCCTATTCTCCAACGGGGGTGACAGACTAGGTTGGTTTAGTATCCAGAATTGAGGCGCATACAAGCTACCTCAACCTATGGGACTGCCATACAGATTTCAAGCCGGGGATACACCCCTGGGTATTTAAACCAGACTTTAGTCTCGGAAATTCCAAACCTTTTGCGTTCTTAGGCATCGCCATTCGAACTCTAGTTTCCACCATCGCAGTTGGTCTCTTAGGAATTCATTACAAACGCAGGCAGGATAATACACAGATATGTATAGATAAAATACAGACAGATATATACAGATATATACACAGACATATACAGTATATATATAGGTATATACGACGCAAACATATACTGACCTATACACAAACATATACAGATATATACACAAATGGAGAATATTCCGTTTGCAACTGTCAGTGGGAAGATGCCGTTACTGAGAAGGCATATTCCGTTTGCTGACATCAGCACACGTACGCAAAACACGTAAAAAGAAAGGAAAAAACACAAAATGCATGGACATGGGATACGGGGTGTCGAACCCCTAATCTCAAACTTGGCCTCCGAGTACTCAACCACTGAGCCACTCCACTCTTGTGACTATGACAAGATGTGCAAACAAATATATATACATATACGAGACATATATACACAAAATCAAAACAAACCAAAAGAAACACTCGATGTGGGGTTCGAACCCTTGACCTCAGGCTCAGCCTCTCACTCTTCAACCACTGGGCCAAACCGCTGAACCCAAGCCACACCTGTGACCCAAATGTTCAAACAAATATCTATATTACATAGCTATACAATATATATACATATATGCATACACAACTCTCCCGCGTCTCTCTCTTTTTTTGTCTTACTCTCTCTTTCTTCATCTTCTTCGAGCGTTGTGTCTAGCGCGCGATTTCAACAATCGCGGCGCCTGACCGATAGGCTATCCAATCCTGCCCCGATTGTCAATGATCATCTCGAGCCTTCCTCCCTCTTTGTCTTCTTTTGTGGCTTCATCCTCTTTTTAAGTTGAGGCCTGCGAAAGAGAGAGGCAGAGCAAAAGCCTGCAAACTTTCTCTGTCACCACTTTGCAACCTCTTTCTTTTGCATTACTCTCCTTTGCCATGGCCTCTTCACATGGTTCTCTCACTCTTTTTCCAGACCTGAACGAGTCCACGATAGAGATGACCAATTCTGACTCCCCTGAACCTCAACCACGGGCTCCTCCTCCTTCCCCTGTTTTCAATTTTCCAGCGATGTCAGTTGAACAAATCATGGCGGCACAGTCTGACATTGAAGCAAACTCGTATACGCTGAGGTCTTGTGTGGAGACCGTGACTGCGGTTTCCAACTTGTCCCGTCGACTGCAAAACAGGATATGTGAGGTACATCAGTTAAATGCAACACTCTCCCTCCTCCAACGTATGTACAAAGATTTTCAGGTAGAAATTAATGCGCTGAAAAAGCAGAACAAAGAGCTGAAACGACTGACGACCTCCGTGACTCGATTCGGAGTTCCTTCGCACAACCAACTTGATGGCCGACGAAGAATAATCTCTTTTGGAAGCTCAGCCAAGGCCGAGGCAGAGTCTTCAAAAGCTTCGAAGGAGTAAAGATGAAGCAAGGCAGCTGATGGCCAGCTACTACCGGGAAAACTAAGAAAATGCTACTCCCTCTTTTTGCTTTTTTTTTTTTTTTGTTGTTGTTGTTGTTTTTTTTTTTTTTTTTTTTTTTCTGTCTCTGTGATCGGGGATGTCCTCCCCTGACTACAATAAAATCAGTTTAGTTTTTGCACATCAATGGCGTGACTAGCATATCACTTTGAGCTTGAAAACAATTTGTTTGATTGAATTTGAGAGTGATTGAATTTTGAACTCTGAATTGAACATTGATTCTATACTGACCTGAATCAAAGAATGATTTAACGAAAGAAGAACGAAGCAAAACGATCCAAACACACTTATATACACTGATTGGTATAAATACACCGACTGGTATAAATATACTGACTGGTATGAAATGAACACACTTATATACACTGACTGGTATGAATACCCTGATTGGTATGAATACACTGACTGGTATGAATACACACTTATATAGTGGGTGTTTGGGAAGTGAGTTTTTATGTAGATTTTAGTAGATGTAGGTTTTTATGAGATAAAAAATTTTTAGTGTTTGGGAAGATAGTTGGGTTTTTATGTGGTTGGATGTGATGTTTGTGAGAGAAAAAGTGAAATGATTATGGGGTTGGATGTGATATTTTGTTTGGATGTGTTTTTTTTGGTTTTGTAAAATTTTTGTCTTTTAGTGGAAAAAATGAGAAAAAAATTTGGGAAGTTGCTTCCCAAACACCACCATACACTGACTGGTATGAATACCTTGACTGGTATGAATACACACTTATACACACTGAATAGTTGACTCAAGCGGTGGAGAAGACAGAATCTCTAACTCGACTATGCCCCTAGTTCATTGCCTTGACCCTTTTTTGTCTCTTGATTTTTTTTTGTAAACATGTTTTGATCAACATGAGAGTTAGATTAGCATACTTATTCCATTTTCTGTTTCAAATCATGTAAGCTAAACTGTGAGCATTGAAAATTTTCCCTTTTCAAATCCAAAGAATGATCCAAGTTTTGCAAAAATGGAACAATTTTCGAGAAAAATTAGTCAGCTTCATTCAAATTAATCAAAACCTATTTTTGCAAATGGCCACTACTCAACTAACATGGAATCAACCATTGAGGTGCATAGTCCCAAACCAGATAATCAAAGGTGATATCCGAACCAAGCCAATCCGAACCGAATGAAGTCGAGCAAAACTGGACCGGACCGAACCAAACCGAACCGCCAAACCGAATCAAACCGATCTAAACCAAGTTAAATCGAACCAATTGAACCAATTGAACCAATTGAACCAAGTTAAATCGAACCAATTGAACTGAGTGAACCAATTAAACCAAGTTAAATCGAACCAATTGAACTGAGTAGAACGAAGATACACCAATCAAACACGGATAGGACAACCAAGTCGACTAAAGATACACCAATCAAACATGGACAAAATGAATGAGTTGAAAAATTATTAGGGCCGAACTTCAAGATGAAGCTACCTACGTATCCCAAAGATAGGAATCAGGCCATTGTAGTTCCGGCCAAGGTTCACTCGGGTATTGACACTCTCCTTTTGTGCTCTAACTTTTGCCAAAGCCGCCCTTTCGGGTTTTCAACCTTGTGAGCTTTTGATTTTTTTGATTTTTCTTCTTTTTTTTTTTTTTTCATTTTGTTCATTTCATTTTTTTTTCTTTTGAGTTTCTATTTTTTTTGTTTTTCTGCTCTAATTTTTGCCTAGGTCGCCCTTCCGGGTTTTCAGCCTGGTGAGCCTCTCAAGAGTTACTTTCAGTTTAACTTGTCAATGTTGATTGGGTGTGAAATCTCTAGGCCATCTATAAGAACGACTACTACACTTGACCAGTAGATATGATGATGTAAGGACTAGGCTAATTGGGTCCGAATTTGCCTCTAGTGTTGCCCCTAGTGTAGTGGATCGGAACTCGACTGTCCTTCAATAATAAAATTCATTCTCTCAAATTCTGGGTTTGGCCTTTCTGGGCGGTCTTCATTGGGAAACGATTCAGTTTTAACTCTTTGATCACATCCAACCTTTTGCCCCTAGTTCAAGGGCTGCTTCAAATCTAAATCACGTCCGACCTTCTTGCCCCTAGTTCAAGGGCTGTTTCCAATTTGAATCATGTCACGACCCAAACCCGGCCCTATGGGTTTAGTACCGTAACTGGCCAGTAATCCGAGATTACCAAAGGCCTGCTGAACAGTAATACAGTTAAACAGAGTACAGGGCCTGGCGGAAGCCAATACAGTAAATAACTAGTGTCCATTGAGCTGTGAAAATCTGTATGCCAAAAAGATTTTTCATGCATTCATTCGGTTCAAACAGTACAATCTATATACAATCATATACAACATTCAGTACGGGAATCAAATCCCTCGATAACAGTACAGTAAACGGTTTATACAATTATACAAAACAGTCAAGAGACAGGTGGGGGACACAAAAACACCCCAAGCCATAGCATGGCGTCTCGGAACCTCGCGGTGAGGCACATAGGCTGGCTTGACAAAACTGGGGGACTAACCCACGCTCCTAGCTCCGGTCTGGCTGCTGAGAACCTACATATATATATATAAACAGTGAGCTAAAGCCCAGTGAATAACAATAAGTGTAAAGAGGTTAAGAATGTAATGTCCTTACAGTAATGAAAATAGTTCATTAAACAGTATTTCAGTCTTTCAGTATTTCAGTCAATCAGTCATATGTGGTACATCCAATAGCCTATAAACAGTAGGTCCAGAAGGACCGGGCCTCAACGGACCCAACAGTAGTGATGGCCATCAGTTAGTAAACAGTATGGTTCCACAAGGGAACCGACAGAGCTCTGTAACAGTAACAGTCAATGCTAAGGATGCCACAATACAGTTCACAATACAGGACATACATTCATTCAATAAACAATATCAGTTCAATAAACAATTCAGTTCAGTATTCAAAAGATAACCATTTTGAACATATCTTTACACAATCTGTTACTCACAGAGATTGGGCTACAGTATGCTAGAGCGCGTCCCCGAGTGCCAACCCTAAACAGTAAACAAATCGAACACACTCTAAGTTTAACAGTTGGGGAAGTACAATAATTAACTTCCTATTATGCCTCGGTGTGCTCTACATCTAAATCCTCATTAAGATGTCTTAAACTAGGCCTAAGAATGCCTAGGATGGAATGAGGATGCAAAGATGCACTTAGAAAACATTTGCAGAATTTTCAGTTAAACAGATCCCCGCTCGAGCGCAGGTTTCCCCGCTCGAGCGTACAGGCAAACAAAGGTCCCCGCTCGAGCGCAACATCCCCCGCTCGAGCGGACCAAAAAGTACTGGATAGGTGAAATCTCCGCTCGACGCCCGCTCGAGCGTGTCACCCAGTCCTCCGCTCGAGCGCCCAATTCTCCGCTCGAGCGGACTGATGCACAAAGCAAGATGCTGGGAGCTCGACTTCTCCGCTCGAGCGCCACTTCCTCCGCTCGAGCGGACAACAGAAATCTGGAAATCCCAGATTTGAGTCCCAAGCTCAAAACCAAGTTCAAAAGCAATGTTTTCGATCCTCTTGGGCTATTTTCTGGAAAAACTCTTTTAAACACATAGAATAACATGTTTCAAAACTCAATTTAAGAAATCAAAGCCCAAGGGTGTTTAATCAAACTCATTTCCAACCCAATTTTCAAGAACATGCATGAACAACATTCAAATATGACATGCATGAGTTTCAAACCAATTTCAAGCTTCAAATCTTGCTCTCAAGAGCTCAATAGTTGGAAAACAAAGTGAAAACATGGACTAAAGCTTAGACATGAACATGCATGTACAATTCTCCAAGAATTCAACTTCAAATTACACTAAAATGGCCATGCATGCATGAATTCAAACATAATTCAACCTCTATGCACTAAAACATGGCTTGATTCTACAATGGAGCCTAGAACATGCAAGAATGAAGTTCAAAAACAACAAGGAGAAGATGAATTCTTACCTAGAGTTTCAATCACTTGTCTAGAAGTCCAATCTAGCAACCTATGTTATGAATCTCTAAGTTCCTCTAGCAATTCTTCAAGAGTTCAAGCCAAATCAACAAGAGCAAACCTCTCTCTCTCTCTAACTCTCCTCTAATTTCGGTGGGGGCTAAGGACAATGGCTGATAAGAAGCTTTGATTCAATGTATGCAAGGCTCAAATAATAAGATTAAACAAAGGTCCACTATGGTGGCAAAATGGTAATTACGTCAAACTCTTTAATTGACTTAATTTAATCTAATTTAATCATTCCTAATCAGTTTTCAGATAAATATACCATTAAATCACAAATATTCTACTGAACATGAAACTCTAAACGGTTCCTGATTCGGCCGCCGATAAGGCCTTCAATTAGCAGTTTAAACATATGAATCAAACAGATAATCACATAAGTCAACAGATACAATATGCAATTCAATAGACAAACTTATTCAGTTTCAGTTTTCAATTTCATTCGTTCCATTCAGTACTTCAGTTAATTCAATTATCAGTCATTATCAATTCAGTTTAGCATTAATCAGTATATAATTCAGTGGTTAATCAGTAATCAATACGAGGGTTGTTACAGTCTCCCCTCCTTATAAGGAGTTTAGTCCTCTAAACTCGAGTTACCTTCAGTCTGGAAGAAAACAGGGTTCAGTGGAAACAGTTCTGGGTATCTTTTAGCCATGTCATCTTCCCTTTCCCAAGTGGCACACACACCACCATGGTTCTGCCAGTCAACTTTCACTAGCGGGATCTCTTTGTTTCTCAGTTTCTTGATCCGTCGGTTTACAATCTGTATAGGCCTCTCCTCGTAAGTGTAGTCATCACTCAACACTATCCGAGTATGCTCAATCACATGGAATGGATCTCGAAGATAGTCTCTCAACATCGAAATGTGGAAGACGTTATGCATATGCTCCATTTCAGGAGGAAGTGCAACTTGATACGCCACCGGATTGATTTTCTCAACAATCTCATAAGGTCCAACGTATCTCGGCGCTAACTTGCCTTTGACTCCAAAACGAGTCTGGCCTTTCATTGGTGTCACTTTCACAAAAACGTGATCACCCACTTCATATTCTCGGTCTCGTCTTCTGACATCTGCATAACTTTTCTGTCTACTCTGTGCAGTTTTCAATCTTTGCTGTATCAGTTTCACCTTTTCAGTTGTTTCATACACAATCTCGGGCCCAAGCAACGGCCCATCTCCAACTTCTGCCCAGCAGATTGGAGATCTACACTTTCTGCCATGCAATGCCTCAAAAGGCGCCATACCAATACTCGAATGGTAGCTGTTGTTGTAGGCGAATTCAGCCAGTGGCAAATGGCTTTCCCAGTTTCCCTGAAAATCAAGGACACACATTCTCAATAAATCTTCTAAAGTCTGGATGGTCCTTTCTGACTGTCCATCTGTCTGAGGATGATAGGCACTACTCAGCCTCAATTCAGTACCCAATGCAGTCTGTAGGCTTTGCCAGAACCTCGATGTAAACTTCGAATCCCTGTCAGAAACAATAGACACAGGCACTCCGTGCAGTCTAACAATTTCATCAATATAGATAACAGCCAATTTGTCCGCATTATAAATTGTCTTGACAGGTAGGAAGTGTGCAGATTTAGTCAGTCTATCAACAATAACCCAAATAGAGTCCATACCTTTTCTGGAGCGAGGTAATCCAACGATAAAATCCATCGTGATATGCTCCCATTTCCACTCTGGTATGGGTAAGGGCTGCAATAATCCAGCAGGTCGTTGATGTTCCGCTTTGACTTGTTGGCAATGAAGGCATTTGGACACAAAGTCGGCAATTTCTTTCTTCATTCCCGGCCACCAGAAATTCAATTTCAAGTCTTGATACATTTTCGTATTCCCCGGATGGATAGAAAATTTTGAATTGTGGCCCTCTTGCAGAATTCTTCTTTTCAGTTCGGTGTCATTCGGTACACACAGTCTATCTTGAAATTTCAGTACATTGTTCTCAAAGTTGAACCCCGGTCTCGGTTTAGACTCTCTTTCTTCGATGATCTTTTTCAAGTAATCATCCAATTGCTGTTTCTCCTTAATTTCTTCAATCAATGCTGGTTGAGCAGAAATAGCAGCTAAGGTACCACCTTGTTCCCTCAAAACAATTTCAATTTCAGACTTTTCAAGGTCACAAAGCAACTCTTTCTGTCCGGTCAGCAAACAGGCTAAGTTCCCAATCGATTTTCGGCTCAAAGCATCGGCAACGGTGTTGGCTTTTCCCGGATGGTACAAAATCTGTAGGTCATAATCTTTTATCAGTTCAAGCCATCTCCGCTGTCTCATATTCAGTTCTTTCTGTGTGAAGAAATATTTCAAACTCTTGTGGTCGGTATACACTTCACATGTCGCCCCATAAAGATAGTGACGCCAGATTTTCAATGCAAATACCACTGCAGCAAGTTCTAAGTCATGGGTCGGGTAGTTCTTTTCATGTGGTCTCAACTGTCGGGAAGCATAAGCAATAACTCTCCCATTCTGCATTAAAACACATCCCAAACCCTTATGAGAAGCATCACTAAATACAGTATAACCATCCGTACCTGAAGGTAGAGTAAGAACCGGTGCAGTTACAAGTCTAGTTTTCAACTCCTGAAATGCTGATTCCCGTTGGTCAGTCCAGTCAAATGATATCCCTTTCTGTGTTAACTGAGTCAATGGTAAGGCAATTTTGGAGAAGTCTTTGACAAATCTTCTGTAATATCCAGCTAGTCCCAAAAAGCTTCGGACTTCAGTCACATTTGTTGGTCTAGGCCAGTTCACTACAGCTTCAATTTTCTGCGGATCAACAGAAATTCCATCTTTGCTAACAACATGCCCCAAAAACATAACATGATCAAGCCAGAATTCACATTTAGACAGTTTACCATACAGTTTCTGTTCTCTTAAGGTTTGCAGGGCAAGTCTCAGATGATGTTCATGTTCTTCTACAGTCTTAGAATAAATCAATATGTCATCAATGAATACCACAATAAAATCATCAAGGTATGGTTTAAAAATTCTGTTCATGAGGTCCATAAATGCAGCTGGGGCATTCGTGACTCCGAACGGCATAACTAAAAATTCATAATGACCATACCTCGTTCTAAAAGCAGTTTTGTCAATGTCTTCCGGTTTAACTTTCAGTTGATGGTACCCCGATCTAAGGTCAATCTTGGAAAACACTTGTGCACCCTGTAGCTGGTCAAATAAATCATCAATACGCGGTAGTGGATATTTGTTCTTTACAGTTACCTTGTTCAATTCGCGGTAATCAATGCACAGTCTCAGTGAGCCATCTTTCTTCTTTACAAACAAAACAGGTGCACCCCACGGTGAAGTACTGGGTCTGATAAACTTCTTGTCTAACAGTTCCTGCAATTGTACTTTCAATTCTTTCAGTTCAGTTGGAGCCATTCTGTAGGGAGCTTTAGACACTGGCTGTGTTCCCGGAATTACATCAACGGTAAATTCAACTTCCCTATCAATCAAATCCCCTGGCAAATCATCTGGAAATACATCTGGGAATTCTCTGACTATAGGAATACAATTCACATCAGTTTTAACACAATCATCAGTAGATACAGTCAGTACGGAACACAGATATCCTTTACACCCCTTCCTAATCAGTTTAACAGCTTTCACAGAAGAAATCAAATACGGAGGAGGTACTACTCCACTCCCATTAAACACAAATTCAGGTAAACTAGGTGGACGGAAAACTACTTGTTTCGTTACACAGTCAATGGTGGCATGATATTTTTGTAACCAATCCATCCCCAATATCACATCAAAGTGATCTATGTTTAACGGCAGTAAGTCAATAAACAGATGCATATCCCCAACAATAATTTCACAAGCAGGATACATATATGCACATGTCATGGATCCTCCAACAGGTGATGATACAGCTAACAAGTAATTCATAGGTTCTAAGGGTCTATTCAATTTCTGTGAAAAAGCATGCGACACATAAGAATGTGTAGACCCCGAATCAATCAATACATATGCATTTTGAGCACAAATAGAGAGGATACCTGACACAACGGTCTCAGTATTCTGAACATCTCCCAGTACTAGGGCAAATACTCGGCCCTGCCTCACAGGCTCTTTCCCGGTAGCTTTGGGGTTAGGCTTTGGCGCTGCATTTGATGCTGCTGCGCTCGGTGTAGCTTTACTACTAACTGGTGGAGCAGAAGGGCAGTCTTTAATTCTGTGGCCCACCTTGCCACATCTGAAACAAGCTCCAGAAATCTGGTAGCAAACCCCTTTGTGCTTGTTGCCACATACGGAGCAGGGTGGAATAAATCCACTCCCTTGGCTGGGGCTAGTAGTTGACCCCGTATTCTGTTTCTTGTTCAACTGGTTGTGCTTGCCTTTCTTAAATTTGAAACCCTGCCTTTTACCTTGCCATTCAGTTGTTGGTGTTTCAGATTGTTTCACTGCTGCAATATTTGATTCGGCCATCAAAGCCCGATCGAGAACACCCACATACGTTGGCATTTTCAAAACATTTATTCGGTCCTGTATAGCAGCACTAAGGCCTCCTTCAAACCTTCTAGCCTTCTTATATTCGGTATCCACCATATGTGGTGCATACCTGGCAAATTCGGTGAATTTCTTGTCGTACTCGGCAACAGACATATTGCCCTGTCTCAGCTGTTCAAACTCAGTCACTTTTCTGTCCCTGATGCACTGGGGAAAATACTTTTCAAAGAAGGACTCCTTGAACTGAGTCCAAGTCACAATAGTATTCGCATCACGGGTCAACATCCACCACCTTCTTGCTTCTTCCTGAAGGGTGAAGGTTGCTAACAGTACTTTGTTGGCTTCGGAGCACGGAAACATTTCAAACAATTTCTCAGTCTCAAGAACCCAAGCTTCAGCCTTTAACGGTTCTAAGCCTCCCTGAAAGGACGGTGGTTTCATCTTGCTGAACTTATGGGTCAGTGCAATAATGTCCACCTCATTAACATTCACATTCTGTACATTCTGTTCCGGTTGCACCGGAGGAGGAGGAGGTGGGGGCTGTTGGTTCTGTTGTTGATCTAGTCTTTCAATTACCAGTCCCATCAGTTGTTCAAGTCTGGCCATTCTGGCCTCAGAGGATGATGATTCAGGTTCATTTGCATTATCCATTCCGCTATAAGCAGTTATAACAGTTATCATTATAAGCAGTTGTACAATTAAACAGTTTAGCACTTTAACATATAATCAGTCAGTCATAAGCACACACTTTTCAAGTTCATGAGATGCCCTAATCACTTTTCTAGGACACCCTATAGCTCGTTTGGACACGTGTGTGCGGTATAACTCGTGGTAAGTATCGCTCTGATACCACTCTGTCACGACCCAAACCCGGCCCTATGGGTTTAGTACCGTAACTGGCCAGTAATCCGAGATTACCAAAGGCCTGCTGAACAGTAATACAGTTAAACAGAGTACAGGGCCTGGCGGAAGCCAATACAGTAAATAACTAGTGTCCATTGAGCTGTGAAAATCTGTATGCCAAAAAGATTTTTCATGCATTCATTCGGTTCAAACAGTACAATCTATATACAATCATATACAACATTCAGTACGGGAATCAAATCCCTCGATAACAGTACAGTAAACGGTTTATACAATTATACAAAACAGTCAAGAGACAGGTGGGGGACACAAAAACACCCCAAGCCATAGCATGGCGTCTCGGAACCTCGCGGTGAGGCACATAGGCTGGCTTGACAAAACTGGGGGACTAACCCACGCTCCTAGCTCCGGTCTGGCTACTGAGAACCTACATATATATATAAACAGTGAGCTAAAGCCCAGTGAATAACAATAAGTGTAAAGAGGTTAAGAATGTAATGTCCTTACAGTAATGAAAATAGTTCATTAAACAGTATTTCAGTCTTTCAGTATTTCAGTCAATCAGTCATATGTGGTACATCCAATAGCCTATAAACAGTAGGTCCAGAAGGACCGGGCCTCAACGGACCCAACAGTAGTGATGGCCATCAGTTAGTAAACAGTATGGTTCCACAAGGGAACCGACAGAGCTCTGTAACAGTAACAGTCAATGCTAAGGATGCCACAATACAGTTCACAATACAGGACATACATTCATTCAATAAACAATATCAGTTCAATAAACAATTCAGTTCAGTATTCAAAAGATAACCATTTTGAACATATCTTTACACAATCTGTTACTCACAGAGATTGGGCTGCAGTATGCTAGAGCGCGTCCCCGAGTGCCAACCCTAAACAGTAAACAAATCGAACACACTCTAAGTTTAACAGTTGGGGAAGTACAATAATTAACTTCCTATTATGCCTCGGTGTGCTCTACATCTAAATCCTCATTAAGATGTCTTAAACTAGGCCTAAGAATGCCTAGGATGGAATGAGGATGCAAAGATGCACTTAGAAAACATTTGCAGAATTTTCAGTTAAACAGATCCCCGCTCGAGCGCAGGTTTCCCCGCTCGAGCGTACAGGCAAACAAAGGTCCCCGCTCGAGCGCAACATCCCCCGCTCGAGCGGACCAAAAAGTACTGGATAGGTGAAATCTCCGCTCGACGCCCGCTCGAGCGTGTCACCCAGTCCTCCGCTCGAGCGCCCAATTCTCCGCTCGAGCGGACTGATGCACAAAGCAAGATGCTGGGAGCTCGACTTCTCCGCTCGAGCGCCACTTCCTCCGCTCGAGCGGACAACAGAAATCTGGAAATCCCAGATTTGAGTCCCAAGCTCAAAACCAAGTTCAAAAGCAATGTTTTCGATCCTCTTGGGCTATTTTCTGGAAAAACTCTTTTAAACACATAGAATAACATGTTTCAAAACTCAATTTAAGAAATCAAAGCCCAAGGGTGTTTAATCAAACTCATTTCCAACCCAATTTTCAAGAACATGCATGAACAACATTCAAATATGACATGCATGAGTTTCAAACCAATTTCAAGCTTCAAATCTTGCTCTCAAGAGCTCAATAGTTGGAAAACAAAGTGAAAACATGGACTAAAGCTTAGACATGAACATGCATGTACAATTCTCCAAGAATTCAACTTCAAATTACACTAAAATGGCCATGCATGCATGAATTCAAACATAATTCAACCTCTATGCACTAAAACATGGCTTGATTCTACAATGGAGCCTAGAACATGCAAGAATGAAGTTCAAAAACAACAAGGAGAAGATGAATTCTTACCTAGAGTTTCAATCACTTGTCTAGAAGTCCAATCTAGCAACCTATGTTATGAATCTCTAAGTTCCTCTAGCAATTCTTCAAGAGTTCAAGCCAAATCAACAAGAGCAAACCTCTCTCTCTCTCTAACTCTCCTCTAATTTCGGTGGGGGCTAAGGACAATGGCTGATAAGAAGCTTTGATTCAATGTATGCAAGGCTCAAATAATAAGATTAAACAAAGGTCCACTATGGTGGCAAAATGGTAATTACGTCAAACTCTTTAATTGACTTAATTTAATCTAATTTAATCATTCCTAATCAGTTTTCAGATAAATATACCATTAAATCACAAATATTCTACTGAACATGAAACTCTAAACGGTTCCTGATTCGGCCGCCGATAAGGCCTTCAATTAGCAGTTTAAACATATGAATCAAACAGATAATCACATAAGTCAACAGATACAATATGCAATTCAATAGACAAACTTATTCAGTTTCAGTTTTCAATTTCATTCGTTCCATTCAGTACTTCAGTTAATTCAATTATCAGTCATTATCAATTCAGTTTAGCATTAATCAGTATATAATTCAGTGGTTAATCAGTAATCAATACGAGGGTTGTTACAAATCACAAGCCCTACATAGTTCTGGCTAAGGTTCACTCGGGTATTGACACTCTCTTTTTACGCTCTAACTTTTGCCAAAGCCGCCCTTTCGGGTTTTCAACCTTGCGAGCTTTTCGTTTTTCTTTTTATTTATTTATTTTTTTTTTGTGCTCTAACTTTTGCTTGGGTCGCCCTTTCGGATTTTCAACCCAGCGAGCCTCTTAAGGGTGGTACCTTATTGCCCCTAGTTCAAGGGCTGCCTCCATTTCAGCTATGCAAGCCTCACACTTTTGCCCCTAGTTCAAGAGCTGTTTCAAATCGAAATCACATTCTCTGCCCTGAGTTCAAGGTCTATTTCCAATCTGGATCACATTATTGCCCCTAGTTCAAGGGCTATTTCCAATCTAAATAATATTCGACCTTATTGCCCCTAGTTGAAGGGATGCCTCCATTTGAATCACATCATGGCCCCTAGTTCAAGGGCTATTTCCAATTCAGCTATGCAAGACTTACACTTTGAATGATCATTGAATACTTCGAATCAAGGTTTGAAAGCTAAAGAGCTAAGGAGGTCGGACCACGAGTCAAGAGGGATCCTATGCTGTCTAACTAATTCCAGGCATGTCTTCGTAGGACCACGCAAAAACAGTTTTTGAAATCTTTTCACAAAGTGACTAATCACTCGTACTTTTACGAAGATAAGATAGAACCAATTTGGACCAAGCCAGGATCCTTCTCAGTACCCACATTAACAAAAATGATTCTATTCATCAAAGGCTTAGCACACTTCTCTCCCTCTCAGTTGATCAAACTTTGCAAATCTTGAGGAAATTCTTCCTCTTTGTTTTTATTAGAGTTTTGGAAAAAGTTTTGAAAAACTTTGGTCAATGTAATGAATTCAAGGCACAGAGAAGTAGGCAGAGTTCATGGCACTTTTATTGAAGGCACAGAGAAGTAGGCAGAATCTATGACTCCGTGATGACAACAGACTCAAAAGAAAATGACAAAGAAAACCTAGACATGATAGAAACGTCTAAGTTAGTACTCCCGAAATCAACAGACTCTGACTTACTAGAATGACTCAACACTCAGTTCATAAAGTACAACAAAAAGCATTTCCAATTTGCTCAATGCGTGCCATCTACCATGTTTAGAGTAAAATGCGTGCCATTCAGCAGGTGGTTCACCTCTGATCACAGGACCAGCTATCCCCCAAGTTCATTGACCCAGTGCTGTTAGACTTTGTAGAACCTGGTGGAGTGATGATCTTGTTGTCAATCAGGTCTTGAATTTTATGGCGAAGACGAAAACAATGATCAGTGTGATGGCCAAGTTGCTGATGGAAGTCGCAATACTTGGTAGCATCATACTTAGCTGGAAGGCGATTAGGGAGGGGTCGACAATCAAGGGGTTTGAGATGGCCTTTTCCTATGAGGATTTGGAGAGCTTTAGACAAGGTCATGTAAAGGGGATTGAAGATGCGGTTACCAGTCCTGAAAGTATTGACAGAAGGGTCGGCAGGTGTTGACTGGGTTTGATAATCTCTTACGAGTGTGGGACTGGAGCTGGAAGGGGTGTTTCTGGTACAACATCCTTTTTTATGGCTTACCCCTTGGATCAAAATGCTCTCAACTTGAGCGACAAAAGTGTCATCCACAGTCTTTGTAACAACTGCAAGCACTCGCTGTTTGTTCAACCCTTTGACTTTTAAAGCCTCAATAGCCCATTGGAGATGTGCATAAGGATCAATACTTGCCCCAGCTTTATTTTTGCCACTTGCTTCAGTTTTGCCAAGGGATTCGGTGGTTGTATCGGAGTGAGGTCCACTTGTTGTTGACATGTCATCACCCAGACTTAAGATACCTTCGGGTTGGCCCTTTCCAATTATAGCTCGCCCCAAGATTGGAGAGCTTTTTGACGTGAAATTTCTGGCACATGATGTGGTCGATGACGGAACCAAGATCCCAAAGGCTAAATCTGCCACAGTGCTCTGAAGATCTTCAATCATGCTCAACAACTTAGAATTAGTGGGTTCGACTATTGGTGCCTGCGAGGTATTTGAACCAACTTGGTCTGAGTGAACTGGTTGGGCTGGGCTTTTTGGAGTGGGTTGGACTGGAATTAGACTATTAGGGAGTTCAAGTTTTGGGAGTTGAGATGATTGGGGTTCAGGTGCATCCATCATACACAAGTCCGTGTTTTCTGGAATGAACACCTCAGGCTTGGGTAAATGGATGGATGTGATATAGATACTGGGGTTAAAGGTAGATGAAAGTGTATGGATGAGGTTAAGATGAGGAGGTGGTGGAACTCTGTCATGGGGAGGCAACGGGTTTGTAGTGACGTTGGGTTTTGGTGGTTGTGGAGGAGCTATAACCTTATTGTCTATGAGATCTTGGATCTCATGACGGAGACGAAAGCAACGGTCTGTGTCATGTCCGGGTTGTTGGTGAAAGGCACAGTATTTGGTAGGGTCGTGTTTGGCTGGGAGAGGATCGGGAAGAGGCCGGGGGTCCAAAGGTTTGAGATACCCTCTTTCTGTCAAGATCTTCATAGCTTTGGCCGGGGACATATGGAGAGGGCTAAAGGTTCTGGCCATGGTTGGGGTTAAGTTGATTGTTTGTGGACCGGCATTGGCAAATGGGTCGGTTATTTTGGTGGTGGTGGCAACCAAGTTGATTTCAGAGGGTTTCACAGCTGTGCTACCACTGGTGGTAGTATTGGAACTACGACCAAAAGGCTTCCGAACAGGTTCCTTATCATCAATAATTCCCTGTTTGATGGCATCCTCTATCTGAACCCCTATCTCTTTTAAGTCATTAAAAGTGAAGAGCGGGAGGACTATCATTTTTTGTAACATCTTTCCATGTAGATTTCTGACTATCATACGAATTTGGTCCTTTTCAAGTGGTCTGTTGGTCATCATTGCTGCTTTTGCCCTCCATCTGGTGATAAAGGTCATGAAACTTTCATTGGGCTCTTGACGGGTGGCTTCTAATTCCCGAGTAGTCACTTCAATCTGGGTGTTATAAGCATACTGGGTGATAAAGGCCCCAGCTAACTCTTCCCAACTTTGTTTTACCGAGTCCTCTAACTTGGCGTACCAGATGGCAGCCACTCCTGACAAAGTTCGTCCGAATAAAGAGAGCTTTTGCGGACGAGTCAAACCCATAGGCTTTAAGACATCAGAGAATAGGCGAATGTGCACCATTGGGTCACCGGAGCCATCAAACCTATCAATGTGTGGCATTTTGAACCGTTCTGGCAACTTCACAGCTGTCTCAGTGTACCCGTCTTTGATGTCCGGGATTGAATTGACTCCTTGTGCCTTTTTGAAAAGTTTTTCCAACTTGGCCAGCTTCAACATAGTTGAGTCAGACTCAGGTGCTTCAGAGGGATGGAGCCCTCCCACTGGTTGTGGAAGAGGAAATGATCCTCCTGAAGTTTGTGCAGGAACCCTCATATCTTCTGGTGAATTAAGTTCGGGAAACTCGTCAACCGGTGGAGGTGGAGGTGGAACTGGATGAGTCACCGGAGGTGGTTGAGTAATGGACGCCCCAGATGAGCGTTGCAGTTCAGCAAGAGTATTGCCTTGAGCAGCAAGAGTAGTACCTTGGGCAGCAACCGTAGTGACAACAGTATCCATGCTCCGTTGAAGGCCCAGTAGTATGTCTGCTATATTTTCTGGAATCTGAGCCATCATTGATTCTGGTGAGTTGAGTGGTGATGATCTTGTAGGTGAAGAAGGGGTTTTCTGGATAGTTGATGAAGCTTTTGCTTTTCTTCGTGTAACTGGTGGCAAAGAAACTAACACTGGCTGACCCTGAACCAAATCTGAACTTTTGCAAAGTCTACCAACGCGAGTCCACAGAACTTGGGGGATATCAGACCTTTCGGAAGCTATAGTGCCTAACTACCTTGCAGAAACAAAACGGGACCCCCAATTAGAATTTTATGAGCATTCCAGCTCAACTGATTACTGCTAACTCATGTTGAAAAACTGAACTCGATCCCACAAAATGACTGAACCACTCATCTGAATCTGAGAATTCCCATACATTGTACATAACACATAGCAGGAAAGAGAACAAACACTTCTATGGGGGCTAGGGTTACCCTATCCTAACTTTGAAATGATCTAGGGTTTCATTATCCAAACAAGCGGCATCATACATCCTAGAAATGGGAGAGCATCCTGTCCTATTTTTGAAAGGTACTATAGCTCATTATATGTACAAGGTTGGCTTTACTCTAGGGGTTAAAGTCAAGGTGACATTACCAAAGAGTCCTTTGGGTCATAACCAATGAAGATCTTAGCAACTCAGAAGAGTCAATATTAGCCTCTCTTCAAAGTCTGAGAACTTTCAGATCTCAAAAGATTATAACACAAGGCCTCCAAAGTAACGTAGAGATAGGTGTAGTGTCACAAAAAGTATGCCTGTGCTCCCACCAGTATCTGGGCAACACAGGAACTTTAAGTGCACCAATGCATGCAATGCAATAAACATATAACTGAAACTAAAAGTCATATCATGGAGTTCGAGTCAAGGTTTCATAATTCCCTAGCAGAGTCGCCAGAAACTGTAACATGCCCGGGGGGGGTACCCGCGCGCGTTAAACAGTTCGGACTCCCGAGATCTCTTTGATCTAGTCTCACGAGTGCAATATGAAACGTAGATGAGAGTCCAGATTTGGCAACTTTTATTGAAAATCCATTTTATTGCAATTTTGTCAAAAATGGACTGCGTCATCAGATCTCAGAGTCGCCACCTAATATTTTGGAAAATTAGGAAACCCATGACTCAATGCCAAGGCCACTGTTTGTCGTAACCAAGGATGCTTGGCTCGGAACCTTAGGTATGAGAGGGGAAGGTCAATAATGAGCAACCCCGCTCACCCGATCAAAAGATCGGCCTCTACTAAACCATGATATGACTTTTATTTTGTTTATATGTTCATGTTCTGATTAGTTAATAAATCCTAAAATTTACTATGTGAAGCATACAAGTATAGACTGTGCCATTCATTTTGGAACAATTTGATATCATGCATTTTGAAAGAGTTTTGACGATGTACAACCCAAATAAATTGAGTTTACAAGCATGAAAAATCAACATCATTCCAAATTAAGCGACACAACCTCCATCCACTGGCATTCATAGAGTTATATCTTATAAGCAAATAGCCTCATGGTAGAATGCTAGACATAGTAAGAAAAACACACACAAACGGGATGCTAAAGCATAAAAACTTACATGTTTGACGTCCCACGAACAAGCTACAAAACAAAGTTAGTAAAATATGCATGATCTTATATACAAAATCCTAATGCAATTCACTCATGAGATGCAACTAAAGATTCGGCTTCTAAAATATGATATGTGAATCATTTTAAGAACATGAGGTAGCGCACATAATCACATAGGAATTGATTAAATCCACAAATACAAACTTAGCCGAATCAAGATGCATGAAACATGGATGCAAAGCATAACTATGATGAAAAATAAATATGATGTTTATGTACAAATGAAGAAAGCAAGTAAAAGAATGGGATAGAAAGAAGCGGGGCGGAGAATTATTACAACATTTTAAAGAATAATTACAAACCAAATTAGAGAGGGATGAGGAGAATATTACAACAAAATAAAAACCTCACAATACACTCAAAATTAAAAATAAATAAAAAAAATAAAAACTTCATGTTCTTTGGAATCGCCACCGGAAATTGGTCAACATTGGGAGATTACGCCATCTTGTCTAGAAGAAGCTAACCGACCGGCCAAATAGGCCGGCCGGCCAACTAGGCCAAGCAAAACCTGTCTTGTTGCGAAACCAAGAAAAGGCACAAACAAAAAATATGTAGGTGGCTCAACTAACCACTACCGGTTAGATTAAAAACACGAGAACAAATATAAAATAAAATAAAAAGTGCAAACTTACAACATAAACCTAAAACAATAAAACAAATATAAGATAGAACATGCAAGATTACAACAAAACTAATATGAGACTAATACAAGAAAAAAAATAATTATAAGGTAGAACATGCAAGATTACAATAAAACTAATATGAAATTAAAACATGCGAATAAAAATAAATAAATAAATAAATAATAATTATGGGCTAAACAAACCACTAGGATTATAACAACACACTATGAAAAAAGAAGTAAGAAAATAAATATGAGATATAAAATATAAGAAAATGAAAGACTAAAAATTCACCTTCCAAAGAAAGATTAAACTTCTTGATTCCCAAACTCCCTCTTGATCACCCTCAAGTGTAGGAAGTGTGTTCTCAAATCCTCAATTCGAAATTATGGAGTTTATGGAGTTTATAGTGTGGAAAGTGGCTAACTCTCTAGTTTTTCACACTTTCAATCACTAAACACTCTTCCTTATGATCAAGGCAGTTGATCTTTGGCTATATCAGAATTTTTGAAGTGGTTTTAGTGTATGGAAATGAGGAATTTCAGTAGCTATGGAAGGTATGGGATGTGTATGGAAGATAGGAATATTTTTGGCTCAAAAACTTAATTTTTCTCTCTTTTTCCACTCTTTTCTCACTCCTTTTTCTTCAATTTCGTGGTCTCTCCTTCTCTCTTACAATATGATCATTCTATATAGGCAATGAGGGAGAGTAAAGGTCAAAAAGAAGGTGGGAGACAAGAATGTGATAGGAGGGCAAATTTTCAAGGTGGTTGCATGGGATACTCCTTTATGAATGCAAACAAAACCTCTTTTTGACAATGGGGGATGAGTAGGTATAATAGAGGATGAGTGGATGCACTTGAATGGCTCAGAAAATAGGTAAATGGGTTGTCCCAACCGAACCAAAACCAAGAAAAAATGGGCTATTGTTGTTTTGGGCCGAGTCAACAAAATCTGCTTTTAAGTCCAACTTCAAATGGGCATATCTCCCCTATACGGACTTGGTTTTAGGCGGTTCTTGGGTCCAAATTGAAGCTCCAGAAGTCTACTTTACAATGGTGGTGGCCTCACATTTAAATTCCAAGTATACAAAGAGATATGCCTAATTTAGTAAAGGCTGTCTCGGGCTTGGTCAACAAAATCTGCTCTTAAGCCCAACTTCAAATCAGCATATCTCCCTTATTTGGACTTGGTCTAAGGTGGTTCTTAGGTCTAAATTGAAGCCCCAGAAGTCTACTTTCCAATGGTGGTGGCCTCACATTTAAATTCCAAGTGTACAAAGAAAAACGCCTAAATTAGTGAAGACTGCTCATTTCCTTCTTAATGATTTGATACTCATCCTTTTCCTAAACCAGTTTTCTTTCATCCCCTGCTGTTTCCTTCAACTCCAAACCTATAAGAAGATGTTTTTAAATATTTTTCAAAAATTTTCACCTCGCTTCCATTTATTTCCACTTTGTCCTTACTCGGTTTACTAAAAAGTGCAATATTTTAATCGAAATGGGAGCTTCGGGACATTGTAGAAACATTTAAAAAAAACATATTTTGAAAAGAGGGTTTTAAGGTCTAAAATAGTTTGGCCAAAAAATGGGTGAAGGTTGGGATTAAAACTTAAATTCGATCTTTCTTACTGAGAATTTTTTTGAGAAACACATTCTAATTGTCATCATCGGGTAATCAAAAGAAAGCGCCCAAGTTTTAGGGCCGGTCAAAATGGGGTGTCTACACTTACCCATTTAAATCCTGCCTTATTCGGCTGGATAGCCCGTTGATTAAGGGGCCGAATGAAAAGCGGTTTGCAGCAAAAGAAGCCGAGTAAGTAGTTATACGGTGAATCGAAAGTGGTCCCAGCCCCGAGGCCCAAGAAAGAGAAAATATAAATAAAAGAACACCAGCCAGAAAGAGGTATGTGAGAACTAATACGCTTAACTTAAAATACAAGTAACTAAGAGAGTACACACTGACTTGTCCGTCGAAATGCTAATTCGGGTACCCCCGACCGGAGTGTTTGTTTCTTTTCAGGTCGTTCAGGTCATCAGCTGAGGATCTTGAGCGTCCCAGTGAATCGAAAGAGTATTTCCAATCCACTTCCCCACAATTGGCGCCGTCTGTAGGAACACTCAAATACATCCATGGCGGGCGTAACGGAAGACCCTCCGATAGTCACTGACGAGACTACACAGAGAGACGACCTCACTCTAACAAACATGCTTGGACCGGAGACTATCACCGCAAGACGCGCCTTGAACTTCACCTCACCCTCGAATTCAGCGCATGAGACAATGCAAGCGATCATGGAACAAACAAAGCAAAACGAGCAGAGGTTGGAGAACATGATCATTGAGAACGAACGTCTCCGTCAGGATTTGGCCTTAGAAGTGGCGAAGTCCAAACAAACTGTACGCCAAGATTCGGAATGACCTCTGAGGGCAGGTGGTCGACGACCTCGAGCCCGACAACAAAACACTGATAGCGACTCCAACTCATTATCCCCGGAGCCCAAGAAGAAGGGACGACGCGAAACTACCAGTTCCTCTGAAGAGAGTCCACATATAAGGCATAAGCGAAGACAAAATGGTTCAGACAAAGAGGACCAGCACGATCGTTTTGTGCGACGGATCGCAAAAGGCAGTACTACCCAAGAAGTTCAAAGCCCCGTCGTTCACCTTGTATGACTGGAAATCGGACCCCACCGATCATATCTATCATTATAAGCAAGCCATGACGCTGTATGCAGACGACGAAGCTCTCATATGTAGAATATTTCCGAGCAGTTTGGGGCCATTGGCCGTCAGATGGTATTATAAATTAGAGCCAGCGTCGATTAAGAGTTTCCATCAACTACAGAAATCCTTCAGGGCAAGATTTATCACCAACGAGGTCCAGCCGAAGCAAGCCGACTCTCTCTAGGCAATGCAAATCTAGCAGGGAGAAACTTTACGAGCGTATTCGACGCGCTATTGGGAATGCTTTAATCTTGTCGATGATGCTTGCAACGATTCCATGGCCATTGCTGTCTTTAAAATGGGTTTGCATCCCGATAGTGCTCTCCACAGTTCCTTGACTAGAAGACCCCCCAAAACAGTCTGGTCGTTGATGAAGAAAGTTGAGGAATACTGCAAAGTGGAAGATGATGCCTTGCGGGTTAAAGCTGGAAACATGGCCAACAAGACGGCCCCTTCTGAAATTGCTCAGCCGTTAAATTCTGTACCACCTCAGAGCCCTGAACCACAGCATCGGGCTAAACGAGACAAGAGACGTGATTCTCGCCGGTCAAGCGACCAATGCTCCAACCGAGCAAATGAACAACTGCAAGTCGATAGCAGGTGCACAAGGCGCGTTGACAAGAAATATTCGGAGTTGTCAGAGCCGATCAGCGTAGTTATGTCCAAAGTCCAACACCTTCCGTTCTTTAAATGGCCGTCCAAAATTATGGGACCTCCCGATACGAGAAGACGGGATAGACGGTGCGAGTATCGTAAGGATCATGGCCATGATACTGAGAATTGTTATGCATTGAAGGATCACCTGGAGGAATTGGTACAAGATGGTCGACTACTATAGTACGTCCGAAAAGGCAACTCAACCAAAGCAGTAGCCTTAAGACAGGATTCACCTCCACTCGGCGTGATCCACATGATATACAGCCTGCCAATTTCATCTACGGTGCATACGATTCAGTCGAATCCCGACCCTCAAAATCAACTCACTCCGGCTAAACGGCTCCATGAAGCTGCGAGCATTGCTTTTGATGATTCAGATTTGGCCGGAGTGACACTTCCCCACATCGATCCCTTGGTAATCAAGTTACGTGTAAACCGATTCACTGTTGAGCGCATACTCATTGATCCGGAGAGCACATCGGAAGTTATGTATTACAAGACATTCACCAAACCCGGCTTCTCCGAATTGGATCTTTCTCTGGCTCCTTATCCACTATTCGGCTTCAACGCCAATCCAGAATACCTGTTGGGGAAAATCACACTACCTGTTCGAGCGGGCTCCTGAACAGCGGATGTCAAATTCTTGGTCGTCAAGCTGCCATCGCCATATAATCTCATCATGGGGTGAACTTGGTTGCATACTATGCGGGCCGTGCCAAGCACCTATCATCAACTGCTACGCTTCCCGACAGAACGCGGCATTGAGCAAATCCGTGGCTCCTTGAAATCGGCACAAGCATGTTATCTCCTTGCTGGAAAGACGCCAAAGGAATTGCAAGTGAATTCTGTTGAGGTGCCGAATCGAGAAAGCCTCGACGATGTTGGGCGGCTCCCAAGTGAAAAGGCTACGGAAGCCCTAGATCGAGTTGAAATCGACGAAAACCAAGACAGGTTCTTCATGGTCGGCGCCTCCTTGAATCAAACCGACAGACAGCAGCTAATTTCTTTCCTGCTCGGCAACCTTGATGTATTTGCGTGGACTCCATATGAGATGTCGGGTGTAGATTCGTCTGTTTCGCAGCACCGTTTAAATGTTGACCCTAAATGCAAGCCGATTATTCAGAAAAGCCGGCGGTCAGCCGCAAAGCACACTGCCGCCGTTGTTGAAGAGGTTGACCGGTTGCTTAATGCCGAGGCAATCCGGGAAGTGACCTACCCTACATGGCTCTCGAATACTGTGATTGTGAAGAAGAAAAATGGGACTTGGCGAGTCTACGTTGATTTCACGGACCTAAACAAAGCCTACCCCAAGGATTGTTTTTCCCTTCCCAGAATAGACCAACTTGTAGATGCAACGGCATGCCATCAGCGTATGAGCTTCCTCGATGCTTACAGAGGCTACCATCAAATTGCCATGCATCCGGAGGACCAAGACAAAACTGTATTCCTCACCCCAAAAGGAACCTATTGCTATAAGGTTATGCCTTTTGGCCTGAAGAATGCAGGGGCAACTTACCAAAGACTGGTCACTGCTATGTTTAAGGAGCAACTTGGCCACACTATGGAAGTGTACATTGACGATATGGTGGTCAAGTCCAAAAAAGAGCAAACTCATCTAGCCGATCTGGAAGAGACATTCGGCATTTTACACAAATACAAAATGAAGCTGAACGCTTCCAAATGTGCGTTTGGGATCGGCTCTGGCAAATTCTTGGGTTACATTGTCAACCACCGAGGAATCAAAGCCAACCCGAGGCAAATCACAGCAATCTTGGAGCTCAACTCCCTTCGTTCAGTGAAAGAGGTTCAAAAGTTGATGGGAATGGCCGCCGTGCTCAACAGGTTCATCAGTCGGTCCACAGATCACTGCCGACAATTCTTTTATACACTACGGCAGGGCAAGGCTTTTGAATGGTCTGCCGAGTGCAAAGCCGCTTTCAACGGCCTCAAGACCTATCTCTGATCAGTTCCACTCTTGATAACACCTTCAACAAGTGACCTGCTCATTTTGTATCTGGCAATTTCCGACCGGGCCGTCAGCGCCGTATTGATAAAAGAAGAGCTGGGGGAGCAGCGGCCAGTGTATTATGTGAGCAAGGCAATGGTTAAAGCCAAAACACGTTATCTTCCGTTGGAAAAACTCATTCTGGCCCTCGTCATAGCAGCGAGAAAGCTGATGCATTACTTTCAGGGGCATACCATCGGGGTACTAATGGACCACCCCCTCCGATCGGTACTCTGTAGTGCAGAAGCATCAAGGCACGTTTCAAAGTGGGCTCTTGAACTCGGCCAGTACGATATTCAGTTTCTACCTAGAACCTCAATCAAGGGACAGGTGCTCGCCGACTTTGTGGCCGAATTCACTGGGGGTCTTGCCGACTTCAAGTCTGATGAAATTCAACCTAAGCCGAATTGGAGAATTTATGTTGGGAACATTTGGCAGTTGTACTGTGATGGATCATCCAATCAACAGGGTAGTGGAGCCAGAGTAGTAATCATGACTCCCGACGGCGCAATAATTAAGCAGGCCATCAAACTCGGCTTCGAAGCATCAAATAGCGAGATCGAATACGAAGCCCTTCTAGCCGATTTGCGGAATGCACATCTTCTAGGTGCCCAGCATTTGCTTGTATTTTGCGATTCAAAACTGGTGATCAATCAGTTAAAGGGGGAGTACGCGGCCAAAAATGACCGTATGGTGGCTTACATGAAAACGGCTAACTCCTTGCTGGCAAAATTTGACCATCATGAATTGAATCAAATAACATGAGATCAGAACACACATGCAGATGCCCTGGCTTGCCTAGCCTCCACCATTAACTCAGAGATTAAACAGACCATCGAAGTAGGTTTCATCCCGGAGCCGAGCATTGGCCCTTCGGAGGAAGTCCAGGTCAATGTCATAGAGTTAGGACCGACTTGGATGGACCCCATTGCTGCATTACTTTCTTCCGAATAGCTCCCAGCAGACAAGAAAGAAGCGCACAAGCTGCGAAACAAAGCCTTGCGATACTACTTGGATCCGTAAGGAAAGCTTTATAAAAAATCCCTTTCTGGTCCATACCTAGAATGCGTGCATCCGGACAAAGTCGAAGAGCTTCTGACCAAAATACATGAAGGCAGTTGTGGTGTACATTCTGGCGGGCGCTCTTTGGCTCATCGAGCTGTAACACAGGGGTATTATTGGCCGACAATGAGAGCAGATGCTGAATGTTATATGAAAAAATGTGAACAATGCCAGAAGTTCTCCCCCTTAATGCATCTGCCTGCTGAAGAGTTAAGCTCTATCACCAGTCCCTGGCCGTTTGCTCAGTGGGGACTTGATATCGTCGGACCATTGCTGAGGGCACCAAGCAACAAGCGATACTTGATTGTCGCGACAGATTACTTCACAAAATGGGTCGAAGCGGAGGCATTAACGCACATTCGAGATGATGATGTTAAGCGCTTTGTATGGAGAAATATCATAACACAATTCGGCATTCCAAGAGCACTCATGTCAGACAACGGAACCCAGTTTGATTGTGGCGTCTACCGAGAGCTATGCAGCAAGTATGGAATCCGGCCTTACTTTTCCACGCCGGCTTACCCACAAAGCAATGGTCAAGCTGAAGCCTCTAACAAATCCATCTTGGACGGCATCAAGAAGAGGCTGGAGAAAGCTAAAGGCAAATGGGTTGAAAAATTGCCGAGTATGTTGTGGGCTCATCGAACTACGCCGAAGCGATCCACTGGGGAAATGCCGTTTGCTTTATGCTTTGGAACCCAGGCAATCATACTCCTGGAGATTGGCCTCCCAACCTTGAAATCGAAATTTTTTGATATGGGCCAAAACGACATGATGCTGGCCTTGGATTTGATTCTAATTGAAGAACGAAGAGACCGTGCCCTTGCATCCATGGCACGGTATCAGCAGCAGCTTGCAAAATCGTATAATTAACGTGTTCAGCTGCGCCGTTACACACCAGAAGAGTTGGTCCTGAAGAAAGTACTTCCAGCTACCAGGAAACCAGCTGATGGAAAATTGGGTCCTAACTGGGACGGCCCCTATCAGGTCGATTCGATCGCGGGAGTAGGGGCATATCGGCTCAAAGACATGTCTGGAAGGAGTCTTCCACGACCTTGGAATTCAACGCACTTGCGTAAATTCTATCATTAAACCCGACCTTTGGGGAATGATACTAGTTTTGAATGGTTCACCGTGTACATATTTCACTTTTGCTATGTAAAGTTTCCCGTTTCCTCATTGCGCGATTCAATTCATTAAGCCTCCGGATTCGGAGCGCCCTTCGTGGATATCACGATTGGCCAAGTCAAGTCTCCGGATTCGGAGCCCCACTGGTGCATGACACCTTTGGGCTGATTAAGCCTCCGGATTCAGAGCGCCCTTCGTGGATATCACGATTGGCCAAGTCAAGTCTCCGGATTCGGAGCCCCATTGGTGCATGACACCTTTGGGCCGATTAAGCCTCCAGATTCGGAGCGCCCTTCGTGGATATCACAATTGGCCAAGTCAAGTCTCCGGATTCGGAGCCCCATTGGTGCATGACACCTTTAGGCCGATTAAGCCTCCGGATTCGGAGCGCCCTTCGTGGATATCACGATTGGCCAAGTCAAGTCTCCGGATTCGAAGCCCCATTGGCACATGACACCTTTGGGTCGATTAAGCCTCCGGATTCGGAGCGCCCTTCGTGGATATCATGATTGGCCAAGTCAAGTCTCTGGATTCGGAGCCCCATTGGTGCATGACACCTTTGGGCCGATTAAGCCTCCGAATTCAGAGCCCCAGCCGTGCATAACATGTTTGGGCCGAATAAGACTCCGGATTCGGAGTGCCCTTCGTAGATATCACGATTGGCCGACAAAAAGCCTCCGAATTCGAAGCCCCAGTCGTGCATAACACGTTTGGGCCGAATAAGATTCCGGATTTGGAGCGTCCTTCACGACAAAGGTTAAACCATACAAATATTCAAAGTAGAATGCATCGTTAAGTTAAGCCGGCAAAAATTGTTTACACATTAAAGCATACAAACATTCAAAATGAAATGTTTAATCAAGTTGGGCCTGCGCAACCGCATAAACAAATTAAAACATGCAAACATTCAAAATGAGATGCCTGATTAAGCATGTAAACATTCAAAACGAAACATAAACATTTAAAATAAAATATTTTATTAAATTGGCCAATAGATACATAGCTGACGCCCAATCTGTGTTGGAGCGTTTACAATATATATATTCAATTCTATTCGGCATTGCCCTCGTCATCGCTCTTCTCAATTTCGAAAGCGCCAAAAGGAAAGTGATGACGTTGATATAATGGCGACGCCGATTCGACTCCTGCTCCTTGGAGTGCCTGTGAGGCTTGGAGAGCCTTAATCCACCCATGCCTAAAGCCCCGATTCTCGCATCAGCATACCTCCTCTGCGAGTTTCTCCTTGGTCTTCTCTATCCCGACTTTCCGGCCTTCGTGGAAGCCTCGTTCATAGGCCGCAGCCTTCGCATTCTCTAGTGCGAACATACTTGCCGTATCTCGATCGGCAATCGCATGGCTTAACAGCTGCTGGGTCACTCTTTCATCAACGACCGGGTTGGACTGTCCAGCCGCACGCGGCTCAGCAGTTTGGGCCTTCTTTAGCTCATGCTCGGCCTTCTTCGCACGAGCCTCTAAGTTTCGAATCCGTTCGTCCTTCTTCTCTATCTCCCGCCGCGTGGTACGCAGACGTATGCAGACTTCATAGGCGATGTACAGCCCTCTCACTGCTCCGTGGATGCCCTCTTGAAATACTTCGAAATCCTGTCGACCAACCATCGACTGTTGGACTTTCGGTGGAAAAATCTGTCGAACAAACCCGACTGCTACACTTGGGTCGTTGACAATAGAATCTACCTCCGTCATCGGTTTATTCCCCACAAAAACCGTAAAACTCAACGGTCGCGGCGTCGCGTCGGCCTCATTTCTCGATCGTGGTCACGGGGAGCTTCCCCGTTGCTGTTTCTCCTTTCGGGGTGATCTGCTTCAACGACTTGGGGGCTGACGTTTTTCGCGTTCCTTGGATGCCCTACCTCCCGTACGTATGGGCTCGCTGCTGCGATTCATTTCAGTGTCAAGCTCAGCAAGTGTTCGTCCTTCTCCTCTGCTGTTGAAAAACAGTCTATTTGACATTCACAACAAACTGGTTTCAATTGAGTCTGAACACAATAAGTGGAATCACTGGTGCGAAGAGCCCACCCCATTTATTCCTAATGCATGCAGCGCCCCCGAGGCAATCTCATTAACGCTAAACTCCAAAAGCCCGATGCCGATCGATGTGCGCCGCAATCACTCCATGAACTAATAACATTCGGCCTTTGGAGTTCATGCATTGGCTGGGGCAAGGCAGATTTGTTAATCTAATCGGCCAAATATCTAAGCCTGATGCCAATCGATCTGTGCTGCAGCCACTCCATGAACTAATAACATTCGGCTTTTGAAGCTCATGCACTGGCTGGAACAATGGCAGATTTATTAATCTGATCAGCTGAATATGTAGGCCTGATGCCGATCGATTTATGCCGCAGCCACTCCATTAACTAATAATATTCAGCTTTTGGAGCTCATGTACTGGCTGGGGCAAAGGCGGATTTATTAATCTGATTGGCTAAATATCTAAGCCTGATGTTGATCGATCTGTGCCGCAGCCACTCCATGAACTAATAACATTCGGCCTTTGGAGTTCATGCATTGGCTGGGGCAAGGGCAGATTTATTAATCTAATCGGCTGAATATGTAGGCCCGATGCCGATCGATTTATGCCATAGCCACTACATGAACTAATAATCTAATCGGCTATTCGATGAGAATAAATTACCAAGTCGCCTAGTTATCTAATCGGCAAGTTTACACGAATGTTTTATCCAAGATAGCGAAAAGCAATACCATTCATCAGTAGCAAAATCAAGCACAAGTAATAGCAAAGTACAAAGGAAAGGAAATTTTCATTAGTAAATTGGGCAGAGACTGTGGCCATTTTACATGTGAAAACTACTAAATAAAAAGTTACAAGTTTGCAGGGAAATGCCTAGTAAAAAATTTAAAAACTATAGCCATACATAAAAACTACTAAATGAAAAGTTGTAACAATACATTCAAAATCCCTAAACAAAAATAACTACTGTTGCTCTAATCAATCCTCGGAGTCAGACTCTAGCAGTTCAACATCCACTTGCTCGTATGGAATCGGCATAGCCAATGTCACATCAGCAGCAGCAAGGGGTTTGAGCCAACCGTGTTTGAATCCCCAATTCTCGAATTTGGGGACTTCCTCCACATAATTTGCGAGGGTAGCGCTTTACCCAGCCTCGTACGCCTTGGAAGCCTCAGAGTCGGCTACTTCCTTCGCCGCCTTTGATTCTTTCAAGTTCGCCTCAAGTTTGGTGATCGCCTCTTGGGCTAACTTGAGCGCAGCTTCGCTCGCGTTCGCCCTCTTCTCGATGACCAATCTGAGCTGGTCTGCATTTCTTGCCCTTTTTATCTCGGCCTCGGCCCTTGCAGCTTCCATCTTTGCCCTCGCCGCTTCAAATTTCGGCCCGGCTCCTTTGGCCCTCAACTTCAGATTGTAAATGGCCAATTCATTCAATGGCGTCGTGCTGGTGACGGCCTATCTCGGCTATCCTTCCGACCGTCTGCAAAATAAGAGATTAAAACCAAAATATATGCACAAAAGGAAAAGGCAAGATCAAGATATTTACCAGAAGAGCCGATTGAGCGGCTAACGCTATTGCCAAAAGATCCGTCTCTGAGCGGAAAGCCGCCTTGTCAGACGGCAATGAGACTGACGAAGCCATGCTCAGCGCCACGGCTGGATCTTTCATAGTTGACGCATCAGAGGAGATCGGCATGTTTTTTTATCTTTGATTGAACCACAAAAGGCACAACCGTATCCGACTCCTCTAAACGCGATCGTTTGTCGGTAGGGTTTTCTTCAGAACTGGCCTCGACCTCGGCAGGACGTTTCTCTGCCTTTCGTTCAACCTCCTAATTTGCCGGCACGACCGGCTCCGACTCGACATTTCGGGTTTGAGTCGTCTCCTCCTCGATAACAGGCAGGGGGGGCTCAACATCGGCGACGGGTGGCACTTCGGATCGAATGGTCTCTGCTCTTCGCCGCGGGGCCATTCGTTTGGCGTTTTTCTTTGTGGCAAGTTGTGTGAGTGACAACCCAGCCATGTCTTCAGGGTACGCGCCGGGAAGGTCTTCTAATCCAATAAAGACGTCGTCGTAAACGTTCCCTCGACCCGAGGTAGACGGAGGGTTGGGTGAATTGAGGCCGGCTTTCTCAAAGGCTACCCTAAAGCCTTGTCTACTTCGGCCTCGGACTGGCTTGATTCTTCAACGACCTCAGCGACTTCCGCACGCTCCGAGTCAGATCCGTCGAAACCAATTTGGCGCAAGTTTCTGAAGTCGGTTAAAATAAAAGCCGTAAGAATTTTTCACCCTTCGGAATCGGGATATTTTCTGATGCCGAGAACGTCGTGTACATCGGCTCGTATCGAAGAAGAATGTGGGCCGCCTTCCCTTGTTTCTGAAGGCTTGGACGGCCGAAGTATTTCAGCGCGACCTTGATCTCCGTAAGAACGGCCTCGTCGGTCAAAGTTGAGACTTTCTTCAAATCGTTTCTTGCACAAACCAAACCATGAGACCGAAAAGATAAAGTCTTGTATATACAACAAAAATAAGTGCAAAGGGCTATATGGCCACCTGGTTCACCCCTCCGTCTAGGGATAGGATCTAAGCGATCCTCGCCTTCGCCGAATTCCCAGTTTCCTCAGACAACGACCATGACATCATCGACTCGCTTGCCAGAGTTGGAAAGCATGGTCACTAACTGATGGTCGGTGTCCTTGGCCCTGAGGAAATAGCGCCCATGCCGGCCAGAAGACTTCGTTAAGGCATAACAATGCCGAATAGCAGGTATGCCGAGGTTTATCCTAAGGCGACGGTTTAACTCTATGATCCCCATTACGATTCTAAAAAAGTTGACATTGGGTTAGGAAAGGATTAGACCCCAATGGCGAAGGACAGCCTTAAGGAATGGGTGAAGGGGGAAACAGACTCCACCCTCTACGATTGATAGGAGAGGGAAGACGATTGAGCTTTCATCAGCCCTCTCCATATCGAGGGTGCCGTCTGTCACGAGTGACAGACAGACGTCATTAGGGATGAAAAAATGGCGTCAAAAGCCAGAAATTCGATCCGCAGAGAGGAGATCTTTCAAATGTTTTGCCATTCTTTTCAGCCTATAGGAGTGTGCTAAACCAAAAAAAAACCAGGAAAAAGGATTCAAAGCAGTGAGGAAGAGAACTTACAAGAGACGAAGAAGACAGTGAAGGATAAAAAGGAAGTTGCAGAGGTAAGTCGAAAGGCAGTCCAATGACTTCAAGCACCTAAAAATGTGTATGTATTTGAAAAGACGTCGAAATTTTAAATCACAATAAATAAAAGTGTACGAAGGGGCGGGAAGTTGAAATGATAACTGAGAGGCGTGTGCTCTGACATCTGCGTTGGAATGAGGTTAGCCGCCGAATTTTGGCTCTGACTTTTCGAGTTCGAAACCAAACACTGCAGCTAACTGTCGTTAGTGGAGTGCTTGGGGGGCAATTGTGGGGGCCGAATATTGAAGACGTAAATAGGCCGAATAATTGGACCTGGAGAGTCGAAGTATATATATCGCATTCGGCCCCGTCTTACCCATTTAAATCCTGCCTTATTCGGCTAGATAGCCGGTTGAGTAAGGGGCCGAGTGGAAAGCGGTTTGCAACAAAAGAAGCCGAGTAAGTAGTTATACGGCGAATCAAAAGTGAGCCCAGCCCCGAGGCCCAAGAAAGAGAAGATATAAATAGAAAAATACCAGCCAGAAAGAGGTGTGTGAGAATTAGTACGCTTAACTTAAAATACAAGTAACTAAGAGAGTACACACTGACTTGTCCGTCGGAGTGCTAATTCCGGCACCCCCGACCGAAGTGTTTGTTTCTTTTCAGGTCGTCCAGGTCATCAACTGAGGATCTCGAGCATCCCAGTGGATCGAAAGAGTATTTCCAATCCACTTCCCCACAGAATTAAATTGTAAATTTTGAATGGTTGAGATTTTAAGTTATTATTGAGCATGATGATTTTTCAAAAGAAGTAAAAAATGTGATTTTTTTTTTTTTTTTTAAAGCATAGCATGTCATGTGCATATCATATTGCGAAGCTTGTATAAAATGTATATACTTTGTTAAGAAATTTCTACTGGGCCTTGTGCTCACCCCTATGGGATTTTGGTGCAGGAAAGGACGTGGTAATTCCACCGAATTAGGGTGTGGACATAATTGTTGAGAGCATATGGCTCCTCTTTTATTATGATGTATTTTTGTTAGCCAAGGGCTATAGTTGTATGGGTCCGAGAGATCATTTTTGTGTAATCGGGCTTAAGCCTTGGAATTTGTAAGCCCTTGAGGGCATTTATTCATTTTGTTGGATTTGATGTTCTACATGCTATAGATTCATGTATTTGGTATCATTGGATGTATAATTTGCATGTGGAACTGTTTTGTACAAACCTTATGATCAATGAAGTAAAGGTTGATGAATTATATCTGTTCTTGTAATGAATGTGGGTTAATGTTATAATTTTTGGGGAGTAACAATTTCCATCTCCAACATCATTTCTATCTCCACCATCTTTCGTTCCAATAGAATATGAAATATCTACATATAAGTTAATTGTTTTACTCCTACCTTACACATAAAACATATCCAACATATCAAGATCATTTTCTATTAATCTCTTATTCTCAGTACCAGGCATATCACAATGCAATGTGATAGCTATTGCTTCACTACAAGCAATGTGAGAGAGGACTGTTGTAGTCACATCCTTTAAGGCATCAATATAACAATACATATTTGGGTCTACATCATATACTCTGCCCACTTTGCCTTTATAGTTGATGATTAAATCAAAATATGGGAATGCAACCATACTATAATCATAATGAGTAACAATTAATTATAAAAAAAAACAACTCCATTCAACAATTGCTCATCCAAATGTAACAAAATTCATAATCAAAAGACATAAAAAAAAAATTAAGAAGAAAACTGTTTTTGACAGTAGATTAACAACATCAAATCCCCAAATTCATAACAAACATAAATAAAATATCATACAATACAATCATAATTGCATAACGAAAAGAATAAAAAAAAAATTCCAAATCATTATTTCTAAGAAAAATAAGCAGAAAATTATTTCTGACAGTAAATTGACAAAACCCCAAATTTTACAAATCAACCAAACCCATACAATCATAAATTCATAACAACAACAATAAAAAATCCCTAAATTAGTATTTCTAAGAAATAAATGAAGAATCGGTATTTCTAAGAAATAAATGAAGAAACCTATTTCTAACATGAAATTAACAAAACCCCAAAATTTACAAATAAAACAAGCCCATACAATCAAAATTTCATAAGCAAAATAATTAAAAATCCCTAAATCAGTTTTTCTAAGAAAAATAAGAACAAAACTATTTCTTATAGTAAATTAATAAAAACCCCCAAATTTTGCAAATAAACCAAACCCATTCAATCATAAATTTCACAAGAAAAAAAAAGAAAATAACCCTAAAATAAAAAATCATAACAAAAAGAAGACAAAAAAAAAAAAAAACCTAAATCAGTATTTCTGACACAAAATTAACAAAATTCCTAATTTCTAGTAACAAATTTTGCAAAAAACATAAAAGTCCTAAATGTATATTTTCGAATGAAACCCTTTTCACATACATCTCATCAATCAAACCTATACAGTTAGAAATTATGTATAAAAAGAAGGAAAAAAATCAGAAATTCCATATAAAAAGAAGAAGTGGAAAAAAAAAAAAACAAATCGTAAACCCTGGACTCAAGTTTCTCATATTTGAAGTATAAAGGTTTCAAATCCTACTTGGAAGCCCTAAAAACAACTTTTCACCAATCAATCTCTTTTACATTTTGTACTGGCAACGATGATCAAACCAAAATGTCAAGCTTCTTCGTCATTTCTTCACACCGATCGGTCTTCTTCAAAGATTTCGTCTCTCTCTCTCTCTCTCTCTCTCTCTCTCTCTCTCTCTCTCCCCCAAATTTGATCGTCAATCATAATAGGTACTGAATTAGGGATTTAGAGTACAAAGAGAATTATCGTCTTTTCGTGCTCCAAAGCAAGGGTAATAAGGTCATTTAGCATTTGCAAGTAACGTCGTTTGGTACCAATTTGATGGAATTGGAGAATCTTAACAATTTCAATTAAAATATGAGAGATTTGTGTAATTATTCAAACCGCAGGGAAGTCCCCATATTTGTTAAAAACCTCAAGAGATATGAGTGTAATTTACCCTAAAAAATAAGGATTAATTATGTGGGTGTTTGGGAAGTTGCTATTTTAGTAGACTATTCTAGTTTTTAGCTATTTTAGTATGTTAAAATTTTTGTGTTTGGGAAGATAATTGAATTTTTTTGTAGTTAGATGTGATATTAGTAAGAGAAAAGTGAAACAATTATGGATTTAATGTGACATTTTGTCTTATTAGCTATTTTAGCCTATTTTGTCTTTTTGTGAATTTTTGCCCGAAAAAAATGCTAAAATCCAACTTGGCAAACACCCTTTGAGAGATTTAGAGAGAGATTTGGAAAAGGAAAGGGAAAAAAAAAATATAAAAATCTAGATAAAATATAAACATATTTCATTCATATTTTACCTATTTTTTTCATTTCTCTTTCCAAATATCTTCTCAAATTCTCCAACTAAACACTATCTTAAAATGAAATTGCAAATAGATGAGACAGTTACAAAATAATTGCACTATAAATGATTTTTTTTTTTTTTTTTTTGTGAGACTCTTACACATAAGAAAAGTTACACCAAGCACATGAATGAATTTACACCATACAAACAAGAGAATTGCACCATGAAATGCAATTTTTTTTCTAAACCCTTGTAATTAGACCCAAATTTTACTTTGCTGCCTATTATTTTAAATTGAATATGTTGGTTTTTATGCTTTAAATCTAGTTCAATTTGGTCATTTCATTTAAGTAGAAGATTAAAATAAACAATTTTGAAATTATTAGTTTTCTAAAGTGTACACGTAGGAAAACTTAAAGAATTTTTTTTACAAAAGAACTAAATTAAAATTAGACTTAAAATATAGTGACTAAATTATTCAAATTAAAATTACAAAAACTAAAATAAAATTTAAGTCATACTATAAAAATGAAAAATATAATTAATCCTAAAAAGAAAGTCAAATATCTGTTATACTTGAAAATGGTGATATCCCGTCACGTGATAATCTTACACATAAATAGTACACATGAATAGTGAATTTTTTATTCAAATATAATTATAATTAGTCATTTTAAAATAAATTATGTAATTACAATACTAAGGTCTCGTTTGGCAACAGGCCGGTTTAGTCAAAAAGTCAAAAAGTTATTAAAAAAGTCAAAAAGTCAACAACCCATATCAAAAAGTCAAAGATTCTCTTTTCTCTCTATTTTTTACACATTTTTTCGTAAAAAGTCAAAAAGTCATCCCAAACATACTAGTTTTTTTTAGCTCATATTTTAACCAAATAGTCAAAAAGTTCCTAAATTAGCCTGTTCACAAACGAGGCCTAAATAGGGTTTTTAATGATTAATAACAAGTTTGTATTGAATTTTTTTCCTTGATTTGGGCCATGTGAGAAAATTTACAGAAATTTAAAAGTAATTACGAGTCTATGTGATTTTTTTAGACTAAAATGCACAACTATTTTTTGTTGAATCGTACTTGTAAAAATTTTAATATGATCAGCTTCTCTTATTCACTGTTGATCAGCCAATTTGAAATTCTCATAAATTTTCAAAAAGTTGCATTAAATTTTTACATAATTTGTTTAAAATCAATATCACTTCTAAACTTGTAAAGAATTAACTTACATGTAATTCTCTAATTTTGCTCTAAATTATAAATTGTCAAATTTATTCAAAACTCAAACTCACTAGTGGCTTCACCATCAATGTGTAATCTTAATTAATCGATATCACAAATTAAAATAATTAAAATATTTTTTTATATATGGGACATTAGATTAACATAATTTAAACATTGAAAATTAAATTGAAACACTTTATATATTGAGAACTAAATTGACACAATTTAAACATTGACATTAAAATAACATAAGACTCATACTTGGGAGACTAAAAATATAATTATCTCATAATAAAATGTTTCACTCTCAATACAAACTAAACGAGTGCAATTAACTTGGACAAAATTCATAATAGTACTTCCTAAACTAAAAATTACAAGAAATTATGCGTTTATCTTCAAATGGCTAGTGAGAGGGTAATTTTTATATGTAAAATTGGGCCGAGCTGAGTAAGGGCCGGTATGGGCCGAAGTACAAAAGGCAGAGTAGGAAGGCCTCAAAATTAGTCCGGTCCCAGAAGTGCCTAATGTTATCTCGGTCCAGAAGAGTACAACGGATAGTTCGGTCGCCAGATCTCCACCTTCAGAGTTAGTCCGGTCGCGGCATAGCGCAACTAGCTCGATCGGACCAAGCTAGTTGTTAGCACGGTCGAAGCAATACTAGGGTTAGCATGGTTTGGGCAGGTAGAGCCGAGGTAAGAGCAGTGGAATGGAGAACCGAACTAAGCATAGTTCGGTCTACCCCCGTGGCTCAGCATGGCCATGCTTACTTCGGCCACATTGGAGTCCGGCCATGGTAAAACCATCTCACTTGGTTTAAGCAGTAAGGGGGGTGTTGAGAGATAAGCGTTATCTTTCAGGAGTATGAATCCTAGGAGGACTCTACATGGAGGAGTAAGAGTCCTACTTGGATTGTGCCACACGGAACCTATAAAAACTCACAAACTTCACCTATGGAGAGGTAACGCAACTTTGATTCCCAAATATACAGAGCTTTTGTCTATTTGTCTAGTTTGCTGACTTAGGCATCGAAGAGGTTTCCGGCACACACCCGCCGGCTAGCTCACGTTTGTATTTTCAAGTAGTAGAACGACATCGTACGGAGGAGCGCAAACTTGATCAACAAGATTATACGAGAAGGTTTATTTCTTTCCCGTACAATTGGCACCGTCTGTGGGAATTCAGACAAGAACAAAACCTCTTGATCAAGCTTTTCCTCTTAAGAATCAATGGCGCACAACGAAGATTTACCACAGTCCGCCATCGACGGACAAACACCAGAAGGGGGTGCAAGGCGTGAATGTCTACCTCTCATCCCTCCTATGGCGGATTTGGAGCCACAACGACAGAATCCCAGGAGGGATAGAAGGGGAAGAAGGCGGACTAACAGCCCTCGTCACTCTCGTTCACAGAGTCCAGAGAGACAAAGGCGGAGGACTAACCCTCAAGCCTTGGAAGATCGCGTCAAGAAGCAGAATGAGTTGATACGACGAATGGCGGCGGACATGGAATCTCTAAAGCGCCAGATGAAAGGAAAACAAGTGGCGACAGGAGAGGGGTGCATAAGCAAGACGCCCCTTTGCCACTCGGAAGATCGTGGTAGGAATACCACACCCTCGCAAGCAAAGAGTAAAAGCCTCAGGACAGGCAATACTCAATCTAGGTCTTCCAGAACTCGTCACTCCAGGTTTGAGAGAATGAGATCTGAGAGGTCATACACGGAAGGGAGCACTTATTGGCCTTCACATACACACCAAACAAGATCCAGACAGACGGAGTTGCCTAGATCATTTGACTTACACGCCGTGCTCGAAGAGAAGGCACGATGGAAGGAGGACGCCAGGGCACGCGATCCACACAGAGTGTCTGCCTTACAGCGGTTGGCTCCTCGATCGCATGGAAGCGTCGAGGTTGGAATGCCAATACCGCGCCCTGCCTACGAACCAACGGACAAAGCATTAGCAAGGCTGCAGACTTCGCCGTTTGTTCCGGCAATTGAGAACGCGCCCTTACCTTCAGGCTTCCTTCAGCCCAAATTCACTACATATGAGGGAAAGACGGACCCCTATTCGCACCTGAGCCACTTTCGCCAGGTCATGGCTATGTACCGGCGAAACGAGGCTTTGATGTGCATCCTCTTCCCATCTAGCCTTGGCAACCTAGACTTGACTTGGTTCGAAAAACTTCCTGAAGGCAGCATAGCCTCTTGGACGCAATTGGCGGAAGCGTTTGTAACCAGGTTCAAAACAAACACTAAAACCCCGGTGCAGATCGACCAACTACCCTCCATCGACATAGGCGACAAGGAGACCTTAAGATCCTACAATAGTCGCTACTGGGAGACCTTCAACCAGATTGGAGACTGCCCCACCAATCTAGCCATTGCACAATATAAAAGAGGCCTTCCAGTCGGGAACAGACTAAGGGACTCGATCACCATGACACCGCCCCTCACCATGGAAGCCTTGATGGAAAGAGTGTATCAGCACATCAGCGTGGAGGAGGATGGCGCACGTGCCAAAACAAAATCTGGCACGACCACAGTACCAGAAAAGAAGGCCTCAGCAAAGGTCAATGCGGTAGATCGTCCGAGCAGAAACAGACGTGGCAGAAGAGACAACGGAGAAGACCAGGATAAAAGATGGTTGAGAGTCCGCACCGCCATAACCACGGTATTCAAAAAACCGATCTACCGAATTCTAAGTGAAATACGAGATGAGCCTTTCGTCAGATGGCCAGCCAAGCTGGGGGAAGCTCAGAAGGACTATGACGAAAGATCACGGTGCACCTTCCACAAAGAAAAGGGGGTACCGCACTGAAAATTGCACGCCATTGAGACAGCACCTGGAGGAGTTGATGGCAGCCGGTCACCTAGATAAATACATTGAAGGAGGGGCGCAACCAGCCCCCCAGGACCATAATAACCCCAACAGAATGCCAATCGACGCCCCACCTCAAGGCGTGGTCAATGTGATACATGGGATCTTTGAACCTGAGCGTGTATGCGAGCTCAGAGGATCAATCAAAAAGGCTGAGCATTTAAGAGAGGTACTAAGTGCCCAACCTGCCATCAAGAAGGGGAAGACAGAGGCCACGAACGTCATGTCTTTTTTGGATAAAGACTTGGCAAGGATATATTGCCCTCACAATGATGCCCTGGTCGTCACTCTTCGAGTCAAGGATTTTGACGTCAAGCGAATTTTGATCGACCAGGGTAGTTCATGTGAAATAATGTACTACGAAACATTTAAACAATTGAAGTTGCAGGATAAAGACTTGGCACCTACCGTATCTCCCCTGATTGGATTCAACTCAATGCCAGAGTGGCCAGTCGGCAAAATAATCCTTCCAGTTAGAGCAGGAAGCGTAACGAAACAAGTGGAGTTCTGGGTATTGAAAGTCCCTTCCACTTACAACATCATCTTGGGCAGAACATGGCTGCATGCCATGCGATCGGTGGCGTCATCCTACCACCAAGTAATGCGATTCCCTAATGAAGCCGGAGTAATTGAAGAGGTCTATGGAGACCAGATCATGTCCAAGCAATGCTTTGTTACGGTAAATGGCAGCTGCGCTGCAAAGGGATATGTTCATTCGGTGGAAGAACCTGAGAGTAATGAACTATTCGTAGATGTCGGCAAATCAGCTAATCAAAAAGCAGTGGAAGACTTGGTAGAGGTGAGAATAGATGAAAAGAACCCGGATAAGTTCTTTTTGCTCGGTTCGTCATTGTCCAGCACTGAGAGGTTAAAGGTCTTAGAATTTTTGACCTCTAACATCGAAGTGTTCGCCTGGACTCCATACGACATGCCAGGCATTGATCCAAACTTTATCTGTCACCAACTCAATGTCCACCCATCCGCCAGACCAATCATTCAGCAAACTCGCAGATCGGCACTCCACCACGCCGAGATAGTGGCGGAAAAAGTAGGAAACCTGCTAGAGGCAGGGGCAATCAGGGAAGTACACTACCCAAGATGGATCTCCAACACAGTCGTAGTGCCAAAAAAGAATGGCAAGTGGCGTGTCTACGTCGACTACAAAACAGTCAACAAGGCATGCCCAAAAGACAGCTTTCCTCTACCACGGATAGATCAACTGGTAAACCTAACGGCGGGGCACAACCGACTTAGCTTTCTGGATGCATACAGAGGCTACCACCAAATCGCCATGCATGAACCAGATCAGGAAGTCACATCCTTTACAACTCCAAGAGGACTGTATTACTACAAGGTCATGCCCTTTGGCCTAAAGAACGCAGGAGCAACATTCCAGAGAATGGTCACCAAGATGTTTGAGCCGTTGTTAGGCAGAACAATGGAGGCTTACATCGACGATATGGTGGTCAAGAGCAAGGATGAGAATGACCATCTCAAGGACCTAGGTGAGATGTTTGAGATCCTGAAGAAGCACAAGTTACGCCTCAACGCGTCGAAGTGTGCATTCGGAGTAGGATCCGGCAAATTCTTGGGCTTCCTGGTGACCAACCGGGGTATTGAGGCAGACCCATCTCAGATCAAGGCAATTCAGGATCTAGAGAGACCAAACTCAGTAAAAGAAGTACAGCATCTCATTGGCATGGCAGCCGCGCTCAATCGGTTCATAAGCCGATCGTCAAACAGACTGCGACCATTTTTTCAGGCTTTAAAAGCCAAATTTGAGTGGGACGAAGAATGCGACCGCGCTCTGGAAAGATTAAAAGAATACATGTCTTCTCCACCACTACTTGTCACCCCAGTCCCTGGAGAAGAACTCTTCCTGTACCTGGCAGTCTCTCAGCACGCAATCAGCGCAGTGTTGGTTCGTGCAGAAGGAATCCAACATCTGCCCATCTATTATGTCAGCAAGACACTGCTGGGCGCCGAAACAAGGTACTTGCCACTGGAAAAACTGGCATTGGCCTTGATGATGGCCTCAAGAAAGTTGTCGCACTACTTTCACGCCCACACTATAGTTGTCCTCACAGCCTTCCCATTAAAAGCTTTGTTTGAGAGGGCTAACTTCTCTGGGCGAATCTTGAAGTGGGCAGTTGAGCTGGGGCAATACGACATCAAGTTCCAACCCAGAACCGCAATAAAAGCACAGGCCTTGGCAGACTTTGTCACCGAATTCACCCCAGGAAGTCATCATATCTGCCCAGTCGACCTGACTAAAACAACCGAACTAGGGATGGAAGTTGACGTCGGAATAACGCAACCCCTGGTATTGGTTACTAAGTCAGGTCCTAAGGCAGACTAGAGTAAAGCAGGGAAGGAAGAAGCGAACCATGCTACGCCAAGTCAAGACTCACCAACAAAACAAAACTTGGTACAACCAGGTGGCGAGGGGCAGACAGCAGGCATGAACCATGAAGAAGAAGACACCAGCAACATGGAAGACCCCAAGGCATCATCTGATCCCTCCACTTGCTGGAAGTTGTTCGTCAGGGAGATGTGGAAGCTCTTCGTGGATGGAGCATCCAACCGGCATAGAGCAGGACTTGGCATAGTCCTCATCTCTCCAGACGGCCTAGTAGTGGAGCAGGCAGTCAACTTGGGCTTCCCAGCATCAAACAACGAAGCAGAGTATGAAGCGCTTCTGGTAGGCCTCAAATCAGCATTCTACATGAAGGCCACCGAGCTAATGGTCTATAGCGACTCGCAGCTGGTGGTGAACCAGATCTCAGGCGACTATGAAGCAAAGGATGACAGAATGGCTAAGTACCAAGAGTTGGTCAGAACAGAGATCAAGAAGTTCGAAGTAGTACGGATAGAACAAATCGGCAGGGAGGAAAACAGCAGAGCAGACGAACTAGCAGGCTTTGCCTCAATGGCAGACACCTCCATCCCTCACCCACTGCTGATCGACTACCTGCCTAGACCAAGCATTGAAGACCCTGAAGCAGAGGAGGTATGTTGCGCAGAGCTAGGCCCCTCTTGGATGGATCCCATCATCCTGTTCTTAAAAGACGACATCTTACCAGAAGAGAAGAAAGAGGCCAATAGAATAAGAGCGAAGTCGCAGCGATTTTGGCTTTCCCCATCCCTAGCATTGTACAAAAAGTCGTTCTCAGGACCCTACCTAAAGTGTGTTCATCCTAGCAACGTGGAAGCATTCTTATTCGAGATACACGAGGGCATATGCGGAAGCCATCAAGGAGGAAGATCACTAGCATACAGAGCAATTTCGCAAGGATATTGGTGGCCATACATGCAAGCGGATTCAGAAAAGTATATCAAAAAATGCGAGAAGTGTCAAAAGTTTGCACACCAAATACACCAACCTGCCAGAGAACTTCTACCTCTCACTAGCCCATGGCCCTTCGCAATGTGGGGCTTAGACATAGTGGGACCACTTCCAACAGCACCAGGCAACAAGAAGTTCTTCCTTGCAGCAATCGACTACTTCACAAAGTGGGTGGAAGCAGAAGCCTTGGCATCAATCAAGGAAAAAGATGTGAAGAAGTTTGTTTGGCAGAACATCATCACTCGGTTTGGCATACCAAAAGCCCTAATCTCAGACAACGACACTCAATTCGACGGCAGAATTTTCAGAGGCTTTTGTGAGGAATACAAGATAGAGTTCTACAATTCTACACCGGCATATCCTCAAGCAAATGGCCAAGCAGAAGCATCAAACAAGGTCGTCTTAGATGGATTGGAGAAAAGGTTAGAGAAAGCAAAAGGCAAGTGGGCAGAAGAACTCCCTCATGTTTTATGGGCTTACCGCACCACACCTCGGCGATCGACAGGAGAAACACCATTCTCCTTAGCTTACGGCATGGAGGCAGTAATCCCACTAGAAGTTGGCCTCCCCACAATTCGAAGCGAAAACTTTGACCCAGACTTAAACGGCGAAGCCATATCATTGGAGCTTGACCTTGCGGAAGAAAGAAGAGACAGAGCATTGGTTCATATCGCCTCCTACCAACAAGAACTGTCCAGAAAGTATAACAAAACAGTGCATCCAAGGCAATTCAAGATCGGAGATTGGGTGCTACGCAAAGTAATGGGAAACACCTTGGTGCCGGGAGATGGCAAGTTAGGGCCTAATTGGGAAGGACCTTACAAAGTGGTCGGATTAGTAGGCAAAGGGGCATACTACTTAGAAGATAAGGACGGCAAAGCAATTCCCAGGCCATGGAACACTGCCAATCTCAAATTATTTTATTTTTAGCTTTTTTCTTTTTAAGCATATGTAATTTTTCCTTTTCTCAATAAAACAAGTCAATTCTTTTCAGCATAATTGTTTTCTGTAAAAGATAGTTTTAGAGAGTTAGGAGCATTGCACACATTTTATTCTAAGTTGGCTGAAAAAACTAACTTAGAGGTTGGCTGGATTAAACCAACACCCCTCCTAAGCCCAGGATAAGGATCCAAGCTGCAGGACGTTTGGTCGGAATAACCAAACATTTTATTCTAAGTTGGCTGGAAAAACTAACTTAGAGGTTGGCTGGATTAAACCAACACCCCTCCTAAGCCCAGGATAAGGATCCAAGCTGCAGGACGTTTGGTCGGAATAACCAAACATTTTATTCTAAGTTGGCTGGAAAAAACTAACTTAGAGATTGGCTGGATTAAACCAACTCTTTTTACTCTTCAGCCAAAGTAAGGGTATGGGCTGAAGAGTGGTTGGCTGGATTAAACCAACTCTTTTTAACTCTTCAGCCGAAGTAAGAGCATAGGCTGAAGAGTGGTTGGCTAGATTAAACCAACTCTTATTACTCTTCAGCCGAAGTAAGTATATCGGCTGAAGAGTGGTTGGCTGGATTAAACCAACTCTTATTACTCTTCAACTGAAGTAAGTATATTGGCTGAAGAGTGGTTGGCTGGATTAAACCAACTTTTGTTACTCTTTAGCCGAAGTAAGGGTATGGCTGAAAAGTGGGTGGCTGGATTAAACCAACTCTTATTACTCTTCAGCCGAAGTAAAGGTATGGGCTGAAGAGTGGTTGGCTGGATTAAACTAACTTTTGTTACTCTTCAGCCGAAGTAAGGGTATGGCTGAAGAGTGGGTGGCTGGATTAAACCAACTCTTATTACTTTTCAGCCGAAGTAAAGGTATGGACTGAAGAGTGGTTGGCTAGATTAAACCAACTCTTTGTACTCTTCAGCCGGAGTAATTATATCGGCTAAAGAGTGGTTGGCTAAGTAAGCTTAGTTAGAATGACCAGCTAAAGCCGGAATACGGTATCTCGGCCGGAAAATATTTCAAATTGCAGTTTGAAAGCAAGCACTAGCAGGAGTACAAACCGAGATCACAGTTGGAGCAAAAGAATTCAAGCTAAGTAAGCTTAGTTAGAATGACCAGCTAAAGCCGGAATACGGTATCTCGGCCGGAAAATATTTCAAATTGCAGTTTGAAAGCAAGCACTAACAGGAGTACAAACCGAGATCACAGTTGGAGCAAAAGAATTCAAGGATTCATTAAAAAACTCATTGCCAGTACAAGAATACAGATCAAAACCGAGATAAGTGTTGAACGCAAAAGCTAAACTTTCATTGATCAAGAGCAAATACAAAGGAGGGGCCGCAGCCCGGTTACAAGTCCAAAGCAAAAGAAAAAAAGAAAAATTACAAAATCAGTTGAAAAGATCTTCAAGATCGGCATCTATGTCAACACGAAGACCGGTTTCAGAGGGTAAAGCTGTCTCGGGTTGGAGCTCGGTGTCTATTGGAAGCACAGTTTCAGTCGTCAGGTCTTCAACCGTTGGCTCCAACCGAGCTGATTGATCGTTGGGTTGTTCATTGACGACCGAGGTATTGTTAGGCTCGGTTTCTTCATCGTCGTCTGAACTCTGAAGAAACTGTTGTTGAACCGATGCAGCGTACTCCACCAGTGAGCTCGGTATGAAGTACTGAGGAGGATTGTATACCTCGGTCTCAGGTTCACAATCGAGCTGCACCACTGCTGCCCTCCAACTGCATTTGAAGAACAAATCTTTGGCGGCCTCACATTGTGGAATGTAAAGGGCCTCTCCCTCCTTGAAGCCTGCAGCATTTGCGTCGTCCGCCTTCTTTTTTAGTTCGGCGATCTCTGTGTTTTTGTTGCCTTCGAGCTTGGCTAGCTCACGAAGGTACTTGTCTTTCATCACGGTCAACGCCTTCTGTTTGTCAGCTTCAGCCGAGGTAACTAGCCTTGTTAGACGAGCTACCTCAGCCTCTAGCTCGGTCGTTTTTTGTTGTGATTCCTTCAGCTCGGTTGTTTTTTCTTCGACCTCTGCCATGGCCTGCCTAGCTGTTTTCCTGAGCTCCAGCACCTTTTTATGCGTAATTTGGCTCTTTTGCATGGCCTGAAAAGAAGTAAAAGAAACTAATGACAAAACCGAACAGAAAGTTAGAAATATTTTGGGAGACAAGAAGAGCAACTTACCAGGATCATTGATTTCGTCGCCGACCGGATGGCCTTAAGCTCGGTCAAGTTCTTGTGATGCTCCATGTCAGCGGGCAGATATACGCTCTTAGCCAGATTGAAGGCTAGCATATGGTCTTTGTCTGCCACCACTGAGTCGGTAGCACAAATATCTCGGTTCTGAAAAGTGAGCTTGGGAGCCCACTTGGAGGAGCTAGATCGGTCAGATTGCTCTGGCTGAGGGCTCGGTGGCGGAAGAATGGTCTCATCTTCGTCGACGAGGCGTTGCTCGGTTTGGCTAGTCCGGGCACGCTTGTTCGCCCGAGATGACAAAGGCTGTTGAGATGGGAGAGCCACCACGGTTTCTTGCGTCTGGCTCGGTGGTGGTACCTCGGCTCTATTCGTTTCGGTCAGCAGGGCCCTTACTCGGTTTCTTTTGGCCATTTCTTCTTCAGCAGTTAGTGGGATTAAGTTGATTTGTGGCAAGGTCGGGTCCGGCTCAAGAGCGTCTTCCAACAAAAAGTCAGTTACTCTGGCTTTACGTCGGCTACTATATCTGTAGGTCGGCTCAACGTTCAGTAGCTTGGCCCAACTTCTCTCTTCAAATCGTAGTGCGGCGCGAAGTGCGTCTAGGTTGGGATAACTGTACAGTGACTTAAGATGGGCTATATCTGCAAAAGAAGACAACTGTTAGTTCGGTTCAGGAGGAGGAAACCGAAATAAAGAGAAGCATGCAACAAAGCCGAAGTAATTATACCGGGGATGCCTTTATTCCAGTTTATACTTCGGCCAGGGATCTGGGCTTGGTGATCTTTAAAATTGCCAGATACCCAGAAAAAATCGTCATCGTTTAAGTCTTTATCCGGTGTATCTTTTATTATTTTCTCTCGGCGGCGGCGTATTCTTAAATAGTAAACCCATCCGTCTTCTTTTGAACCTATGGAGTATTGGTGGAATATTTCGGCTAAACCGAGGTTAAGTCCAGCTCGGCGGTTTAGCTCGGCTATACCCATTATTATGCTGTATGAGTTGGTGGAAAGCTGGGTTGGGCATATTCTAGTCTGCCTAAGGAATTCACAAAGTAATGGTTGAACTGGAAATCTTAGTCCGGTTTCTATTATTGATAGAAGAGTAAAGGGTACAAAACCTTCGTTCCCCCATGGAGTGACATCTTTTTTGGCTAAGGTAAGGTGTACATCGTCAGGGATGTTGTATTCCCTTCGGAATTCGGCCATGCCACCAGGTGTTTCTACTAAAAACCTATATTTACCCATTCTTTCTTAAGTTAAAAATAAATTATACTGGTCCTAGCTCGATCGCTGAAGTGGGCTATGTAGCTCGGTTGAGTGCTCACTGGGGTGCCTGGGCAACCTAAGTTTGCAAAGTGGAAAACAAATGTGTTAAGCACAGATCATTGGACCGTGCTACAAGTTAAAAGCAAGAAAAAAGAAGTCCTACTTCGGCTGTGTCAATTACTACAAGTGTTATCTTGGATTGAAGAAGGGACTGTATCTCGATTCGAAAATGGGGCTTACTAGCTCGGTTTGTGCAAGGATTTGTTATCCCGGTTCAGCTGCTAGGGGCAGCGTTCTTAGTTCGGCCTGAGCTAAGAAAGCTGGTTTAGTTCCTAGTTGTAGCTCGGCCATGGTTAAAGTTTACAAGTCTGATGTCGCAAAGACCTAGTACGGTTCGATAGTTCGGCTAAGTGATTCAAAGGGTGGTTTGACCTACGGAGGCTACGAGTATGGTGCAAGTGGTAGTTCGGTTGTGAGGTGTGCCTAGGCTTACAACCAAGGCAAACAACTTCTTAGTTCGGTTGCGTGGTTATTTTGGATCAAAACTAGCGTTTCCCATGTTCTTTCTTGAATTTAAGTGGTTCTATAACTAAGTTTGTACATAAAACACGAAGCTAAGCATGGAAGCAGACAGAATGTGTTTCGAAAAAACATGTAATGTATTGCAAAAAAGGTACGAAATCAACCAAAAAAAGTTAGAAGATTGAGTTACTTACTAGATGGTAGCAGAAAAATCGAAGATCGAAGCACCAAAAACACCAACTCAGCAAGATCTGGAGTTGAAGAAATAAAGTCACAAGGAGAGAGAATGAAGGAAAGGAAAAATGCAGTGGTAGATTCAAAGTGAGGTTTGTTTTGTGTAAAGGGGCAAAAAAGGCGGGACTGTTCAAATCTCGCGAAATACGAAGACGGCGTGACAGCTGCATTGGGCCAATCAGAGGCTGCCACGTGTCATTGGAATGGGAAACGATTCAGTTGCTGTGATTGAAGAGATGTTTTGACCGAACAAGCAGAGCCCGGTGTGAAAATTTGCTCGGTTGGAGAGGCTTAAAAAACTTTAGCTCGGCTGATAAACAGGTAATCCCTATCATGCTTTGCAGATGAAATTAAGGGGCAATTGAGAGGGTAATTTTTATATGTAAAATTGGGCCGAGCTGAGTAAGGGCCGGTATGGGCCGAAGTACAAAAGGCAGAGTAGGAAGGCCTCAAAATTAGTCCGGTCCCAAAAGTGCCTAATGTTATCTCGGTCTAGAAGAGTACAACGGATAGTTCGGTCGCCAGATCTCCACCTTCAGAGTTAGTCCGGTCGTGGCATAGCGCAACTAGCTCGATCGGACCAATCTAGTTGTTAGCACGGTCGAAGCAATACTAGGGTTAGCATGGTTTGGGCAGGTAGAGCCGAGGTAAGAGCAGTGGAATGAAGAACCGAACTAAGCATAGTTCGGTCTACCCCCGTGGCTCAGCATGGCCATGCTTACTTCGGCCACATTGGAGTCCGGCCATGGTAAAACCATCTCACTTGGTTTAAGCAGTGAGGGGGGTGTTGAGAGATAAGCGTTATCTTTCAGGAGTATGAATCCTAGGAGGACTCTACATGGAGGAGTAAGAGTCCTACTTGGATTGTGCCACACGGAACCTATAAAAACTCACAAACTTCACCTATGGAGAGGTAACGCAACTTTGATTCCCAAATATACAGAGCTTTTGTCTATTTGTCTAGTTTGCTGACTTAGGCATCGAAGAGGTTTCCGGCACACACCCGCCGGCTAGCGCACGTTTGTATATTCAAGTAGTAGAACGACATCGTACGGAGGAGCGCAAACTTGATCAACAAGATTATACGAGAAAGTTTATTTCTTTCCCGTACAGCTAGGAAGTTATTAAGGCATGATCCAAATGATCCAAATCTAGGAAATAAAGTAAAATTAGCCTTAAAAATATACATCAAAAAAAGGGTAAATTAAGAGAAGAATTTTGGTGAGATAATGCCACTTGATAAAGTAGTAAAAATAATAAAATGAGACAGTATGCTCAAAAAAATAAAAAATAAAATGAGTCATTGGACCTGGGTTGGATAAATAAATAAATAAACTTGACATTTTTAAAACAAAAGAACATGGTCACCATAACGGCTTGTTTTGGGTGCCTCTGTAGATTATACAAGACATTTATTAAAAGAAAATAAAAGTTGCATTTGGAAGAGTGGACTTGGATATACTGAAGATTTTCATAGATTTGAAACACTTAAACTCGTGTTTGAATCTTAAATTTATAAAAGAAAAAGAAAAGAAGAGGAAATAAAGTGAATGAAACCATGCAAAGCCTTCCCACACATGCATTCCACCAAGACAGGATGCAAAATTGTGGAGCAAATGAAGCATTACATTTACAACATTATTTACACTGTTTAGTCCTGAAATTTTCTGAATCAATGAGCTTCACAATAAGTTTCTCTAAGCTTTTTGAACTCACAGAAGGTTTAACCACATGTGGACTCCCGTGAAGTACACAATGATCCTTCTCTACACCCCAATATTTCGCACACCAAGCCCCGGGTGTAAACCGCCCATCCGGTCTCCTTAAAAGTTCCTTGTCAATTTTGTTCAGAACAGGATCGTCCTTTTCAAACTTACGTGCAAAAGGGGCACCACTCTCGACCATGTAATTGAAATGCTCCAACGTCAGATTCATTGGGTGTAGCTGCGGAGGATTGTCCCATCTGATATAATGCAAGTCATGGTTTACTGTGGTGTTCTGGAAGTCTTTATGGTTGCAGACAATTGTGTGGAAGTAGCCTTCCGGTGATGAAAGGACATTCGTGTAGTACATGAGAAGAGTGCGCGGGAGATTATCCCAACCCCAAATGCAAAATTCAAGAAATGGTCTTGTAAGCACCACCCATGAAGACCCTGCAAATGGGAAAATTTTGAGTTTAATTAAGGTAGAAAATATGTGCTGAAAATAGGAACAATAAATTAGTAGTTTACTTAATTCTAGACAAAGTAACCAAGCAAGCAGCTTGGAAACATGGCTCCATTCTGAGAACAAACACAGACACGAGACATGACATGAACACACATGAAAATTTTCAAAAAAATGTAGGACACAATATGAGGAGGACGACATGTGTAAAATATATTATGGGCATATATAAAGATAAACAATTATTATATGTAACATAAATAAATATTTAATTTAAAGATAATAATTTTTAAAGCCTAAAGGAGGAGAATAAATACAGATTAACATTAATTTCCTTTTATCATTAGATTTCAAATTATTTTATTCAAACTTGTGATGTGTTTAATGTGTTTAAGTGATATACACGTATTTTCCTAAGTGTCTGCAGTGTGTCTGCGTTTAGAATTTTTTTTTAAAATATGACATATTTGGCTGTGTCTGATAGGTGTTGAGAAGTGTCCAACTCGAGTCAGCATCCAACAACAGTGATTGACACAACACGCTACCTTCTCAGAAGTGTCAGTATCTAACACAATCTAACACGACAGACCACATTCTTAGAAGTGTCAGTGTTTCTTAGGCTTCATTGTAAAATTTGTCAGAGAGCATCACCTACACCATCCCCATCATCTCGATATCAATTTCCTGCTCTAAATTCAAATCTTCGAGGAATGAAAGTTTAGAACTCTGCCAGCTAGCTTAGTTGTGAAGTCCCTCGATGGTTGTAACAAAGAGCTGGGGTATAGTTCCACCATCATTTGCATTGAGAGGTTTATGGTCGAGGGGAGGGCTACCACTAATTGTGACCAAACTAGAAAACGTGCAGATTTCCATAACATAACAAGAAATCTGTCAAGATGTTTATGGTGGTAGTACTGAAAACATTTTATTTTATGCCTCAAACAGACCACACATAACCCCATATAACCTAACCAAAGTAAGGCTCATTAATCCATGTCTACCAAATTTTGACATTACCAAATCACATTTGACCACTAAAACCAAATAAAGCATAAATAAACTTGTCTGGCTTCATGCTAAATTGCAAATTAATATAAAATTTAAACTCAAACCAAACTTCATTAGAAGATGCACTAATGCTCGATGCAAAATTTCAGTTGTGTTTTTCCCATTCACATGCTTTTTGTCATCAAGTTATGCCTATATGAACCAAAGAGGTCAAACATCAATCCCAAATTTCAAAAAGCAACACACAAACAGGTGGTTGTTTATCATAATTGAGGACTACAGGATCTGATTAAAAATGTATCACTATAATACTGCAAAAGTACAGAAAATCAATTCCCACTAACTTATTCCTCTAACATCTATTAGTTTATGACACCACATAAGTATGAAAACATCAGCATCTCTGATTCTAAGGTGAAAAACTGAACACAGAAGAACAGGTACTTGAGTTATCCGCATGGACAACAGAATAGTGATACAAGGCAAAAGTTAGGAATATACCCATGAATAACTTGAATGAAGAAGGCATAGATCTTTTCTCTTTGGCCCAAAATACACCAGATTTCTGTGAATGGTACAAGCCTGGATCCATAATGATAGGCCTTGCTCTTTGAATCCTGCAAATATACACTCAGAATGTTACTCCATATTAATAGCATCTAAATAAGCAGAATAGCATGTAAAGAAACCATAACCACCCGATGAAATACTCCATACAGACAAGTTCAGAGACTTAGACACATCAATTTCATGCTCACTCTTTCCAACCAATATTACTTGTGTGCTCGAGGAAGTTCAGATCCCTGGGCAAGTATGAGAATATGTGGAGGAGATCTGGGACAAAAGAAGAGCATACGTATAAAGACCACAAGACCAACATCAGACAGTGAAGTAAGACAACATAAACTTTGATAAAGAGCAAACAATGCCAGATATTGCAACAAATTGCTTCACTAATTAAGAATTAGGTCAAATTCAGAAAAATAATTGAAAATGCCATTACCAGTAAGATTGGACAAGTTATGATTGGACTACATTGACTAATTTATAAGAGTTCGAGAGCTCAAATAGAAGAGTTGCAAATTTGAGGATCACTGAAATTTGAAGCAAAGTTTGAGGGACAAAATGATACTTCATTCTAAAACTGATATGCAACAACCCACTCTACTACAAACCCAAGAAAAGACAACTCCCTGCCCGGCAAGACTCCACTCAAAAGTAGGAATATCTGTAACTGCTAATAGAAAAATTAACACCCTATCTCATAGTACCAGATCAAGAGATACCTGTTCAATTTTGTAAGTGACAAACACTTTACATTAGTTAAGCACCATAACTATAAGCAATCAATCCACATATGCCCTTGATTACACCCCAAAAACACCATTAAAATAGCAGAAGTCAAAGCATCTAAAATCTTTGGTGTAGTGATATTGTTTCATCCATACAAGGAAAAAGACATTATTTTATTTTTTTTTTTTGATAAATACAAGGAAAAAGACATTATAATTACCATATGCATCTCTGCATATGGCTGCAATTGGTAATAGTGAGTTCTTTATAAGAATGCTAAAAAAGACTCTATCCTAAGACCATTAACAATGCAACAAATATTTGCAAGACTATAAAACACCATGATTCTCCTCTTATTTCCTTACCAACCACTAGATCCTGGTTTTGTGTATCAAATAGAGTTGATAGCCTCTGAGGCAAATGTGTTACATAAACCTCATTACATGACTAAGATGTACTTTACAAAAATCTAAGCTCATCTAATTCTTTGTTGTATATCATGAGGGGAGATTATTTTAAATTTTAAAAGTGTGATGTAGCTAATAGATCAGGTAATAAATTGGAAAATGCACTTGAAATGTGATTCACTCCAGCCAAACTCAACCCAACAAAGCCTCATTCCAGCTTCTTAGGGATTTGGGTTTAGTTATCAGTTTACACCATATTATTCTATCCACAGTTAAATCATAAACCACTATTTATTTTATCAAGCAGCCACCCCTACTCCACTAAAATTCCCAATTTTTCCACTTCAACATATCCTATACAACCCAATTATGATTGCCCAGCCACTAAAGCTGAGTTTTCTAATTTTTTTTTTTGTAATCAGAAAGGATAGGAATAGGGAAAAGAGAAGCTACATGATACATCATCCAGAGACCAGAGGTAACACTCAAACACATTGTAAGGGAGTGCCTCGTCACAAGCCTGGGTCTCGTTTTCTAATACAGTTAACACGCATATAAAAGTGCATGCCCAAAAAATCATCAAACTCCCCAAAATATGATGTTTGTGTCATTTCAGTCACCAATGTTTAAATTGTGTCAATTTTGTTTCGAATGTATAAAAAGTGTTTAATTTGGTCCCAAACCTAACTCCATTGATAGACACCATTGAGGGGAACAAACTACCCATAGGGGATTTTGGATGGCACAATTATTCCCATAAAATTGACCGAGCAATTTTATGTGTTTTTGATCAACTTTTTCAATTGATCTTTGGATGGCAATAATTGTGCCTTTGTGAATGATATGGCCGAGAAACCATATGGAGGTTTGAAAAAGTTGCATCTTTTTAGCACTAAGAACTAAACCATTCAGTGTGTTTGGTTTCAGCTTTCTGAAAACAAAGTTTTTTTTTTTTTTCGTGTTTTTTTTGTTTTTAGTGAATATTTTTTAGATTTTAAGCAATTTTTTTTACTTTTTTAGATGTATCTAAATAGTAAAATATTTGTGAAAAAATATTTTAAAAAATTAATAAATACACAAAAATACAAAAACTGTACTGAATTTTCATTTTTCATTTTTTTTTTTTTTTTGTATTTTTCGTATTTTTTGGTAAGTGTATTTTTTAAAGATTTTGTTCACAAATATTATACTTTTTAAGTGTATTTATGTTAGGTGTGTCTAAAAATTATTAAAAAAAAAATTTGCTTAAAATATTAAAAAAATTCATTGAAAACATTAAAATGCGGAAAATTAAAAAGTAAAATTTTCTGAAAACTGTTTTCTGAAAATCAGAACCAAACAAGCTGATTGTTTTTAATAATATGGTAGAATTTGTACAAATGCTTGCTATGCTGAAAAACTGAATTGGAATAAATGAGTACATCATCACTGTAGACAATTGTAAATACAATGTAGGGATTAAAAATATTATTCATTATGTTTTGAAATTCTGAAGGAGCATTTTTTAAGCCAAAAGGCATAACATTTCATTCTTAGTGACCAAAGGGTATTTGCAAAAGCAATTTTGTAACGATCTTTTTTAGTTATCTAGACTCGCCAAGATCTAGATTTCATATTGAATTTTGAAAAAATCTTTGCTTCAAATAATCGATTTAATAAATCTTTCTTGTTTAGAATTGGATACCGGATCCATTGTAAAACAACATTGAGGGGTTTATAATTAATAACAAGATGCGGTGTTCCTCTTTCGAGTTCGGCGTTTTTGTTAACATAGAAAGCAGGACAAGACCATAGACATTTGCTTGGTTGGAAATTTTTTTTGTTTAAAAGATCATTGATCTCTTGTTTGCAGTGTTCCATCAATTTTGTGTCCATTTGGATGGGTTGAGCTTTAGTAGAAATACGTCTTCATTGAAATCCTTTTCATAGGGTAAGTCGATCATATGTTGTTTGCGATGTCCGAAAGCATGTGGTAACTTAGAACATAAATCTCTTTCAAATAGAGTTCGGATTTTTTGAATAATAGATTTGACACAAGATTGTTGTAATTCTTAATCTATAACTTTATAAGATATTTCCTTTTGGAGTAAACAAATTAGTTTTTGTTTATAAATAAGATTTGTTTTTAAAGTATTGATTTCATGTTCTTGAGGAGGAAATAGGAATTTGAAAACAATATCTTGATTAATAAGAACGGTGGAAATCCTTCATTTGTAACAGTAAATGGAGCGATCATGGTTAGGAAGGGGGTTCCTAATATGATTAGTTGAGACATGTTTTTGACTAACAGGAATTTAGTGTTTAAACAAATACCATGGTTGCAAATTTGAGTATGAAATATTTTGTAATTAATTTCCATAGATCCACCATTGGCAGTACTTAAAGATTGATCAGTTTTTTCAAAATATTTGAAAGGTACAAGACCTTCGTGGATACAATTGACGTCAGCACCAAAAATCAACAAGTGCCATTGTAGTGAGTATGAAATCATGTATAACGACTTTAATTTCAATGTACCATTTTTGAAATGTGATACTATTAAGAAGTAAATTGACAGAATCATTAATAACAAGTGGTTGTTTTTCAGGATGTTATTGGATGATTCTTGGAGATGTGGTTCATATGAGAAAGATGTATCAGCAAGAAAATCATTAGCAAAGTTTTTTTTCGAGAGCAAGAACTCTAGATTGTAAATTTTGAACATAAATTTTGAGGTTGCGAATTTCATTTTGGAGGTCTCGGATAGTAGCTGTATTAAGTGGGGTAGGTACCTTATTAACTCAATCAAGGACATCTTTAAAATCATAAGTGTCATATTTCAATTCTTGAGTAATATTTGTGGTTGGAATATTGTGTTGTTTCGAAGTGGAGTATTTGAACATAGCTTCTTGTTTCTTTTCTAGATCATCTATATTGTCGATAAATTTGAGGATCATTTTTTCTTAGGCTGTAAGAACATTAACACTGAGACCATTCATTTCTAAAATGGCTTTATAATAATCATTAGATGTTTGGCATGAACATTCATGAGAAGCATCGGGATTATCATTAGGTTCTTCATCAGAAGAAGTAAGAATATCACTATCAATTTCATTAAGTATGAATTCATTATCAAAAGGATCGTCAGAAGAGTATTCATGATCAGATTCAGCTTCTTTATCAAGAAGGAGAATGGATTCTAATTGATTTTTAAATTCGTCAGAAACATCAAATTCATGGGATTTTCTTTTTTGTTAACCATTTATTTGTATAATGGCTTGGCTTGCCACATTTCCAACAATTTGCAGTTTTCTTAGAAGAACTAGGTTTTGATTTAGAGGCATTATAGGGTTTGGAATTATCGGAGTTATTGAATTTCCTCTTTGCTGGAATAGAGAAGGTTTTTTATTCTTCTCCAATATGGAGGTATATATAGCCATACAAGGCAATACAGAAAAGGAAAAGATCTACAATTAACTAATACAACTAATCTAAATTCTAATTAACAGCTAATACAACTAATCTAATAAACAGCTACTATAAATAACTAAAAAGGACAACTAATCCCTAGTTGTACACACATCAACACTCCCCCTCAAGTTGGGACGTAGATATCGCGGATACCCAACTTGACAATTATGGAATATAAAACCCGACTTGATACTGCCTTTGTCAAGATATTTGCTAATTGATCTTCAGATTTCACAAAAGGCATGCTGATAATCCCATTAGTCAGTTTCTCATTGATGAAGTGTCTATCCACTTCAACATGTTTAGTACAATCATGTTGAAATGGATTATGTGCAATACTAATAGCAGCCTTATTGTCACAGTAAATATTGATTGGTTTATCAGGATTAAAACCCAATTCTCCCATCAAGATCTTTAACCACAACAACTCACAAACACCATGTGACATGGCCCTATATTCTGTCTCAGCACTTGACCTAGCCACAACTTTCTGTTTTTTACTACGCCATGTGACTAAGTTCCCTCCAACACATGTCAAGAATCCAGAAGTAGACTTTCGATCAGTAATTGACTCCGCTCAATCAGCATCTGTATACCCCTCAACATCTAGATGATCATGTTTAGAAAACATTAAACCCTTACCAGGTGCGGATTTCAAATACCTGAGGATCCGATGAACAACATCCATATGGACTTCATTGGGTGAATGCATAAACTGACGCACTACACTTACAGCATAAGCCAAATCTAGTCGTGTGTCAGATAAGTAAATCAATCTCCCAACTAACCTTTGGTACCTCTTTTTGTTAGCTGGAACCCGTTTAACACGATCATCCCCCAATCTGTGATTTTGCTCAATTGGAGTATCAATAGGTGGGCAAGCTAGCATTCTGGTTTCGGTCAATAGGTCCAAAACGTACTTTCTTTGAGACAAGAAAATACCCTGCCTAGATCAAGCAACCTCAATGCCCAAAAAATACCTTAGGACACCAAGGTCCTTCATCTCAAACTCTTTTGCAAGATAATCTTGCAGCCTTCTTATTCCTTCTTCATCATTACCTGTATCTACCATATCATCAACATATACAATCAAAGCTGTAAGTTTACCTCTATCACATTTGAGGAATAGAGCATAATCAACTTGACTTTGTTTGAACCCATAGTTCTTCATAGATTGACTTAACTTGGCAAACCATGCTCGGGGAGACTGTTTCAACCCATATAAAGATTTGTTCAACTTACAAACCTTCCCAACATCAAAGGCCATAGTAAACCCAGGAGGAAGGTCCATATATACTTCTTCCTCCAATTCCCCATGCAAAAAAGCATTCTTCACATCAAATTGCTGCAAGGGCCAATCTAGATTTGCAGCTAAAGACAAAAGTACCCGGATAGTATTAATCTTGGCCACCGGTGCGAAAGTCTCTTGATAGTCAATTCCATAGGTTTGTGTATAACCCTTGGCCACCAATCGAGCCTTGTACCTTTCCACAGATCCACTTTATGTTTCACCGTGAAAACCCATTTGCAACGCACAATCTTCTTACCTTTAGGTAGTTCAACCAAATTCCAAGTAGAATTCTTCTGAAGTGCTTCCATTTCCTCAACCATAGCATTTTTTCACTTTGGATTACCAAGAGCATCCTGTAAATTATGAGGAGTGGATACAGAAGACAAATGATTTGCAAATGCTATATAGGAATCAGACAAACGATGAGATGATATGTAGTTCAAAATAGAATATTTATACTTTGATTGACATGTACGGGATTGTCTCCTCAAAGCAATAGGTAACTTTGAATCATCAACTGGATCAATAGAATCTATAGAAACACTGGATTCTATTCGAGTATCAACCGGGGAAGAAAGTTCAGGAATTACCTCAAGGTCAGGACGATTCTCATAGATATTCTTAAGAGAAGTAGCCGATTGGTCTGGTTGTTCAAGAGTAGGGTCTATCTGACCAGTGTTGTGAAGAGCGCGCCTAGGCGCCAAGCGCAGCGAGGCGCAGCCGGCACGACTTAAGGAGGCCAAGGCGAGGCGCAGTAGAACAGTCGCGCGCCTTGAACGCAACTGGAAGAGACGCAGCAAGGAGCAAGGAGCAAGGCGCAAGGCTCACGCCTAGGCGGGCTTTTATTTTTCTTCCTTATTCAGATCTAACGGCTCAAAATTGTTTTCCAAAAGGCTCCAACACATACGATTGCAACTCATATACAACCCAATACAACCCAAATCAGAATACGACTCGAATCAAATCCCTAATCTGTGTCAACTTCGACTGTGATCTTCCTCTGGACTCCTTCGACTGGGCTCCTCTCTCGAACCAGGTACTCTTCTTCTTTTTCTTCTTCGCTGTTTGAACCTCCTTCGACTGGGCTCCTCTCTCTCTCTCTCTCTCTCTCTCTCTCTCTCGCGTTGGTTCTTTCTCTATTTTTGTATCAGCCCACTCTGACTGTAATGCATATATATATATATATATCTGTTTCTGTATACAAACAAATATCTCTCTGTTTGTACTTATCTATATAGATTCTGGACTTTCAAAGGTAATATTAATATATTATTATTATTATTATTATTATTATTATTATAACTTAGTTTCTTCTTCTTTAATTTATTATTATTATTTTATTTTTTTTGGATTTTAATTTATTATTATTATTGTTAATATTCTATTCTTCTTATTTTCTTGTACTCTTTTTATGCTATATTTAATTAATTTTGCATTTTATAAAAATAAAAAGATTCAAAACTCAAAAGGGTTACGCCTCAATGCCTCGCCTTGCACTTTCGCCTTTAAAAACACTGATTAGTATTTGTTGTAGATTTTTTGTTTTTATTTTTTTTTTTTGGTTAAATGTGGATTATTTGACTTTTGAAAATTGAAATGTTATGTAATATGCACTTTTATGACTTTAAGAATTATTCTATAATTTACCTCAGTTATTTATTTATTTATTTTTAAATTGTCTTAGTACTAACATGCTATGAATCATTAGTCTATATTAATTTATCTATTTTTTACTAAGACTATGCACCTTACTTCAATAAAGCCCGCGTCTCGCCTTGCGCCTTGCGCCTAGGCCTGAAGAGACCTTCGGCGTCTCGGTGCGCCTTGAGCCTTTAAAAACACTGTATCTGACTGACTTGGATATTTTCTTGATCCTGACTTTCTTGATTTTTCTTCCTTCTTGCATACACTCTCAATTCCTTTTCTTCAGGCAATTTAGTGATTGGTGGTGTGATCTCCAATCTTGACACAGTTGGTATTGTCATTCCATCCCTAGACAACTTCTCTTCTTCCTTACTTCCAATCTCCCCCTGAAGAGAAGTATTAGAAGTGCCCCCTGAAAAATAAGCTATTCACTTTTCCAGAAGGAGGATGATAACACATGTACCCTTTCTGAGTAGGAGAATAACCCACAAAAAAACACTTCAGGGCACGGGGATCCATCTTACCACATTGATGGTGATGAACATGAATATAATAGACACCCAAAAACTTTTGATGAGATATTGAGAAAAGAAGGAAGAGAATGATACTGAAATAAAGTATGGAGAGGTGTTTTGAATTGGAGGACACGGGATGGCATACAATTTATAAGAAATGTAGTGGTAAGGACGACATCACCCCAAAACTGTTTTGGGACATGCATAGCAAAGCATAAAGATCGAGCCACTTCCAGGAGGTGACGATTTTTACGCTCAGCTATACCATTCTGTTGAGGGGTAGATGTACAGGATATTTGATGAATTATGCCATGCTGGATAAAATATGCACTATGATTTAGATACTCCCTCCCATTATCAGACCTAACAACCAGCACTTGAGCATTAAACTGGGTACGAAGCATTTGATGAAGATTTTGAAAAATAGCAAAGACATCACTCTTAGCTTTTATCAAATATACCCAAGATACACGTGTGCAATCATCAACAAACGAAACAAACCACTGACCACCAGTATATGTAGGAATTCGAAATGGTCCCCAGTCATTAGTATGAATTAAGGAGAAAGGAACATCACTTTTATTGAAACTTAAAGGAAAAGAAACATGATGATGTTTTGCATAAATGCAAGATTCACACGGAAAAATAGAAACATTGACTTTAGAAAACAAAGACGGAAATAGATGTTGCAAATACTGAAACGATGGATGTCCCAATCTCCTATGCCATAACCAAATCTTCTCTTGAGCCTTAGACGCTTCGGTCCCCACACATGGCCAGCCTCTAAAACAGGTGATTCTTTCAAGTCCAAGTAATATAGACCCCCACTCTCTCTACCAAGAACAATCGTCTTCTTCATAAGAATATCCTTACAAAGACAGTAAGTGGAAAAGAAGGTTACACAACAATTACGATGCTTAGTAATCTGGCTGATAGACAATAAATTATTAGAGAGGCTAGGAACATGTAGTACTGATGAAAGAGATAGAGAAGATGATAAAGGAATAGAACCAACCTCGAGAACTGGGTTAGAAAGACCGTTAGCAAACTTAACAGTATTTCTAGGAGAAGTGGTATAGGAAGCAAATAGTTTAGAGTCATTGGTCATATGATCTGAAGCTCCTGAATCTATGATCCAAGGGTTAACAGAAGGAACAGGAGTGGTCTCAAAGTGAATCCAGAATTACCTGAGTTGGTTGAGAAAGTAAAAGCATTATTAGCCAAAGAGACATGTTGAGTAGATTGATCTACTAGAGAAGGGACAAAAGCTTGAGAGTCTGTAGAGGTATGATGAGCCTGAGGTCCTAGATTGCTCCTTTTTTTTTTAGTTCCCTTCTTCTGAACAAACCACTCTGAATATCCATTCAATTTAAAACATGTTTCTCGCATATGATTGGTACCGTTACAGTAGGTGCACTTCCTGTTGCCAGAATTTTTTGACCCAAAAAATACTGATGGTGATTGAGAATTACTAGAAGTCATATATGAACCCATCAGCAGAGACCAAGGAGAAGCACCAGCCAACATAGCAGATCCATCATGAAATTTTCCAGCCAGCATAGTAGTCTGACGAAGCTCTTCACGGCATACAAAAGCAAAAGCATTACAGACACTGGGAAGAGGATCTTGAGCCAAGACTTGACTCTGGACCTAGTCCAAACTAGGATCAAGACCAGCCAAAAAATCATATAAACAATCCTCCTCAATCTCCTTTTTCTGGGTGGCAGCATCTGTGGCACACTTCATTGTACTCGGACGAAGGCAGTCCAATTCCTGCCAAATGAGTTGAAGAGCACCATAGTAATCAACCACAGACTTACCATTATGGCGTGTCTCATGAGCTCGACATCGGAGTTCATACATTTGTGAAGCATCCTTGCCAACAAAATAGGTTTGGGAAACTGCATCCCAAACATCATGAGCAGTAGGGAGATAAAGAAACACAGCCCTAACGTTAGAGGTCATTAAATTAAGAAGCCAAGATTTAACCATGGCATTATCCTCCAACCAAGTAGAGCAAGCAGCATCTGTTTCATCGGATATAGGTTTTTTTCTAGTTAAATACTGCACTTTTCCTCTTCTTGTGATATACATCTCCACACTTTGAGACCATGTGGAGTAATTTGAGCCATCCAATTTGTCTGGGGTGATTTGTAGAGGCATGTTGTCCTGCTGCACAGTCACAATAGCCGAAGAAGGGGTAGTGACAAATTTTTTGTCACCCATGTTGAGAGTGCACAGCAAAGGCGGTAAAGCAGTTACCAGCGACAATGGCAGCGGCAAACTTTTTAGACCAGATCAGAATTGGTCGGGTAATATGTTAGGGTAAAAATTGCTGGAGGAAAAACAGAGGAAAAATTTTATGATCAATGCTTCGATACCATGCTGGAATAGAGCAGATTTTTTGTTCTTCTCCAATATGGAGGTATATATAGCTATACAAGGTAATACAGAAAAGGAAAAGATTTACAATTAACTAATACAACTAATCTAAATTCTAATTAACAGCTAATACAGCTAATCTAATTAACAGCTACTATAAATAACTAAAAAGGACAACTAATCCCTAACTGTACACATATCAACACTCTTTTTGTAATAGGGTTTAGGGGTTTTTTTTGTAATTTGAAAATTTGTTATAATATTTTTTAGTAGAATATTAGCTAGTTTTGCGGATAGGGCCTCTTCAGGTAGAAGATCCTGATAAAGGAGGAATGATGGAATTGTAACCAATTTGATAACAAAATTGACCGAGCTCAATGCGGCCAATCGTTCGTTCTTTCTTTAGTTGATTTTTAAGTTTGATATCATTGCATAAGGATAATCCTTCGAGACAAATTTCAGATATTAATTCTCCAAAACTATATTGGTTGTAGAGGATTTGTCCATTATGCTTGGTGCGGATTCGAGTTTTGACCTTTCCAGCGAAAAGTGTAGGAAGCCCGACAATGAAACGTTCTTTCCAGAAATCTTGATTGGTGTCATGTCTTTGATAGAGTTTGGAAGGAATATATCTTTGTACCAACAGAAATGGATGAAAGTTGGACATCTCAAATTGATAAGGAGTTCTTTAGATTGTTCAAGAATAATTTGAGTATTGCCAATGAAATGTTGAGTTATGGCAGTTACTAGAGTAGTAACAAGATCAATAATAGGCTGGTGAGTATTTGGATAAAGGATTGGAGTATCCGTTTGATCTCGGTTAACAACAGTTAAGATCGCCTGTCGTTGTTTTGGGTGAGATAATTGTCCCAATAGCCTTTGAGCTAGCCAGAAAAACCGAAAATAAGCATTCGAGCAACAGTGCCATCAATATTGTTAGAGGGATGTTTAGCAAGGGTAGCATTGGCAGTCATGACCATATGCTAGCCGAGATTGAGAATTTGGTAATTAGACTTGCCATCGATATTTCATTCACATAGATCACTACCGAAATAGGAAAAAAGAGTATCAAAATGGCGTTCTTCTAATTGAAGGTCAATTGGGGTAGGTCGTGGATAATAATTTCGCATTGGTGGTTGAGCAGAAATCATTGATTTTTCTTGAATTTGGATTGGAGTATTTGATGTGAATTGTTCATATAAATTTTGTAATAATCTGTCATCTTGGAGTACATTAATTGTACCAGTATGAGTAGCTGTATCTTTGCCTTATCTTTTTGGAGTAAAAGGATTGGAGGTATCAACAATAGGATAAACGATGGGTTCATTGTCATTGAGGACTTTGGTAAGAATTTCTTTGCGTTTGTTAAGTTCGACTAAAAATTCAACAAAGGGACTGGTAAAAGAATAAGCTGGATAAGGTAGATTTTGAATCGAGGGAGCTTGTCTGACCTGATCTGGAGGAACATAGATATAAAGTCGATCAACTCATTCTTCAATACGGGTAGTTTGTTCACCAATTGTTTGAAAGTGTATATTTGTAAAATTTAACTATTCATACACTTGTCCAATGTCATAACTAGTTGAAGGGGTAGTTCCGGATGATTAGGTGCCTTCCATCAAAGGTCGGTTATATGGTTTGGCATAGAAGGAAAATCCAGCACCACGACGGGTAGAAGTTTTGTTGGGAGGATGAACGGATTGAATGGGTTCACCACTGAGGACAGGCCAGTTTTTTTGTATGACATTGAAATGTGCTGTGAGGAGGTGTTGTGGAACTTCTATTTGGTGATGAGGGCAATACTGATTGAAATACCAATGGAAAACTGGTATATGATTTTGTAGAGTTTGTAAGGTAAAGAAATATTTAGATCGAATAACTTCTTGTTGGGGAATGGAATGGTTTTGCTTGAAATAAATTCGATTCTGCAAGTTATATGGGGCATTGTATTCTTCGGAAAGTAAGTTGTGATTAATTGTGAAATCATTTTGAATAACATTAATAAATAGAGAGTCTATGCCAAAATTGAGATCTTGAGAGAACTGACTAAAATCAGCATAATTTGTGTGAGGAATTTGATTGGGTTGTCGGCGTGTAGAGTGTAAAGGTATATTTATTGAATGCCGATGAGGATACTGAGGAGTTTGTGCAGGAGTATGATATCATGTAGAGGTAGAAGGTGGCTGGGAAGAGGTTTGTGATTGAGTTCGAACAAATCGGGATCGTTGGAAGCAGAGTATAACAGAACCATTAGGATTTTGGAGAACGGTGTTTGGATTTGTATGGGGTTGAGAGGTAAGAGCTGGGACGGGGTTGAGAGGTAAGAACTGGGACAGCGTTGGGAATTACCCATGTATTTTCTTCATCGTCAGCATCAACTTGTAAAACTTCTTGCCAGGTTATAACCTGGGGAACCATTACTTTAGCATGCTCTTGATGAGCGTGAAATAGGATGGTGGATTGTTTAGGGTTTGGTGCGATATTTAAAGCTAGGGCAAGAGGTGGTCATGGCATTGAGATAGACGCGATAACAAACCATGATGTTAAAAGTTGAGGAATCCATTTTATAGCGTTTGGTTTGGATGTTAAGCGTAAGAATCTTAAGAATTGTTGGATCTATTAATGATACTTCAAAATTAGGAAAACACTCAAAATAGATAGGTCCATGTGCAAGACTAGAATTGATAACCCCTAACAAGGACTCATCATAATCATGACGCATATCTCGAGAAGAGTACATAAGATAGATTTGTTGAGATGCATGCGTGCCAGAGGTTTTATTCCGACTTGGACTAGACCAAGATGTAAGAAATTAAATTTTTTCTGGAATTGAAAATTTTGGTTGTAGGTAAGATTTGTTCACCCGTCTTAATCTTATAGGTATCTTTAGTAAGCAATTTCCAATTTTTAAGACGATCTTCAATTCGTTCTATATCTAAATCACTTTGATTGATAATGACTGGTTTCGTTGAGGAACCTTCACCAGAAACTAGATCAGAAAATGTTTTAAATAATCTTGCCATATTAACTGTGTCTGTCAACAAGTGGTTTAGCCTAAGCTCAGATGGTCAACAATAGCCTCTTGCCTAAAGACCTAATGGCTTACAGACTTCTGCGACTTGCGTGACACACAGGTTAAATCGTAAGAAATAAAACAACTCTGAAACTAACTTGGCTTTGATACCAAAAGGAGTCCCAGGTATTGTAATCATAGTGATGCAGACTAATTCAGAATTAAGGATTGTAACTGTTTTTTAAGGCGTTTTATAGAAGCCTATTCATCTTTGATTTTTCTTTTCAAAGTGGAGATTCTTTGACTATAATTGATAATTGATTGTCCGGAGGCAAGTGATAGTAACAATCTTAAACGAGATAGTTCTTCTTGTAAATCAGAGATATATTGGAAACTATCATTAATTTCAATACGTAATTCAGAAATTAAAAGCATAATAGGCAACCATCACACTTATATTAAAATAATAAATACAAATTAAAAGCATAATAGGCAAACATCACACTTATATTAAAATAAGAAATACAAGATTACAAGATAAAGGAAAACTTACAAAGGATTACAATGGTGGAAACAAATTCGACAGAGCATCCAATATAATACGCCCACTAGTAATAATTACACTCCCAATTACATTCACACTTACAATCACACTCTCACACTTGGATAATATATAGATGTCTAGATTTCTAAAAGCGTGTCTACTTCTACTGAAAGAGGTTGCTTATATAGAGCTAGGAGGTAGGAATTGAAATGGTTTGGAGTCCGAAGAGATAAGGAGGAATCTACTTTTCTTTTGTTGGTGCAAGGAATCTGTTTTTGTTGCAGGCGCCACATGGGAGATGCATTATAGGAATTTGCTTTTGAGCTAGAAATTAGTATGGACAAACTTGCTTTTGAATTATTGAGTTGCTTTGTCAGAGCAATATAAATGGAATCTTGCTTTATAAATTATTGAGGTCAATTCCTTGACAGGTGTCGGAAAAGTCTTCGTCCAAGTCTTGAGTTGGAATCCGTGTGGGAGAAGATGTTGGGGAGACTAGTGGAGAGACTGTCGATGACCTTGCTTTAGTGATGATAGGTGGAGGAGTCTCTAATACAATGTCTTTATCAGAATCGGATAGGGATTCTGCTTCGACCATGAGAATCATTTTCATTTTAATTGCTTTTTTATATTTATGTTCAAATTCATTCTTGGAAATTGAGGGATATTTATCTTTTAGTTTCTTTTCAAGTTCCAGTTTAAAATTATCATAATCAAAAGATTTTAAGGATTTTGGGCTAGAAGAAGCCATAGAAGGGGCAGGATTGACGGATGCAATTTGTTTTTGCTTCTTGTAGTATTGACGGAGTTGATCTGGATAATGCTCTTGAGGAATATTATAATTTTTCCACCACTTAGTGGCTATCTCCCAGGTGAGATATTGGGTATTATGTGGAAAAGAAGTGGTATATTGCCATGCCATAATCCATGGGAGCTTAAAATCAATAACAAAGTAGTGGAATTCAGGCAATAGAGGTTCAACCTCAGACTGATAAATATGATAAGAGTCCTGTAGAGGATCAGATAGAGCAGCAAATTGGAGGCCAAATTGATGCCACCAGGTTTCAAACCATGTAGGGATATCTCCAATAGTGACTGTAAAGTTGGGTCCAAATCGAATCCACCAGAAGTGTTAGAAAAATCGATTTTGGAAGTAGAAAACATAAAACCATGCTTGTTGATAATCGTAATAGTTATATTGAGCAGGTTTAATGTGAGAATCGGAGAATTTTCGAAATATGGTAAGATGACCCCATTCAGTTGAAGAAACAATTTTGAGAGTGCGAAGTTTGGAATATTGAAGAAGGGTCTTATCTTCTTTAGAATAGACATGGTCAATGGAGATAGAGTTGGTTTCTTCAAGGATCTTTTCATAACAAAGGCGGGAATACTGACCAGAATGTGGAGGACAATGCCAGTTATTTGAAAAATAAGTGGAAATGAGGGTTTCAGGTTTGATATTGGGCTTTTGCTGTAATTGGTCAACATGACCAGTAATTAATGGAATGATGGTGTATGATGTATCATGAGTATAATAACCATGATTGGCGGTAGCAGAAGTAACAGATGTTTTGAAATTGGGTCCTCCTTTGGAGAAAGTAGCTTGAGAGTTCTTCAAATTATATGCCATCCAAAAATAATATCTTTTGAGGCGGATGGACCGTCGGTGGTGAAGATTGAAAATAATTCAAAAGTAAGTTTGTCCTACTACTTTCCAGCTCAAAAGCAAATTCCTATAATGCATCTCCCATGTGACGCCTGCAACAAAAGCAGATTCCTTGCACCAACAAAATGAAAGTAGATTCCTCCTTATCTCCTCAGACTCCAAACCATTTCAATTCCGACCTCCTAGCTCTATATAAGCAACCTCTTTCAGTAGAAGTAAACACGCTTTTAGAAATCCAAACATCTATATATTATTTAAGTATGAGAGGGTGATTGTAAGTATAAGTGTAATTGGAAGTGTAATTATTACTAGTGGGCTTATTATATTGGATGCTCTGTCCAATATGTTCCCACCATTGTAAATTGTAATCCTTTGTAAGTTTTCCTTTATCTTGTAATCTTATATTTCTTATTTTAATATAAGTGTGATGTTTGCCTATTATGCTTTTAATTTCTGAATTAAGTACTGAAATTAATGATAGTTTTCAATACATCTCTGATTAAGAAGAACTACATCATTTAAGATTATTACTATCACTTGCCTCCGGACAATCAAAATACCTTAAATTGTGTCAATTTAGTTTCGAATGTATAAAAAGTGTTCAATTTGGTCCCGAACCTAACTCTGTTAATAGACACCATTACAGTCAGATATAAATGCGTAATTACATAGACCAAAATGACACATATAAGATTATCTCCAATCTATCACCAATTTTTTCATATAATTTGATTCTCAAATTGAGAACAAAGTTTGATTTGATATCAACTATCTCAATCCTTTCATCAAATTTTAATCAAATCTTTACAAAAATTCTCATCTTACCCCAAATTTTACTTTTCATCAAATTTGACCATTTTTTAAGTGTTCATCAAATTTAAATTTGCTAAGGATTCGATGAGTTCTCAATTTGATGAAAAAAATGATTTAATGAATATTTGACAAAAGGATTCGCTATGATTTTTAAGCACTTCTTTATAAATTTGATGAAAGAAAAGGTAAAAGATTAGAGATGATGTACCATGTTTTGGGACTAAAGTGTAATTTTATAAAGTGAGTTTCACACACATATCACACATTTTGAAAAATAAAAGTAATTTAAGGGACTTTCACATTTAACTGGATTTTTACAGAGGGAGTTAGGTTCCAAAATTGAAACACTTTTCTATACAATGAAGATCCAAAGAACACCAATAAGGCCATCTTCAATCCAGACAAAATTTGGTAAAAACGGTGCTCCAACCGTTTTATTAAATTGATATCAAATGAAGGGAGAGAGATATTTTTCATCAAATCAAGGAAGCATTTAGCCTTTCATCAAATTTTGCACGTAGCCATTGATGGACGACTGGATTTTGGCCTCATTAACCAAAAATTTACTCTCGACTGGACGACCAACCAGATTTGATGAAAATCTTAGTTCACCATTGGAGATCAAACTTTTTATCAAATTTTTATTCAAATTTGATCAAATTTTTACTCAAATTTGATGAAAGTTTGAAGAATGATTGGAGATGCTCTAACATATTTTGGTTAAAAATGTAATTTTTTTTTTTGTAAATCGGTATTCAGTCTTAAGAACTAATTAATCAGGGACCCATCCTGTCCCACCATCCATTAGTTAGGCAAAGCCAGTGTGGACTAGCCATAACAAATTGTTTGCACGTATTTCGAACATGGACCACACCCCAAACCCAGGCCTTGACCACTCGGCCAACACTTGGGTTGGCTAAAAATGTATTTAACCCTAACACTATTTGGATGAAAGGGTTTGGTGAGAAAATAAAATAAATTGTGAGAATTGGAAACCTTTCACTTGTTTGGATAGTTAAGTAAGGTGAGAAATAGTGCGAAACGATAAAAGATGGTGAGAAATGGACTCTCACCAAATCTGTGTTTTGTTTCTCACTAAAAGTGGTGAAATTTGATAAGAAAAGAATTAGATTTAATGAAACTTATTTAAAATACCAAAATTACTATTATAAAAAAAACAAAGAAAGGCTATTTTAGTAAAATGAAATAAAATACCTTCTTCTCTTTTCTCTTGCTTACTCTATCCAAATAAAATAGGTGTCTCTTTTAAATGATAAAAAATCATAATCATTTCCTTTCTTTTTCCACAACACAATCATTTCTTTTCTTTTTTCACCTCCCCTGTTTGGTTCAGTCGGTGTTAAAAGTATATTTAGCATCAAACCGATCCTTTCGGTTTTCGGTTTTTATGATTGAGAAACCGATACAAACCTTATGCTACAATTTGATTTTATCGGTTTTGTCGATTTGACGTAGAAGAGAAATTTACATGAATTTTAAAAGGTTTTATAATAGATTATAGAATTTTACATTGAAAATATATTAAAATTGCTCAATAAATATTTTTCTCCCTAATTTTTACCACAAAAGTGTATTACATTAATATAAAAATATTTGAATATTTGATCGGCTCAATTTGTTTCCGTATAAAAGTTTCAAAATCGAAACACAAAGTATGTCACGAAAAACATACCGAAATCTAATTTTATCGATTTTTCTTGCCTCCCTAATCCAAACCGAGTGTAAAACAAGAGAACTACAAAGATTATACACATAGATGATACACTATCAAATCAGTAATAAGAAACTAACCATCTTGAGGCATCAGAGGATAATCCTCCGAGCTGAGATTTATAAACCAATCCCACTTCGCCTTCTTCAACAATATCGCCACCGCATGAAGCGTCAACGCCACCATCGTCGGACCCTTATACGTCACCAGATTAGCCTTACCCACCACCATCACATTCCCAAACTCCCCAACCACCGCCTCCGACTTCACATCCCTAGCCAGCTCGAGCCGCTCGGCGTCCGAAGCTCCCAGATCAAGGTGCAGCAGATAGTAGTTCCTCGGGTGGTACGCCGCCTGAAGCAGCCGCTTGAGCCGCCGCCCATCGCCCCTCGTCCCCGATAGCAAGTACGCGAATCTCGGCAGCTCCGGCGGCTTCAGCAGGGAAGCCGTCGAAGCCGAAGCTTTGGGAAAAGATGGAGGTGATTTGTGGTGCCCTTGGTTTGTTGTGAGGAGTAAGATGAGAGAGATTGTTGATATGAGGGATAATGGGATGACCCATTTGCGATTGAAGCAGAGACGAATGCGAATGTGAGACCTTTTCATCTGGAAAATGGGATTAGGGTTTTGGTGTGTGAAAGTTTTAGTTGAAGATTGGTTGGGAATTGGAAGAGAATGAGAGCTGAATTTGGGGGTTTTGGAGTTGGGTTTTGCTTAGCTTAGAAGGGAAAACAATGGGTGGTTGGTGGGTTTAAGAGTGAATTTGAAGCTTTTACAGAGGCTGGTTGTTGAGGGAAATGGTGGACTGAAATGTCTATTTCTCCCATCTGTTTTTCAGAGGGATATCTTTCTCACATCTTTGTTACATGATTCAATTAAATTATAGGATGATGTTTTTGTTTTTGGTTTTTTTTTTTTTTTTAGGGATAAATTACACTTATTCTTTTTAAATTTGAAAAAAAATATATATATATATATATAATTACTCTTACACTTTAATATAATTACACCAGTATCTCTTGAAAATTTAATTTATATAATAATTTGGTCATTTTAAATTATTAATTTGTTAGTCGTATAAAAAACAAAATGAATCAATCTTACTTGCATATTATTTGGTTTAAAAAATAGGTTTAGAAAGTGAGTTTATGACTTCTTTTGGAAAGGCAAAAAAATGTCTATTTATTAACTTATTAACTTATTTAGGTTGCATCAATTTTTTATTTTTTACATGTTTTTTCATAATAAGTCAATAAGCCAAAAAAAAAAACCGCATCATTTACCTTTGTTTATTTCAGTGTCTATCTATGATGATCGGGACCTTTTTTCCTCTCTTTCTTTTCCCTCTTTTGGTTCGCACTCTTTTGTTCTCGTTGGGTTGGCACCCTCGGAAATCATTTCCGAGTTAAGACTCTTGTCCTTGCATGTGGGTCGGTGTTGAAGTTTCTTGTTCCGAGAGATGCAGGGTCAAGTCTGGAGTGCCCGGGGGCGAAGCGGAGAAATTTCTGGGCTGCTGGGCAAGGCCGCACATGCGAGGGGCCAGGGACGCACGTGCGGGAGGCCAAACCACACGTGCGAGAATAGGGGATTTTGGGTGGCCTACATTCTGCCTAAAAGGCATGTGCGGGAGGAGGTGCGGGAAGAGCCCTGCACGTGCGGGGATGAAGGCCGCACGCGCGGGAAGGGGGCTCTGCACATGCGGGAACGGGTGCCGCACGTGCGGCGATCTGGGCAGATTCGAGGCTCTGTTTTCTCTCCTCTTTTAGAGCTGATTCTATCTCTCTTTTTTTTTTACACTTCTCTCTCTCTAAAAACACATTTACTCTCCCTTCTCTCTAGAAACTCTCACCAAGGCTCTAAAACACTTTGATCTTTGTAAAGCTTGGGTCTAAATCACCAACATTTCTTACCAATCTTGAAGATCCGAGTTGGGGTTCCTCTTGGGGTTGTGGAACATTGAAGAATCCTTCATTGAAGTTAGGGTTTCATCATCTCCTTTATCAAAACCTTGAGGTAGGGATTTCTTGAGTCATATATACAAGTTTTGCTATATTGTTGTTGATTTAAAAGTGTTCTTGAGTTTTGTGTTGATTTTGTTGTTTTTGACTCAAAATGTAGAGAGAGTTTTGAATGAGGTTTTATATCTAAATCTTTTACTACTTCTTGAGGGTTCCCCTCTACTAAACTCAAAGAAAACTTCTAGATGGAGCTTCTCTTAGAAAAATGATGAAGGTTGTTTCCTATGAAAACCCTAGAAATTGGGGCTTTTGAAAAATAATGAATGTGCCTTTGAAATTGTTTATTTTCTTGTATCAAGAGAATGTATGAGAGTAAGTCTCACCAAATGTTTAACAAAATAGCAACTTCTTGATGTATATATATATGTGTGTGTGTGTGTGTGTGTGTGTGTGTTGTGTGTGTGTGTGTATAAAATGGAGGTCCTCTATTATAATCCTTTGATAAATGCATTCTTGTGTAGAGTGGTAAGATGGTGAGTTGTTGAGTGCCATAAGTGATGTAAAAATGCTCAACCGTAATGTAATGGGAACTGAAATGAAGGATGGTATGCTAGACATATTGAAAGTTTGGTTATGATGAATTATTGTTGAGGAATTGTTGTGGTGTGTCGAAGACACATGACTATTGTGCGAAATGAGAAATTTTAACTATGTGTTGGAGACGTATGGGTACCTTGTGGAAGAACATGGTAAGGCGGAAATGAAAATGTGATGTTGAATATTGTTGTGGACATGTTTTTTTTTTTAAATATAAGGGAATGTTATGAATTAGTAGTTATTGCATCATATTCTCATTTGTTTTATTGTCATTATTGCACATCTTAACATGAGTTGGAAACGCATTTATTTTGAGAAAGATCACGGTAATGAGAACTAATGGAAATGTTTATGGGGTAAATACGGTGGTAAGTCCGGATAGGGGGTGTAGTTGAACTTGTTAAGTTGGCCTGAGTGTCCTTGGTGAAAGACCAGAAAGCCGCGCGGATATGTGTCGAGCCTTCCAGTTAATACCGATAAAAATGACAGTTTGGTAGTACTCGTAGAGTCTACTTGCAGACACCAGCCTAGGAATTACCAGTGTCGTATTTACCGCCCCTGTTGATTTAAATATTGGAAGTTTGAAATTGATAAGATTGCTAAATATTATTGAGAACATGGTGAATTTAAAGTTGTGCATTGAATATTATTGAAAACATGATGATTTTGAAATAGTGCATCAAAATAAAATTTTCCTTCATTATTGATACTTGCATGGCATTATATATGCATTTTAACGTTGGTGGAATTGGCATAACTATGTATACTTTGTGAGGAATCTCTACTAGGCTTTATGCTCACCCCTATGGGAATTGGTGCAGGTAAAGATGTGGTGACCCTGCCAAGCTAAAGGCGTGGAAATGTTTGAAGAAGAGTAGTTTAACTCTTATTTTGTTGTGATATTTTTGTAAGCCAAGGGCTAATGTGTTTGGGTCCAAGAGACCAATATGTGTAACCGGGCTATTGCCTTAGAACTTGTAAGCCCTTGAGGGCCTTATTCGTAGTGATTTAATGATATCTTTTCCATGCTATAGATTCATGTACTAGTATGTAAATAAAGGTATAACGGCATGTGAGAATACTTTGGTAGACATTTGGAATTATGTAAATGAAATTGGTTAATATCTCATTTTGGAAGTGAGTTGATATAATAGTTATGTGGGATTTATTTTCGGGGCATGACACTATCCACCATCTACATTAGTTTCAGTCAGTTTAAAGCTTGAAGTTGTCACGACCCAAACCCGCCCCTATGGGTTTAGTACCGTAACCGACCAGTAATCCATGATTACCGAAGGCCTGCTTAACAGTAAAGACAGTAATACAGAGTACAGGGGCTGGCGGAAGCCAAAACAGTAATAAAAGATGTCTAATGAGCTGTGACAGTCTGTATGCAAAAAGACTTTTCTGTAACATATTCGTATTCATAAGCAAAACTTATATACACCATATGTACAACATTCAGGTTAGGGACCAAATCCCTAATTAGCACAGTACAGTACAAGTCTTAAAACAGTATTACAAACAGAGACAGAAAGGTAAAACTAAGACACCCTAAAATAGCCTTAGCTCGGTCAGACTTGGAACTTCGAGGTGAGGCACAATGGTTGGCTTGACAAAAGGGAGTTAACCCGACGCTCCTAGCTTCGGTCCGGTGCCTGGACACCTACATATAAATATAAACAGTGAGCTAAAGCCCAGTGAATAACAAATACGTAAAGGGGTTAAGAATGAATGTCCTTTCAGTCATTAAACAGTCATATCAGTCATTTAGAAACCATAGCAGTTATATGTGGTACATCCAATAGCAAACAGTACAGTAGGCCTTAACAGACCGAACAGTCAGTTGATGGCCATCATAACAGTAAACAGTAGTGGTTCCAAGCATGGGAACCGACAGAGATCTCTGTGACAGTAGCAGTAACAGTACAGTAACAGTAAATTACTATGGATACAACGAATACAGTTTACAAATAGGACAAACATTCATTCATTAAACAATAACGTTTCAGTAAACAAAACAGTTGGTCATTTAGAAAATATTCATAATTGAACATATCTTTATAACTTTGTTACTCACAGAGCACTGGGCCAATAGCAGCTAAAGAGCGTCCTCGGATGCCAACCCTACACAATTACAGAACGAACACACACTAAGTTACACACTTGGGAAACAACAACTTAGTCCCTATCTTGACTCGGTGTGGTTCTACATCAATAACCTCATTAAGATGCCTTAAACTAGGCCTAGGAATGCCTGGGATGAAATGAGGATGCAAAGATGTACTTTAAAATATTTTTCAAAATTTTCAGAAAACAGGGGTCTCGCTCGAGCGTGGCTTTATTCGCTCGAGCGAGCTTCTCAAAATAGTGGGGTCGCTCGAGTGTGGACTTCCTCGCTCGAGCGGTCTGTAAAAATGCAAAAAGTGCTGGATGTTGAAAATCTCCGCTCGACGCCCGCTCGACGCTCGCTCGAGCGTGAGACACAATCCTCGCTCGAGCGTAGGTTCTCTCGCTCCAGCGTGCGTCTACGTGCACCAAAAACCTGAGAGCTTGCAATCTACGCTCGAGCCAGCATCCCTTCGCTCGAGCGGAGCTCTGAACAAAAGATGGTCGCTCGAGCGTGGAATCCTTTGCTCGAGCGTGGAAGCTCAAATCTGGAATTTTCAGATTTGCCTTCCAAGCTCAAATCAAGCATTCAACACCTCAAAACTCAACCTCTTGGGCCCATTTTCTGGAAAAATATTTTAAACCCATAATATAACATGTTTTGAAAATCAATTTGTAAAATCAAAGCCCAAAGGTGAGTCAATTGAACACCACATTCAAATAAACTTCAAGAACAAAGCTCAAACACAACATGCATGATCTCCTTTAAAATCCAACACTTCAAATCAAGATTAAATTGGCAATTTGATGGAAAAACATGATGAATCCATGGACTTCAACTAAAATGTAAACATGCATGTAGGAATTTCCATGAAAACAACCTCAAGACTTCAATATAAGGACATGCATGCATGAATTAAGCCTCAATCCAACACTTACAAATTAATTCTTGACTTAGATCACCAATTTACCATGGACCATGCAAGTAACAACTTAAATACACAATTGAGAGGTTGAATTCCTTACCTAGGTCTTGAATTCAAAGTATGGGAGTCTAATTTTGCAAATCTTCTACAATTCCTTCCAAATTCCAAGCCAATATCTTGTTGAATCCAAATTTTCTCCTACTCTCCACTCTCTCTCGGTTTTGGTCTCAAGAAGATGAACTAGATGATATAACAAGCATGTATGGAGTAAAAAGGAGATGGTCTAGAATCAAGCCACTAAGTGGCAATAAGGTAAATTACTCAACTAATGTAATTTAGCACTATTTAATCTAATTTAATCATACCAAATCACATTTCAATTAAATCCACCATAAAATCACATAAATTCTAATTAACACATAACACTAATCAATTTCACATTCGGCCGCCGATAAGACCTTCAATTTGCAGTTCAAAACTTAAAACACGAACAGATTAATCAATTGATAAACAGATAGAAATGCAATCAAGCAACACACTCATGCAATCAGTTTAGGATTTCATCCTAATCAGTTACTTATCATGCTCAGTCACAGTTTAGCAGTAATCAGAGGTGAGGGTTGTCACAGAAGTCTTGAGGTATAAACCTTAAGGTTTTAGGTTTCACTCTCTTCGAGGCCAACCATCCAAGCGACAACACATATGGTTGGTAAGACGAACCTTCCAAATCTAAGTGAACCATACCGTATGGATTCAAATCTCTGCTTCTGAGACTTTACTACATGTTAGACTAGTTTCTTATTAAAGTAAAATTAGTATAATTATATTAAAAGTGTAATGTTAATTATATTTTTTTCAAACATTAGAAGAGATAAGTATAATTTTTTGAAAATTATATTACATCAAAATTCTCTTAATTACTAGAGAATTTTATTTTACTTTCATTCAATATATCTATCAATGCAATTTGACTCCCTTAGTTACAAAAATACATCACTTCTACATCAAAATAATATGGTATTCATTTATAATTGAAGAGGTCTTAATACAATTAATCTAAGCTTAAAATACTTGAAATTTTCGACACAATTTAATAATTGAAAGTGTGTTAAAAAGTCATTATTGTACAATGTTATTCAATCATTTTTGGCGTGTTAAGATTATAATGCCAATGTTATTCAAATTTCGTTAAAAAATCTTAGTGAAACAAATAATAAAATTTTATATTTTGTGAATCTAATTATTTTTTTATTCTTAAGAGGCTTATATGTTTTAGTAATAATGTGAGATTTTCATAAGAAAGTAGGGAAATTAAATTCCTATTTAATTTGAAAATGTAATTTTTGTCAATATAAATACTCAAGAACTGTTTTACCCAATACGTTTCAAATGCTAGAATTATAAAACTCAAAATTATATTTTCATTTTCTATCAAAATTATTGTCATTCAAATATTACGTTTTAAGTTGTAACCACTTATAGTTATGTAGCATCATTTTATAGTATGAAGTTTCAAATTGAAACATAGGTAGGAGTTAATAGCGTTTGTGATTTTCCCTCAATTAACATCTAATATGTAACCTGAGTCATGTATATTTTTATTGAGGAGTACCCTATTTCAAACTACTTTTTTTTTTTTTTTTTTTAAAGTATGTCTCTAGTGATGCAATAAACTGGTTGCAAGACCTTGATGAAAGGAGAAATTATTGGTGGTCTTAGAGTATTTATTCATACAATTCGTGTTTACACAAATATTTAGTCGTCTATGGAAACAAAGAGATGGTAGAACCGTGGAGTAAATTATAAGGAGTCACCCCTAGAAGTTGGAACAAAGTCAAAGACACGCGTAGGGGAGAAATTAATATTTTTACACATCAACTTATCTCAGTCGAGACATTTAATAAAATTTTATTTTAACGACAATTATACTATAAAATAAAATGACCATAATAAATATCAAAACTCTATCCAACCCATCCCATCCCATCTCTTCTCTCCTCTCTCTCTTTCTACCATCAACAACAAACTTTCTACTTTTCTTATGCTTTGCTCTCCTTCTTCTCCTCCGTCACCGGCGTCCTTCCTCTCCTTCATTTCCGGGGTCTCTCTCTCCCGGCATCTTTCTCTGGTGAGTCTATCCCTCTCCAGCATCATCCTCCTACTTTATCTCTCTAAAAACTATTGATTAACAAGAGGAGTTTTGCTTCAAAACTTCCAAAGCAGTACCAAAAATGTACCATTGAAAGGTATCAATTGAAATTATGAACCAACTTACAAATAGATTTACATGATTTCAAGACAAATCCACATCAAATCCAATAGAGAAAAAGTGTGAGAAACACATTTCAAACAAAACCCACAAGACAAAACAAACATTTCTCAACAATCCAAGTGAAAAAAAAAAAGGTTCCAAGCAAAGAACACCAAAAAGAAATAGATTTGGCAGAGAGGAGCCCGAAGGGTGCCAGTGGTGGGGTGGTCAGAATCCACTGGGCCTTGTGGTTCTTCTCTCTAGAGGTTGTGTGGGTGTGTGTTTGGGTGAAAAGTGTGTGTATACAATATTTGAGTTAAGGATTATAATTGAAATATGTGGTGTGTGGAATGAGATAAAGAATATCTAATCAAATTCATAAGTGTGTGTACTGAGATAAGTAGATGTATAGAAATAGAATTTCCCCATTTAAAGCTCTATCTATTGTCAAATTTTAAAAATAAAAATAAATAAATAAACATATTTCCGTCCTTTTGTTTAGCAAATTAAAAAAAAAATAAATAAATAAATAAACATATTTCCGTCCTTTTGTTTAGCAAATTTTTTTTAAAAAGAAAAATCTTTATAAATGTTATTGCCACCACTACCACTATCACCATTATAGCTATGGCCATCATCCCCATCATTACCACTACCACTATTTTCATCACCATTATCATTATTGTCCTAAGTATTATTATCATTTAACTATCATTGTTATAATCGCAATTATTATTATCACGATCACTCCGACCCACACCATAACTACCACCTAGAGATGAAATTAGGAGACGATTTTAGGGGCCATGACCCCGTTATTTTTGTGAAAAATTATATTTATCATACAACTTCTAAAAATATATATCTTATTTTATAAATAAAATAATTTCTTAATATAAAAAATATATATCATTATTCTCTTATCTTGCATTCTCTTTTTATTTTGTATCAAAAATATTTCTTCATCTTATTAGAGATTGTTTCTATGGTGTTTGAATTTTTTTTTTTTGTTTCTATATATATATAGCATTGTACATACATATGAGTTTATGTATATGATAAAAAAATATTATTTATCTTTTGACTCTTCTGATAATAAAATCCTAATTCCATTTTTTATTACACCATTACTTCCACCCCCTTTTATCTTCACATTATACATTTACCATCATTACAACCGCTATTTCTCTAGTTCTACCATCATTGTCATTGATACCATTGCCACAACCGGTATCACTGCTTCTACGGTCAGCTTAACATCACAATATAAAAATTAGAACATTTAATTTTAAATTTAATTTTTTATCTAATAAACAACTTATTAACATAAAAAAAAAAAAAAAACCTTTTTTTCATTTAAAAGTTTTCAGCATTCACCTTTCACTATCTAATTTTCAAACCTTAATCTAAGTCTACCGAAACAATTTGTATCATAGATTTCGTTTGGAATTGACTTTTTGAACTAAATTAGTTACAAAAAGATAAAATAGACTAAAAAATCAATAAGGCAAAAAGTAAATTACAAACACACCCTCTGAAGTTTACTTAAATTACAAATTACCCCTATAGTTCCAGAAATTACATTATGCCCTTAAGGTTTTTAATTTCATAACAAATAGATTCTTTTATTAATAAATTATTAAGTTAATTAATAGTTTTTAATAATGTTAAAATTTTATTTTAATTAATAATTCAGATAATTTTATTATTGTATAGGTGAACAGTTAAAAATTTCACTTTTTCAATTAATTCTGTTAAATAAAAAATTCTGATAAGAAGGTATTTGTAATTTTTCAAATCATAAGAGACAATTCGTATTTTAAGCAAATCTCAGAAAATATACTTGTAATTTATCCTAAAATAAAATATCACATTCAAACCATAATTATTTTATTTTTTCTTTTAAAAAAATAAATAAATAAACCAAAAAAATCAACCCAAACCAACTTTTCAACCGGATTTAAAATAGTTAAAAAGTGAACTAAAAAAAAATTGCCAAACAGTAGCATAATCTTTTTTCCAAATGATCCATAGAAGAAGATAACATATAGGTGCAATATTTCCCAACTAACCTAACCCACTAACAAAATCAAAACCTCCTCAAGATACAAATTCCAGATTACAAAAATCAAACCAAGCTAGCAGAGTCAGGCAAGCCTTGCCGAAAATCACCTTCACCGACGTCCGCCGCCGCTGCCGGTGGCCGTGGTGGTTTCGACCTCCTCGTGCCAATAAAAGCCCGACAAACCGGACAATCAGAGTGCGAACAGAGCCACATATCAATACAAGCAGAGTGAAACAAGTGCTTACATACGTTCACTTCTCTCACAACCTCCCCATCCACAAACGCCGACAAACACACAGGACACTCGCCGCCGTGCGCAGCCGCCTTGTATGTCACGCTGGAAACTAGGTGGTCCGTGTTATTGGCAATTGGGTTGTGGGTTCTTGGATTTCCGGCGAGTTCACCGGAGCTCCGGCCAAGCCAGGTGACAGGGTTTGGAGGGCAATTGATGGCAAAGAAGGCGGCATACATGAGAAAGAGTACGGCGACGAGGATGAGGATGGAGAGGAAAGAGAGGGAAGGTGAGGCGTGGTTGGAGATGGAAGAGTGGGTCGCCGGAGGGGAGGAGATGGGTGCGGTGAGAAGCGGCGGTGGAGGGCTGTGCATGGTGGAGATAGGTGGTGGTGGTAATTGTTGTTGGTTTTTTTTTTTTTTTTCGTTTTGTTTTTGGGGAAGTAGCTAGCTACTAGCCGCCTTAGAAATGTCGAATTCTTGATCAAATAATTGAGCAGTACTGTCTCGATCTTGTTTGGCTTTTAATAAGAATGATTATATTGCTTGAGTTAGTTGACAAATTTTAAAGTATCATCAGAATGCCACCGGTAAGGGAGTAAGGATCCTCTAGAGTGAAATTTTCTTAAAGTTTCCTAGAGTACTATATTATGTGATGTGACTTACCAGTAAATCTCAACCACACAATGTAGTACTCTAAGAAACTTTAAAAAAAAATCACTCTAGAGGATCCCAATTCCCCGATAAGGAGCATCCACGTCAACATAGTTAAAATAATAAAAAGTTAAAATATATTTACTATGTTAAGCCCGATCTCCATCAGGCTTAATAAATTTTTTCTAAATTAATATTTTGTTAAATTTGATATAGTACCTTAACAACTTTGTTAAGACACTTTTCATTCGTTACATGATTTTTTATTGTATTTTCTGAAATAAAATTGGGCCAAAATCTTTAAGTTGGCCGTCCACTCGGATGTTTCATGAGTGCCTATAGCAAAAGAAGGAAAAATGCTGAAAATTAGTCTAACCGGTCGACTAGTCAACGCCATTTTTTATTTTTATTTTTTTACATTTTTTAAGAATTATTTGGGTGACACCTCATCAATTTAATAAAAAAAGAAAGAATAAAAAATACAATAACAAAACAATATTTTAATAGGATTGAGTTAGAATAGAGAGTTTGATGCAATGGGTGACTAGCTAAAATAGCAAAATAAGTTTTTCAACTTTAATTTGACTAAAAATTTAAAGAGTCTGATGTGGATGCTCTAAGTGGGTTAAATTAGGCCCATTTTGGAAATGAATTAAAAGCAGAAAAAGCTGACTTTTTTTTTTTAGGTTACATCACATTTTTATTTTTTAACATATCTTTTTTTTTAAAATTAAAAAATCAAAAAATTAATTTTCAACTTACTTCCCAAAATAAATCTTACTCTCTCATCTTAGTTTTTCTTGGATTTGGGCTGCCTAATGTGCCCTTAGCACAGCAGACACTACTGTATTGTCTTGTGAGTTTATTTCGGGATCTGTTTTGATGATCCGAACAGTTCACATTTTAAAGCACATCGAGAACAATATATCTATAAAAAAATTAAATTAATCGGATATCATTAATCTTTTCATCCACTCCCATTTGTATCTATAAAAATAAATGATATTATAATTTAAAGTATTAAAATGCATACAAATGTGTGTGGAGAAAGGGTTAAAAATATCCGATTAACTTAATTTTTTGTAAGTATATATTACTCAATATACTTTAAAATATAAACGGCTCGAATCATCAAAACGAATCTCAAAATGAGCCCATAAAGCAGCACATCAAGCATTCCAAATCCCTTTTTCTTTTCATTTGAGTTGTGGAATAATGGAAAAGTCAAAATATATATGTGTGGGTTTTAGAAAAATTGGTTATTTTAGTAGACTATTTTAGTTTTGGGCAAACTTCATTTTACCCCTTGTGTTTTGAGCAGGGTGCGGATTACCTTTCTGACATTTGGAAATCACCACACAACTCCCACGTAGTATGTAGACCAAAACGCACGCTAACTTCTGTTAACAAAACATGTAAATTGACTATTATACCCTCATATTCTTACTTTTCTCTATAATAGTAGAGAGAGTGAGAGAGAGTGGAAACACTGTTTGCAATGACTTTCTCCATTTCAGCTCAAATATGAAGATCACAAATCTCAATTCAGACCCTCCTCTGCTTCACTCCCAATCTCCACCACTCTCTTCTTGTTTGCCCTCTTTTCAACCCCACATGAATCCAAAGATCTTAGCCTCTCCAAAGATCAGATTGTCTCTTCTCTCACCTAAGTAAATCCCATAAACTTACACAACTCTGTCTCTTAAAGCTGATTTTATTTATTTTTTATTTTTTTTTCAGTTTTAATTGATACCCATTTGATGGAATTGCTTGTTTGTGCTTGAATTTTAGGTGGAGAAGACCATTGATCAAGTTCAGGAAGTGGGTTCAAGTTTTTCCGATGTGGCACAACATGTTTTTCAGGGTACACACCATGTGTTTGAACAAATACATTAAGGCATTCACCAACATGCACCATGTGTTTGAATTTGGGCTCGTTCCGTTGTGGTAAAAGGCTACTTACAGGAGCGATTGAAGAAATAGAGAGAGATGTGTTTTATGTATATATGTGTGTGTGTACACATGATCAAGAAAAATGAATTTCAGAAAAATGGGTTTGAATTTATATATGTGAACTGAGTTTGTATATGATCAGAAAAATGGGTTTGGATTTATATAAATATACAAACATATATATATATATATGTGTATATGTATGTACACATGATCAAGAAAAATATATATATATATACAAATGGGTTTGGATTTGTATATGTATGCACCCATTTTTTTTTTCTTCCTAATTTTCCTCCCCTCATTATCTTATATTATCTTATTTTCTTCTTCTTGATTGTCTTTAACAGCTGGATTATAAAGATGTGTTTGTTTTCTCTCTTGATTATATGCACCCACTTCTTCTTCTTCTTGATTCTATCTCTAAATTTAAAGATGTGTTTGTTCAGAGAATTTAAACAACCTTGATTTTGAAGAAACGACCTTTTTTCAGAGATGTATTTGTTCATTTTATAAGAGAGGAGGAGGAAGAAGAATGGCAAGCTTTTGTAAATTTAAAGATGTGTAAGGGGTATTTTGGTCATAAAATATAGCTTACTCTCTTCATGGGCGTGTGAACCTCACAACCTATTAATTTGGATGGAAAAGTGGATGGCGCGTTTTGGTCCACAAACCACGTGGGGGTTATGTGATAATTTCCAAATGTCATGGAGGTAATTCGCACGTGGCCCAAAACACAGGGAGGTAAAGTGAAGTTTGCCCTTTAGTTTTTGATTATTTTAGTAGGTTAAAATAGTTGTATTTGGAAAGATGGTTAGATTTTTTTATAATTAGATGTGATATTTAAAAGAGAAAAAGTGAAATAATTATGAGTTTGATGTGATATTTTATCTTATTGACTATTTTAATCTATTTTGTCTTTTAGTGCTATTTTAGTCCAAAAAGCCAAAACTTTTTCTTCCTAAACACGCCTATATATATATATATATATATCTATATTTAGGCCATATTTGACTTACTTTTTTAAATTTTATTTCAGAAATATTTAAAAAAACATAAAAATACTTATTATTTTTATATAATTTTATCTTTTGGGAGGTCAAAAATAATTTTAAAAATTTTAAAATATCTTTTTGATATTTATCAAATGAGTTTCTGAACTTTTTTTTCCTTAAAAACCAAACATAGTCTTAGTTTTTTAAAATTATCCCTCATAAAATGACTATCTTAAAAGTTAAAAACAGGAGGATATTTTTGCAATAAACATTTTAAAAATTGAATTCAAATATAATAATTTCATGTCTTCTAAAAAAGTTACGGTATAACTTTTATAAGGGACTAACAAAATAGGACAAAGTGAGTATTCAAAAAAGTGAAAGTCTAAGTTAACAAAAATATAACATAAGTGTAAAAAAAAATTAAAAATTAATTTAGTGAAAAAAATTTAAAATAAAAATAAAAATATTTATCATTTTTATATAAATTTATTTTTTGAGATGGCACAAATAATTTTCAATAAGTTCAAAAAATTTATGTAATTTTTATTAAACTAGTTTATATTTCTTTTAAAAAATTAAAAATAATTTCTAAAAATCAAACCAACATGACCATTGCGTGGTTTAAATTTATTAATTAAGAGCACGATGTGACAAATATCACATAATTGAAAAAATGTAGACAAGTTACCTTCATTAACTCTTTAACAAAATTACGACGAATTGCACTCTTACTCATATAGTATGATTTATTTATCAATGGAAAATGTTTTGTCCCCCTAATTTCCCCCCCCCCAATCCCCCAAAATCACAGAGGAGAGAAAGAGAGGGGAAAGAGAAGAGAGAAAGAGAAGAGAGAGAAGAGGAGCTCGTCGCCTCGTCGGAGCTCGTCGCAGCTCGTTGCCTCTGCCCCATGCCTCTGCGTCCACCTCCGCCCCGCCTCCGCCTCCGCCTCCAGCCCGATTTGTTGGGCCCCCTCCAGTCCTCCTCCTTCCTCCTCCCTCCTACTTCCTCCTCTTCTTCTTTCTTCTTCTCTTCTTTCTTTCTTCTTCTGATTTTCTGATTGAAAAAAAAAAAAAAAAATTGAACGACGAAACGACGTCGTTTCGTCAATTAGGGGGATTCAGGGGACTCAATTCGAGCTCTCTAGCACTGCTCTTTATCAATTTCAATATTAAAGAAAAGAATTTTTAATTTTGACTCATAAGTTAACGTTACTTTAATCCAATTATCAACTTGATCACGCTTAAAATGGTACTATAGAAATTTTAAAAATAAGTTCTCACTTTGATCTCTAAAAAATAAGTTTCTCACTTTGATCTCTTAAAATTAAATTTTCTTACTTTGATCTCAAAAAAAAAAAAAAAAATGAAGAAAAAAAATTAAATTCTCCATCTTTAATCCATAAATCCAAATCCAATATAATTTCAAAATTATCCCAACCACTAGACCCACCTAATTTCAAATTAACTACGAAATAGGAGGAGGATTTATGTGCAGGTCTTAATAGTTTAATTTATTATCTAATAGGTTTTATAAAAATTAATGATATTTTTCATCAAAAATTATTAAAAAATATTATTAATTATTAATTTTCAGTGACAGTTTGAAAATTTTATCACAAAAAAATCACTAATTATAAGTTTTAGCAACAGTTTAAAAAAATTGTCACAAAAAAATGTTATTAATTTTCAACTTTCAGTGATAGTTTAAAAAATTTGTCAAAAAATCGTTAATTGTAAGTTTTAACGACAATTTATAAAAATCATGATGAAAAAATCACTAATTATCAATTTTTAGTGACATGTGTAAAAAATTGTTATAAAAATTTATTTTTAACGACTATTTTATTAAGACCTATTTTCAATAAGATTAATGTGAATTAAGGTCTCGTTTGAGAATATACTATTTTAATAACTTTTTAAATTTTTTTAAAAAATAATATGATAATTTATAATAATTTTTAAATTTTTTAATTAAAATATATAATTTACAAACGATAGATGGTGTACCAAAATGAAAAGATATTTACGCGTGGAAGGGGCTATTGTAAGTGGATGTCGGCTCACTTTTTACTTTATTTATTTATTTTAAGTTTACTTTTAAAAATAAGAGGATAAATTACACTTTCCCCTTCAAGTTTTAACTTTACAACAATGATACATCTCACTAATTTGGGAGCATTAATGGATCACTAATGAGGTGAAAATTTAAAAAAAAAAAGAAAAAAAAATACTTAAGGCCAAAACATCACATCAGTCAGTGAAACCCACTATCTAGAGCTCCTTTAGTGCTCCCAATTTAGAGCTCCCAAACATTTTTCTTAACTTTATTCATTTTGATCCTTAAAAAATTTCCCTCCCTTTATGTAAAATGATTTTGCCCCCCCAAAAAAAAAAAAACTTTTATTTTGTTTTCTAGTGTTTGGTTAATACCTAAAATATTTTTCACGATAAAAATCTTAATAGAAAATCAATTACAAAGTCAACTTTAAAAAGAAAAAAAATTTTAAAAATAATATTTATATATAATTTCATATAGAACTAACATAATGATGTGGCAATTATAATCTTACAATAATGCACTATAATAATGAGAATTTTGGTTTTTAATGAGTTGATATAAATATGACACATCATTATATATAGATTTCTTTATATGAAAAATTTATTTGTATATCATTAGTCAAGAATAAAATAAGACAAGACGGTATGAAAGTAGTGAGACTTGATATGCATATCGAGTAATATCAATCATGATGAAAAAAAATTAATTTACCAAATTTTTAAGCATAAAATCATGTTACGCTTTATAATGAATAATATTTTGTTTAATTTTTCAACCAATCAAACAATTGAAATAGGTGAAATATTAAAGAAATAACAGTACAGGGTAGAAGAAAAAATAAAATAAAATTATAAAACATGGGGGTGAACTCCTTGTATGGTAGGGGACAACTCAAAAACTGTAAGAATGCAAGTCTGTGTAATTTTATTTTTTTTTTTTGGTTATTTGCTTCACTGACATGTAATTCCTCTTAAAATGTTTACATGGCATTAATATTTTTATTTTTTTGTTTTTCACTTTCTCGTCTAAATTTGTACAGCAAATGCCATGTTGGCAATCACATCACACCCAGTGGCATTATAACATATTATTATTATATAAATATAGATAAATTACACTTTATCCCATTCAAATTTTAATATTTCTCACTTTCATCCTAAAAAATTTTCTACCACTTTAGGATTAGTTTGGAAATAGACTATTTTAATAATTTTTTAACTTTTTGACTAAAATATAAAGTGAAAAAACAAATATATTTTGGATAATTTTTTAGTTTTTTTTTTAAAAAAAAAACACATAAAAAAATATAGAAGAAAATGAATTTTTGACTTTCTTTTTTTTTTTATATAATTTTTTAACTTTTTAAATAACTTTTCCACTCCCCCTCTTAAAAAAATAAAAAAATAAAAAAAATTAACTTTTCACCTTTTTAACTATTATAAAGAGTCTCCAAGCTCACCATCCGAAAGGGCTATAGTTAGTGGTGCACAAATTAGCAAGTAAATCAAAGAACTGAACCAACCTACCCTCTGACCTTTTCGAGCGGGTTTGATTTGGTGTTGAGTACATTGATTTGGTGATGAGTTTTTAAATTATCAACCTAATAAGATTATGTTGATTCTTGGTTAATCAACTGAGAACTGAACCTATATATTGATACTTTGAGTGTAGGTCCTACACTTATATAAGATATTTGATAAAATATTTGGGATCTCTAACATTACGCCACAAAGAAACTTAAAACTCAACACATATATATATATATATATACAAACTCACCTACCACATACAGATATACAGTGTCGTCACCCTCAATTTGATATTTTTTTTTAAAAAAACTTTTTTACATCTACTAGACCTAAAAAAATTTAATTAAAATTATTAGTGAATATAATATATATATACACCATATTCACTAATAAAATGTTTTAAAAATTCACTTAAAAAAAAAAATACGAGTTAAAAATTAAAAACCAAAGAGAGTGACTAGAATCTGGCAAAGACACCACCATTCTGCAGCGGTGGAGGAGGAGGCACCACCACCACATGGTGTGGTGGTGAAGTCACAATATTTTGGGGCGGCAGAGCCGGCACCACCGCGCCAGCACGGCAAAGCGGGCAATTGGGATGGGAGTGAAGCCACGTATCAATACACGTAACATGAAACGAGTGTCCACATTCCGGCAACACCCGGAGCTCCTCTTCTTCGGCGTACTCGCCCAAGCACACGGCACAGAGAGGAGCTTCTTTGGCTTCATTGGTGGGTATATAGATTGTGATTAGTTGAGCTGCTGAGTTGCTGGTGGTGCTGGTGCTGTCATCTTGAGTACTAGTACTCCCATGAGCGATTCGGGGGCGGTTTTGCGGCGGAGTTGGTGGTGGTGGTGGTGGCTGGTGGCTGCTGCACCAACCTATGGCGATGCAATGGAATGTTGCAACGATGGCTGCACCGGAAAGGATTCCGAGAATGCCCATGAAGAGAGGGCTGAGTTCGAATTTGTGGTGGTCCATTTGGGAGAGAGAGAGATGCAGGAGAGGAGAGAGAGGGCGTATGGTTTTAAATAATGGAATCAGTGGTGGCCTAACTGTACAGAGAATATCAAGAGATGTGGTGAGAATCAGGTGTGACGGTCGTGAATCATCTTTTAAAATTGAGAAATGTTAGGGATCATGAAAGACTTTTTATGAAAATGATCATGAAAGATTTGTGACCTTTAGATTATCTTAATTAATGTGTGGTGTTTTATTCTAAGTGTAATCCAAAGGTCACAAATCTTTTATGATCATTTTCATAAAAAACTTTTCATGATACCTAGCATTGTTATTTAAAATTCAATAGAGTTAGAAAAATATTACTCAACTAAAATATATACATAAAATTTTGTATCATGAAATTGCTCCCTCAATGAATGTAAATAACTATAAATTTTACATTATTTTATATAATGAATGTCCTTCATTATAACTATAAAATTGAGAAAATCAATATATCATTTGCGTAATTAAAAAGAAATATAAAAAATTCATACAAAATGATTTGACTAAGTTTCAAAACTATTATTTTAAAACAAAGAAACTATGAAAGTGTCATTTAATTGAAAAAAAGCTACAGTCATATATATTGACAAATTTTATATCAAAATTATGTTAGAATATATTTTTTATTTTAAAATAATGAACTCAAAACTCGGCTAAGTCATTATGTACCAATATTTTAGCAATTCACATACTTTATTAACTATAAACTAATAAGTATGGATAAATTAATAAACTTTATTCTAATCAATATATAAGCATATCATATCAATATCCGAATGAAAAAATATCCTGTGGTACGGACACGGAAAAGGTTGAAAGGGTATGGGACAAATGTTGCCGTTGCTTGGAAGGTGAGTTTGATAGGGCCTAATTTCCTTATTGTGTATTTGTATTTGTTCGTTTTTTTAATACTAGCCAAATTTTGTTTTGTTTAGTATTTGTTTAACGTTGGTGACAGTGACACGGTCCACTAACAAATAAAAAAAAATTTGAGTATATTGATTAATATTTTGGAGGCATATATACCTTAAATATGGATTTAATTGGTATAAAAGTTGTCATTGAAGTGTAATAGAGCGGTCCGTTTCGGAAGATAGTTTGTGGCTAAAATAGTTATAAAAGACAAAATAGATTATTTTAATCACAACAAACAAAACATCACATCCAATCTATAATCATTACACTCTTTTCTCAAAAAAAAAAATCAAAAAAGTCAAAAAGTCAAAAAGCCCTTTCCAAACCAAACTTTTTAGCCCAGGCTAAAATAGTCAAAAAAATCAAAAAACTAAAAAGCCAACTCAGTTTCCAAACCAACCCTTAAAGAAGGCTTAACAGGTTGATATCCTTTTGGCCTATTTTGGGAAGATGATAAAAATCAACTTTTTTGCTTTTAACCAAAATTTTTTAGAGTGATTTGGAAAGTTAGTAAAAAGTTACTTTTTTTTTTTAATTAATATTTATTTATGGTGTCACATCACACCAAAATGACCAAAATAACCTCACCAAACTTAAAAAATTACATTGCATCCAAATCTATGAAATGTAAATATTGAGGGTAATTATGTAATTTTATAACCTACTTTTTTCACTTTCCAAATGAGCAAAAAAACGCACAGCTGCGTTTTGCTCCAAGCCACAAACGTGGCGTTTTTATCTCACCCCAAAATAGGCCTGTGTTACATGGTTATAGTGGGACATTTTCATACATAGATTATTGTTTATTATTCAATAGTGATATTAACATGAGATATCACAAATACTGTAATTTCAATAACAATAGGCCAATTTTTTTAATTAGGTGTTCAGGTCACTAGATCAGTTTGTGCATATCTCAATTAATTTTAAGATTATGAGATTAACAATTAGACAAATTTTTAATAATATTTATGACTGATTCAAACTCAGTATCTTAAATTTTGACCGGTAACATTATGTATGTATGAATTACTATACTTGAAACAGTTGCAACTACAACTTGAAAGATTTTTTAAAATTGAATGTTTAGAGCTGTGAGAAATTGATTATAACTTATAGCTTAATAGCTTATAGCTGCGAACATAAATTGATTTTTGACTTATACATTAAGCTTCTCCTCCCCCATTCAAAGAATAAGTTGATTTTTGACTTACAAAAAGTTATAAGTTGTATTGTTAAGCTGAACCAAACATATCAAAATAGCTTAAATTAAGCTAAAAGTTGAAATAAGCTGGAAATAAGCTTTACCAAACAGGGCCTATATATTGTTTGACAATTTTATAAAGTTTTTTATTTAAATTTTAACTTAAATTTACATAATAAATGTCGTATGTACATATAGAACACATCACTAAATTCATAAAATGATTTTGAATTTTATTATTTTGTTATTTCATTAAGTTTTTTAATTTATACTTAAATTTAGGATAAATTACAAACACACCCCTGAGATTTACTTAAATTACAAATTACCCTTATAATTTTAGAAATTACATTATGCCCCCTAAAGTTTCTAATTTTGTAACAAATAGGTCTTTTTATTAATAAATCATCAACTTATTTAACAGTTTTTAATAATGTTAAATTTTATTTCAATTAATAATTCAGATAATTTTATTATTGTACAAGTAAACAGTTAGAAATTTTACTTTTTTAATTAATTTTGTTAAATAAAAAATTTTGATAGAGAAATATTTATAATTTTCTAAACTACGAAAAGTAATTCATATTTTAAGTAAATTTTAGAAGGTGTACTTGTAATTTATTCTAAAATTTATATGACAAATGATGTTATGTAAATTCATAAAGACGTGGTGGGTCCTAATTTTTTTGTCAATTAGCAGGTGCTACACTAAAGGATAGGCCGAGTGCGATTAACAACGAAGAGTATGATTGGTCTTTGTATTGTAACCACAAAACAATATCCAATTATGGAGTGTTTTGATAAGTTTATAAAATATTAATTTTTTTAATTTTTGATTTTTTTAATAAGTTTTTTGGTAAAAAAATTAAAAAGTTAAAAGATTGACTTTTTTAACTTGTTGCCAAAAGACTCCTATAACAATACTTAATGAAAGTTGGTTATAATTAAGGGAAAATTTGAAAGTTTATAAGATATTTATATATTAATGAAAAAATTTATAAATTTAAGGGTAAATTACCAATACCTCCTCGAGATTTGATTAAAATACGGATTCTCCTGAGGTTTGAGAAATTATATCCTGTCCCCTGAGGTTTATATTTGCATAACAAATTGCCCCCTCATTTGTTATGTAAATATAAACTTTAAGGGGTAATTTATAATTTCTCAAACCTCAAGGGAGAATCCGTATTTTAAGCAAACCTCAAGGGGTGTTGGTAATTTACCTTAAATTTAATTATTAATACTTATATTTTTTTTTTATTGATTTGAAAAATTATATTGATGTGTAGTTTCTCCTATAATTAACCCAACCGATTTGTCGAGTGGTAAGATTTTGGGTGCTATATTCAAAATTTTAGATTTGACTCTTTTTGAGGTTAGTGATGCAGGTGACAATACATATAATTAATAAGTCAAATATTTTAAGTTTAGAAAACCCATACCAAGCGTTAGGAGTATGAGTTTGAATTAGGGGTGAGCATAGTCCGGATTGGATCGGATTGAAGTAAAATCAAGACCAATCCGTTATTTACGGTTCCTGAAAAATTGGAACCAATCCAATCCGTTTAAATCGTGAAACTAATCCGAACCAATCCATTTAAACACGGATTGGATCGGTTTAGGACCACGGATTTACATAATTAAATAACAAAAATATATATATAACACTTTAATTTCATAAAAATATAATTATAGCATCATATTAGTTTCACAATAACAATATGTCATTTCATAATAGCGACATACTATTCTAGAATTTAAACAACTATAAGAAAACTGGTTCCACCATAAGTATTTAGACCATTACAAATTAACATTAAAAACTAGCAAACAAAAATAATAAAAGAAGATACTATGTGAGTTTAGGTTTGGATTTAAGTTTTATATAAAATAAGAGAAGACACTATGCATAAGGGTATATAATAAAAATATAGACTATTTGTATACGGTCCGGATCGGTTCCAATCCGGAACCGTGGGATTCAATCCTGAACCAATCCGTGAATTACGGATTTTTAATTTTTCAATCTGGAACTGAACCACGGATTCAAAAAACCAATCCAAACCTACTGGATTGGACTGGACTAGATCGGATTACGAATTTCACGGATTTCTTGCTCAGTCCTAGTTTGAATCTCCATCTGTATGTGAATTCACAATTTACCACTAGCACCACATAAGAGGGACTTCTAGAACCTTAGTTCTTTCAAGGTCTAACTCTAGAAGTCACTCCTATATAAATAAGTCTTCTTCTTCTGTTTTTTTTTAAGTCGGTTATAATTTTCAAACTATAAATTACTCTTCGTTTGGAGTGAGTCTATTTGTCATTAGTTAGGTTCAAAATTTTTCAAATTTCTTGTTCATAAAAAGCAACTTTTTAAACAACTTCTCAAATGCATTAATTTTTTTAGAATTTTTAAAAAATTGGGGAAAAAAACCCCAATAAAATAGGCAATGCCATGCCAAACTCCATTATATTTTGTGTGGAAGGTGAAAAACTCAATGAAATTTATTCGATGACTTTACCATTTTTCTTTGGGAAGTCTTCAAAAAAATTTGGGTTTTGGCCCAATTAGCGCCATTTGAAACTTCTCTTTTGGGCTCAATTTACAAAGTATTGATGAAAAATGGCTTGGTTGAAGTAGATTTCAAAAGTGATCAGACTAAATTCAGCCCAAGGAAACACATAAACACGTGTCAATTCATCATCTAAATGGGCCCAGGCCCAAAATATGAGAATGGGTTGGTTGCCTCATAGTGCCACGTGGCCCCCACTAAATTGTCCCAAGAAACTACTTGGTAATCTCCCCAAAAGAGGAAAGAAAAAAAAAAATAATAATAAATAAATAAATCTTTTTCATTTTTATAATTTTGATTTAAAAAAATAAATAAAATCAAATAAAGAAAGAAAAACCTTAACTAAACTGGTGGGTGATATCTAGGCACATCTGACCATTATTAAGCTTTGAACAATTAAAATATGTCACTTTAATATGCACTTTACTAATATTATTATATGCAGACCCACTTCCCTTAACTACCCAAGTGGGGTTAATAAAATATTGCTTTTTTCAGTTCACAATTCATACACATTATTTTGCTAAAGGATCAATATGCCCTTGTAAGGAATTTTTTTCTGATAAAAAACCAAAGCAATGACAAGAATGTGTTTATCCTAAAGTTAGTGCACTTTTATTTTGCTAATTTTAATTGTGTGAGAAATCTTATTTTGCTAATTTTGGCTTCGTTTATGAAGCCTAACTTGGGGTTTTTTATGGTTATTTTAATCACAAAAAACAAAATAGACTTTTTAGTCTAATAAGACAAAATATCACATTTAACCCATAATCATTATATTCTTTCTTTCACAAAAAAGTCAAAAGCCCTTATCAAATCAGGCTTTTTAGCCCTACGCTAAAATAGCTAAGAAAGTCAAAAAGTCAAAAAGCCAACTCACTTCCCAAACGAACCCTAATTGTGTGAGGAAGCTTTTGGGAGAGAGGGCTTTCAACAGTCTCCGACCTCCTTTTCCCTTCCTTATCTTTCTTTTTCTTCTTTTTTTGCTTGTTTTTTCAATAACTTAGAAATTGTTGACTCACCTTAACTTCAGCTATGGCCTTCATCGAATTTGTCTTTTCTTCCCTCCTCTACCCTACTCTGATGTTGCCTCCATGTCGCCGCCGCCATCACCATTCCTATTTGTCGTCTTTCACCTCTTCTTTGCCAGATCTGCCGCCTCCCATTCCCAGATTTGCCGCCTTCACCCTGACCTACCGCCTTCCACCTTTAGGTCTGCTATCGTCACTGTCTGGAAATTATATAAGTTTGTGAGTTTTGTTTTTTTATTTTTTGGTATGTTCGTTGCTTATTCACACCGATGAATGTAGCTTATGTATTTATCTCAAACTTTTTCTAGTGCCGAACTTTGACTTTTGCTTGGTACTTCATTTGGGGATTTTCTTTCGTTTTGAGCAAGGTTTTTCTTAATTTGATGTAAACTTCTTGTTGATTTCTTTGTCAGTGCTGTTTGGAAATCTTGACTTTAATGAAAATTTTATTGCTTAAAAAAAAAGAAAAGAGAAAACTTTGAATAGAGATAAAGCCAAATTTGATTATGTGGTAGAGAAAAAAAAAGAAAAAATACAAGAGAATCATGAGACAGGAAATCAGTGTGCCCTTAATAAATGTCTTTTTTTTTCTTTTTTTTTTTCTCTCTCTCTCTCTTCTTGTAAAGAATTAATAAATGGCAAGAATTTTTTTTATTGATCCTAGCAAAGTGGACTTTTTTACTTCGCTAATTTTATTAATGTGAGGAAGCATCTGATTATTGACAGCCAACTATGATCATGTGATGAAAAGAAAAGAGCAATGCTGTATTTAATTTATGAATTTAAAGAGAAAAAGGATAAAGAAAAAAGAAAAAAAAAAAAATCTATATAATAAAGTAAGATGATTTTTGAATTTGTTTTATACATATTTGTCTTATTAGGACATTTGAACGATTCAGATTTATTCAATTTATAAAAAAATGGCTGAGATATATTTTTTAAAAAAATCTTACATTTACATTTCCTATTTTCTCGCTTCTCTCTCTTACTTTTTTTTTTTCTCACCCATTCTTCTATGATCTCATGATCCTACCTTTCTCTCTGTTTTCTTTTTATTTTTTTATTTTATCCCATTTCTATTTTTCTCTCTATTTGTTTTTTTTTTCTTTTTCTCCTTATTGTTCACTTATTTTTTATTCATATTATATTGGAAAGTTTGCGATCTCATAATTAAAAACCAGATTTTATTTTGTTTAGTGGAGATTAAATTAATGAATTTTATAATTTACAAATTAAATGAATTTGAATAATTAATTATTATTTTTAAATATATTAAATACATCATAGATTTCATAAATTTAGATGTCAAATGAATCTTCAACATCTATATAATAAAGCAGGATGGTTTTTGAATTTGTCTTACATACATTTGTCCAACTCGGACATTTGAACGACTCAGATCTATTCAATTTATAAAACAACGGCTGAGATATATTTTTTAAAAAATATCATACATGTACATTTTCTATTTTCCCGCTTCTCTCTCTTACTTTTTCCTTTTCTCACACATCATTCTAGGATCTCATGATCCCACATTCCCTTTTGTTTTCTTTTTATTTTTTTATTTTCTCCCATTTTTATTTTTCTGTCTATTTGTTTTTTTTTTATTTTCTCCTTTTTGTTCACTTATTTTTTATTCATATTATATGGAAAAGTCTACGATCCCAGAATTAAGAACCATATTTTACTCTATTTAGTGGAGATTAAATTAATGAATTTTATAGTTTACAAATTAAATGAATTTGAATAATTAATTATTATTTTTAAATATATTCAATATATGATATACTTCATAAATTTAGATGTGAAATGAATCTTCAACATATTTTAATAAAGTATGATGGTTTTTGAATTTTCAACATATTTTTATCCTACTATGATATTTGAATGTCTCGAATTTGTTTAAAGTATAAAACAATGACTGAGATATGTTTTCCAAAAAATGTCTTACATCTACATTTTCTATATTCCCGCTTCTCTCTCTTACTTTTTCCTTTTCTCACTCATCCTTCCATAATCCCATGATCCTACCTTCCTCCCTCTTTTCATTTTATTTTTTTATTTTCTCCCATTTTTATTTTTCTCTCTATTTGTTTTTTTTTCTATTTTCTTCATTTTATTCAATATATTTTACACATATTTCCATACAATATATGTATGCCCGTAATACACTAGGACATTACGGACATACATACAATTTTCATATAATTATATAAGCAAAAGCATTATTGTATGTATGTCCATGAAAATTGTATGTATTCCAGGTACATCTATCTATCTAGCTATATATTGTATAAGTAAAAACGAGTTTTCGTGAGGAGTTTTATGCGAACTCCAAAATTTTATAATAAATTTGTGAATTTATCAAATTAAAAAATAAATTTAAATAGTATTGGGATTATAGTTATATTCTAATCCTAATATTATTTATACTGTACCTTCAGGCACAGACATCCACTAGTATATAGATAAAATGTGAATGAAATATAATTATATTTTAATTATATTTCATATACATATTTTTATTTTTATTTTTTATAAATTTATGAATCACATACAAACTAAACGAAGACATGAAACAGGAGATCTGTGTGCCGTTGTAAGTTTTTAATGATAAACAATTTATAAGTGGCAATAATGTGTTTATTTTAATAAAAGTGCACTTTGCCAATTTTAGTCAGGTGAGGAAGCACTCAATCCATTATGATCCATGCAAAAAGAAAAGAATAATATCATACACATTAATTAACGAACTAATTAATATATTAATTGATAATATAATATAATTTAAGAATTTTTTGATATTTATAATTTGTATAATAAGTAAAATCAAGAATAATGTCATAACTAGTATTAATATACTAATTAGTATAATAATTGAAGCATGTAGCACCACTAAAAAAAAAAAAAAAAAAAAAAAAAAAAAAAAAAGCTACAAAAGTGCTTTCTCATGTGCCCACTAGCTACGAGGATTCCACTTATGAGGCAATTGTTTAGGAATTAAGATAATCTACAATATGGTGTTCAAAAAAAGATACTCTAGGCTATTTTGAGAAGATAATTATAATCAGTGTTTTGATGAAAAATTGCTTATAAACAGTTTATAAGCAACTTTTTTGTGAGAGAAGAAGTGGGTTATAATCTGAGAAGTGGATTATAACCCACTTTCCAAAATACGCCACAATAGTTTTTGGATTTATTTTAAATATATATATTTTTAAAGTAACAATTTCAAATTGAGTGTATTGTGGATAATTTGAGAGATAACTATTGGAGACCATAGATAAATGATTTAGTTTTTGGAGAATTTGATCTTCACTAAGGCCATCAATATTCCATTCATATAATTTTTTGGCAGAAACAGAAAATTGATTATTAAGGTTAGTTTCTTCGAATTGGAGATCGGGAGGAGTAGGTCGAGAATACCAATTTTTGGTAGTTTGAGGATTAACTTTGGGATAATGGATTTTATTAAGATGAGAGGATTGGAATTGTTGGGCTAATTGATTGATATCATTATCACTGTCAGATTGGGTGGAAGCCGTTTCAGTATTAAATTGTTGATTTAGAACAGTGAGGCCTTTATCTTTAGAGGGTGAAGCATTATCAGATGTAGTTAATTTAGTAAATAATTTTTCAATAGCTTTGACGGTGGATTGGTCATTAGTAATTAAACTAGTTTGTTTAGAACGATTACTAGGTAAATTAAGTAAAGGGGACTCTAGAGGTTGTGTCGTGAGTGTAGTGTGAACAGATTCTAAATTGGTTTCTATCTTATCTAATTGTTTACCAAGAGTATTTAAACATTGATTAGTATAATTATTTTGTTCAATGACTTTTTTGATTTCAGTATCATCTCCAGGTAATTTGAAAGGAGAAGCAGGAATGTCAGAACCTTGTTGTTTGAGAATGATTTTCTCAAGAGGAGGGTGACTAGAACTAACAGTGGTGGATTCAGAAGTTTTCCATTTATATTTTGTGATTGTATTAAGCTGTTTGTAATATTTGTCAACATATTCTAATAAAGGTAATTCAAAACCATATTCAATCATAAAATCATACCATTGTCGAGAAATTTTGGACATTTGAGCAGAAGTATATTGAGCATAGTAAGCATGTCGTTGAGTTTTATTTGCAGAAGATTTAAATTCAATAAGCAATTTATCAAGATTAGGAGTGAATTCTTTTTTGATTGTCATTAATTGAGGATTGATGGGTGGTGTAAATTCATCAAAATCGGTTTGAGTGGGAGAATTATTAGAAGCAATTTCTTCTTCAGGTAATTGTGTGTGAGTAGAATAAACAGGTTTACTAATTTGAGAGGAAGTAGTGTTATCAATGCCTTTTAATTTACTAGTTGCAGTTTGACCAAGATGAAGTTGACTGTTTTTTCGAAATAATGGAGTATTGAAGATTTCATCTTCAGTTTCAATTTCAGTAGGGACACTAGATGTACTATGTCTAGAGGATTGACTACGATTAAATTTAATTCGAACAGAACCATCATTGTATTGTTGAATATCTTGTTCTGAGGATTGTTGTTGATTATGTTTGTAATTTTCATTGACAGTAACCCATTAGTCAGGTAAATCAACATTTTTCCATTCAATCATTTGTGGTATATTAATATGTGATTCATTGCTACTACTACTTTGAATTAAAAAAGTTTTATCTTTGGGACTTTTATGTAAAGCATGAACATTTAAATTAGTTTGCATGCATTTATAGTGGACACGATATATTAAAGCAATATTATGAACTTTTTCTTTCATGTTGGTAAATGAACCATGTAATTGAATATTTAATGTTAAAGCATCTAAAATATGTGGATCTCGTAAACTAAGTGTAAAATCAGGGAAACAATTAAAATGTACTGGACCTTTATGAAGACCAGTTTCCATCATACCCATTAAACTGTCATTGTAATTAAGAAAACGAGCATCGCGCAAACATAATAAAACAGAGGTATTTTTACCTACAATGGTTAAGGGATTAACTCCAACTTGAATGAGACCAATATGCATAAAATTGTAACCATTATTCAAATGTCTTCTGATTAATTTAGCATCAAATAGTTGGCAGGTTTTTCGAGGTTTTTCTAAAGCATATACTTGTTCAATGGTTTTAACATGTAACGCAACTTTAAAAACATTTTGTAAAAAAGTAGTTTTATAAATTTCTTTAATTTGTAATTTTGGTATATTCCATCCAGTATTAATGTGATCATTTTGTATTTCAACATCTTCTTCATTTATGACTAATCCTTGATTAGGTATTGAGGGCAACGTTGTTGACCTAGAACTGACTGATGAGTTACTTCTAAATAATCGATTCATTGTTCTTGTTAATTAATCAGTTTTACAGATATCTTAATACAGACCCTATTCTGGTCAGGTTATCACAGACCAAAGAGGTTTAAGTACAGACCCTATTCTGAATGTCCAACACTGCCTAACCCTAAGGATTTACTCTGGACAGGGGATGAAAGTGGGTGACGTAAACCTGGTGCATAGACCCAGACTGATCTTGTGGGTGATTAAGATGAACTGAAAACTAGATTAATCAAGTGAACAATAGAATGGATTAATTGGAAGTAACAAAGCAGTTAGAAACAGGATACAACACCACATGGCTCTCGTCCAAGGCCTCCACATGGCTCTGATGGCCTTAGTGAAGATCAAATTCTCCAAAAACTAAATCATTTATCTATGGTCTCCAATAGTTATCTCTCAAATTATCCACAATACACTCAATCCGAAATTGTTACTTTAATTACTAAATGTTTCATTTTGGTACAAGAAAATCTTGAACCAGGCATCAACATAATCATGGTAGTTATATTGAATGGAGTGACCAGGTAGATCTCGAAGCTGATTAGGAGGACCCCATTCAGCTAAGGACACAATGTTGTGAATATAAATTGAATGATACAGGATCTTGTAATCATTAACTCGGTCTTGGATTGGTTTGATTAAAATGGAATGGTGATGGAGCAGAATGTCTTTGTAATAGGAAGGGTTTTCTCTGGATGTGAGAGAATGAAATGGCATCCAGAGCCAAAATGGAATTTAGCAATGTCATTGATGGTTTGATTATTTGGGTGACTGGGTTCTTTGTAGAACAGGTTAGTAATATGTGATTTGGTGTACTCGGTTCGGGATTGTCTGACTTGGTTAATTGGGAGTGGAGTAACTGAGACGGATTGGCTAGAGGCAAAAGGATCAGAAGCCAATGCAGATGAGTAATCAGGTCGATAAATATTACCAAGAGTGTGATAACGGTTAACCATGTCAAGTGAATAAGATTGGGTGATTGACTCCAAAGGAGGAGGGACAATGAGTTGATTAGGTTTACTGGAGGATGGGACCAAAGCCTTGGATGGAGGCCTTGGACGAGACATCTGTTGAAATAAGAAACAATAATTAGTAGCAAAGATTAACAACCAGAAAGGAGATCTAGATAATTTTGGAAATAATGTAAATGGTTGTAATAATCATGTCGCAAAATTCGACGGGCTTGAATCTGTTGGTGAATGATGTATTGGACTCGCTTGGTAGTGGGTTTGGTAGATTTAAGGCGATTAACACGGTAGTTGACTTGTTTAATCAAGGTTTGGTATTGGGTAATTTGGGTTTTTAAATATGGAATATGTGGAGCTGCACTCATCCCTTACCCCCCTGTAAAAATTCCCGGGTGAGAAAATCAGGAAGGGAATTTTGACAACCAGGTATATAAGTAATATTAAAATAAAAAATACTTAAAATAGATTGCCAAAGGGCAAAAATTTGTTTACTAGCAAGATTTTGAACATCTTTTTCCAAAACATATTTAGCAGATTTGCAATCAACACGAAGTAAAAATTTTTGATTTAAAATATCATCTTGAAATTTTTGAATACACAAAACAGTGGACAAAATTTCTTTTTTAATAGTACTATAATTTAATTGTGCTTTATTCCAGACACCAGAATGATAACGAACAATTTGTTCAGAAGATTGATGAGTGATTTTTTGAAGAAGAATACCACCATAACCAATATCAGAAGCATCAGTTTGAATAGTTTTGAATGAATTCTCAGTAGGAATACCAAGACAAGGAAGAGTCTTAACATATTGTTTAACTTGTTGAACAATGGCAGTGTGAGTAGGAGACCAAGGAGGAGGATTATCCTTTAACCTATCAAACAAAGGTTGACAGATTTTCCTAAGGTCTTTATAGAACTCAGCAATGTAATTAAGGGAACCTAAGAACCTTTGTAATTGGGTTTTATCAAGAATTTCATCAGGAAATTTGGAAGCAAATTCAATGGATCGACTAATGGGGAGAATGGTATTTTGATAAATATCATAGCCTAAAAACCGAACTTTAGTTTGGAACAATTTAATTTTAGGAGCGGATATAACTAAACCATGACTCTTAATAGTGTAAAAGAATGCAGTTAAATGTTTAAAAATGTTCACTGACGGATTTGGAGAAATTAATATGTCATCAATATAAACAATAAAGAAATGACTAAAGGGGTTGAATATGTCATTCATGATATGTTGAAATTCACTAGGGGCATTTTTTAGACCAAATGGCATGACATTCCATTCATATTGACCAAAATGTGTATTAAAAACAGTTTTGTATCGATCTTTAGGATGAATTTGGATTTGCCAAAAACCACTTTTTAAATCAAATTTACTAAAAATGATAGCTTGGCTAAGTCGTTTAATTAAATCCTTTTTATTAGGAATAGGATATCGAATCCATTCTAAAACAGCATTTAATGGTTTGTAATTAATAACTAGGCGAGGGACACCTCGTTCTAATTCAGCATTTTTATTAACATAAAAAGCAGGACAAGACCAGGGTGATTTACTAGGACTAATAATCCTATTTTTTAATAATTCATTAATTTCTTTTTTACACATTTCTAACAATTCATGATTCATTTGAATAGGTCTAGATTTAGTAGGAATTTGTTTTTCATTAAAATCCTTAATGTATGGTAAAGTAACTACATGCTTTTTCCTATGCCAAAATGCAGTAGGTAAAGATGAACAAACAGTTGATTCAAGTTTTAATTTAAATTCATTAATTTGAGAAATAAGAATTGGATCGGTTAATTGTTGATCAATTCGTTTATAATTAATTTCTTCTTTAAGAAAATTCAAATGTCTGGTTAATCTATGAATTGTGTGAGAAATAGAACAATCTTTTAATTGATTTAATTCTAACATTTCAGGTGGAAATAAAAATGTAAATGTAACGGGTTGTCCTAAAACATGGGTAGTTATGCCGTCACTAGAAGTAGTAAATGTATATAACAAAGATATAAATGGTGTGCCTAAAATGATTCTATCCGTCATATTTTTGACCAAAACAAATGTGGTTTTAAAACAAATATTCTTTTGGCAAACATGGACTTTGGGTAATTTATACTTAATATGCATTTTACTACCATTAGCAGAGGTTAATTTCTCTTGACATTTTTCATAATATTTAGTAGGAAGTAATCCTTCTTGAATACAATTCAAATCAGCACCGGTATCAATTAAAGCAACTAACTCTAATTCAAAATCTTCAACAACAATTTTAATTTTTGAATACCATTTTTGCATATAGATTTTATTGAGTAAGTTTAATCGTTTGTTTTCAAGGTTAGTAGGTTGAGGTCGATTATCAAATATAAGTTTGGCTGGATTAGTATGATCAGAATCAGAGTCAGAATGATGTTCAGATTCATGAGGTGATGTATATGGATTAGGTTGAAAGTTAGTTAAATTTTGATTTAGTTTTAAAGTGATAATTTCGTCTTCTAATTTTTTATCTTTATTCTGAAGGTCACGGATAGTTTGTTTAATTTGGTTGATTTCAGATTGTAAATCTTGAAGTGTAATTTCTTTAGTTTTATTTTTAAATTTTTCTAAGGTCTTAGATAAACTAATAATGGGTTTATTAAACTTAGGTTTAGTATCCGATTGAAGTAATAAAGCTTTTAATTTATCAATATACTGTTGTTTTAAATTAGGATCATCTAATTTACTAATTAAGTCAATTAAAGCAGATTCTTCTTGAGTATGTTTGGTAAGAACAGAAATTTGTTTAACTGGTTTACAACAAATATCATTACATCCTAAGGTAATTTGATTATCAGAATCAGAATGGTCACTATTAGAAGGGGAATTAGATGTAGATGGAGGAACAGAAGAGGAATCATTATCGGATTGATTTAATTGAAAAATTTCAAATAACTGAATTTTGGATTCTTCATTAATTTGGAGTTGGTTAACTCTATCTTTTAGTTTGTGTTTTTCTTTACATTTATTAGCATAATGACGTTTTTGACCACAATTATAACAGATAATATCCTTATTAGATTTGGATTTCGGATGTGATTTAGATTTATAATGTTTCTTTTTGGGTTTGGTATAAAATTTATCATTGGATTTGGAAGGTGAATAAGGCTTTTTGTATTTATTATAATATTTGGATTTATTTTTATGCTTAGAATATTTAGTGGATTTCCTACGAGAGGGTGCTACAGGAGGTAATCCATATTGCTCACAGAAATTGCCTAATTCATATTTAGCTTTATGTTTATCTTTAGTGGCTTTTTGACTAAGTTTAAGATCAATACACATTTTTAATCCTTCTTTTTGAATAGTGCTAATTATATCTCCATAAGTTAAATTATCATATTCAATAACACCAGTAGGTTGGCTAAGTACATCTCTAATTTTGTGAGCAAATAAACTAGGTAATCCATTAATAAATTTTTCTTTCCAAAATGATTTAGTGCAGTCTTCTCTGAGCATGACGCGAGATGTAAATACGTCTTTATACCATCAAAAATCACTTAAAGTTGGACAAGTAAGATTACTAAGTTGATCATGTATGCGAGAATAAATATTAGTAGGAATACCAATAAAATGTCGAACAATAGTATAAATTAATGCATTAATGCCATCAGGGTGGCAACATCCAATGTTTTCATCAAAAATAGGTAAACCATTTTCATCGGTTTGATTAGCATAAATTATGGATTCTCTTTGTTCTTCAGTTAAATATTTTTCCCACCAAGATTTGCGCGATGCTCGTTTTTTTAATTACAATGACAGTTTAATGGGTATGATGGAAACTGGTCTTCATAAAAGTCCAGTACATTTTAATTGTTTCCCTGATTTTACACTTAGTTTACGAGATCCACATATTTTAGATGCTTTAATATTAAATATTCAATTACATGGTTCATTTACCAACATGAAAGAAAAAGTTCATAATATTGCTTTAATATATCGTGTCCACTATAAATGCATGCAAACTAATTTAAATGTTCATGCTTTACATAAAAGTCCCAAAGATAAAACTCTTTTAATTCAAAGTAGTAGTAGCAATGAATCACATATTAATATACCACAAATGATTGAATGGAAAAATGTTGATTTACCTGACCAATGGGTTACTGTCAATGAAAATTACAAACATAATCAACAACAATCCTCAGAACAAGATATCCAAGATATTCAACAATACAATGATGGTTCTGTTCGAATTAAATTTAACCGTAGTCAATCCTCTAGACATAGTACATCTAGTGTCCTTACTGAAATTAAAACTGAAGATGAAATCTTCAATACTCCATTATTTCGAAAAAACAGTCAACTTCATCTTGGTCAAACTGCAACTAGTAAATTAAAAGGCATTGATAACACTACTTCCTCTCAAATTAGTAAACCTGTTTATTCTACTCACACACAATTACCTGAAGAAGAAATTGCTTCTAATAATTCTCCCACTCAAACCGATTTTGATGAATTTACACCACCCATCAATCCTCAATTAATGACAATCAAAAAAGAATTCACTCCTAAGCTTGATAAATTGCTTATTGAATTTAAATCTTCTGCAAATAAAACTCAACGACATGCTTACTATGCTCAATATACTTCTGCTCAAATGTCCAAAATTTCTCGACAATGGTATGATTTTATGATTGAATATGGTTTTGAATTACCTTTATTAGAATATGTTGACAAATATTACAAACAGCTTAATACAATCACAAAATATAAATGGAAAACTTCTGAATCCACCACTGTTAGTTCTAGTCACCCTCCTCTTGAGAAAATCATTCTCAAACAACAAGGTTCTGACATTCTGGCTTCTCCTTTCAAATTACCTGGAGATGATACTGAAATCAAAAAAATCATTGAACAAAATAATTATACTAATCAATGTTTAAATACTCTTGGTAAACAATTAGATAAGATAGAAACCAATTTAGAATCTGTTCACACTACACCCACGACACAACCTCTAGAGTCCCCTTTACTTAATTTACCTAGTAATCGTTCTAAACGAACTAGTTTAATTACTAATGACCAATCCACCGTCAAAGCTATTGAAAAATTATTTACTAAATTAACTACATCTGATAATGCTTCACCCTCTAAAGATAAAGGCCTCACTGTTCTAAATCAACAATTTAATACTGAAACGGCTTCCACCCAATCTGACAGTGATAATGATATCAATCAATTAGCCCAACAATTCCAATCCTCTCATCTTAATAAAATCCATTATCCCAAAGTTAATCCTCAAACTACCAAAAATTGGTATTCTCGACCTACTCCTCCCGATCTCCAATTCGAAGAAACTAACCTTAATAATCAATTTTCTGTTTCAGCCAAAAAATTATATGAATGGAATATTGATGGCCTTAGTGAAGATCAAATTCTCCAAAAACTAAATCATTTATCTATGGTCTCCAATAGTTATCTCTCAAATTATCCACAATACACTCAATCCGAAATTGTTACTTTAATTACTTCTGGTTTCACTGGTATGCTTAAATCTTGGTGGGAAAAATATTTAACTGAAGAACAAAGAGAATCCATAATTTATGCTAATCAAACCGATGAAAATGGTTTACCTATTTTTGATGAAAACATTGGATGTTGCCACCCTGATGGCATTAATGCATTAATTTATACTATTGTTCGACATTTTATTGGTACTCCTACTAATATTTATTCTTGCATACATGATCAACTTAGTAATCTTACTTGTCCAACTTTAAGTGATTTTCGATGGTATAAAGACGTATTTACATCTCGCGTCATGCTCAGAGAAGACTGCACTAAATCATTTTGGAAAGAAAAATTTATTAATGGATTACCTAGTTTATTTGCTCACAAAATTAGAGATGTACTTAGCCAACCTACTGGTGTTATTGAATATGATAATTTAACTTATGGAGATATAATTAGCACTATTCAAAAAGAAGGATTAAAAATGTGTATTGATCTTAAACTTAGTCAAAAAGCCACTAAAGATAAACATAAAGCTAAATATGAATTAGGCAATTTCTGTGAGCAATATGGATTACCTCCTGTAGCACCCTCTCGTAGGAAATCCACTAAATATTCTAAGCATAAAAATAAATCCAAATATTATAATAAATACAAAAAGCCTTATTCACCTTCCAAATCCAATGATAAATTTTATACCAAACCCAAAAAGAAACATTATAAATCTAAATCACATCCGAAATCCAAATCTAATAAGGATATTATCTGTTATAATTGTGGTCAAAAACGTCATTATGCTAATAAATGTAAAGAAAAACACAAACTAAAAGATAGAGTTAACCAACTCCAAATTAATGAAGAATCCAAAATTCAGTTATTTGAAATTTTTCAATTAAATCAATCCGATAATGATTCCTCTTCTGTTCCTCCATCTACATCTAATTCCCCTTCTAATAGTGACCATTCTGATTCTGATAATCAAATTACCTTAGGATGTAATGATATTTGTTGTAAACCAGTTAAACAAATTTCTGTTCTTACCAAACATACTCAAGAAGAATCTGCTTTAATTGACTTAATTAGTAAATTAGATGATCCTAATTTAAAACAACAGTATATTGATAAATTAAAAGCTTTATTACTTCAATCGGATACTAAACCTAAGTTTAATAAACCCATTATTAGTTTATCTAAGACCTTAGAAAAATTTAAAAATAAAACTAAAGAAATTACACTTCAAGATTTACAATCTGAAATCAACCAAATTAAACAAACTATCCGTGACCTTCAGAATAAAGATAAAAAATTAGAAGACGAAATTATCACTTTAAAACTAAATCAAAGTTTAACTAACTTTCAACCTAATCCATATACATCACCTCATGAATCTGAACATCATTCTGACTCTGATTCTGATCATACTAATCCAGCCAAACTTATATTTGATAATCGACCTCAACCTACTAACCTTGAAAACAAACGATTAAACTTACTCAATAAAATCTATATGCAAAAATGGTATTCAAAAATTAAAATTGTTGTTGAAGATTTTGAATTAGAGTTAGTTGCTTTAATTGATACCGGTGCTGATTTGAATTGTATTCAAGAAGGATTACTTCCTACCAAATATTATGAAAAATGTCAAGAGAAATTAACCTCTGCTAATGGTAGTAAAATGCATATTAAGTATAAATTACCCAAAGTCCATGTTTGCCAAAAGAATGTTTGTTTTAAAACCACATTTGTTTTGGTCAAAAATATGACGGATAGAATCATTTTAGGCACACCATTTATATCTTTGTTATATCCATTTACTACTTCTAGTGACGGCATAACTACCCATGTTCTAGGACAACCCGTTACATTTACATTTTTATTTCCGCCTGAAATGTTAGAATTAAATCAATTAAAAGATTGTTCTATTTCTCACACAATTCATAGATTAATCAGACATTTGAATTTTCTTAAAGAAGAAATTAATTATAAACGAATTGATCAACAATTAACCGATCCAATTCTTATTTCTCAAATTAATGAATTTAAATTAAAACTTGAATCAACTGTTTGTTCATCTTTACCTACTGCATTTTGGCATAGGAAAAATCATGTAGTTACTTTACCATACATTAAGGATTTTAATGAAAAACAAATTCCTACTAAATCTAGACCTATTCAAATGAATCATGAATTGTTAGAAATGTGTAAAAAAAAAATTAATGAATTATTAAAAAATAGGATTATTAGTCCTAGTAAATCACCCTGGTCTTGTCCTGCTTTTTATGTTAATAAAAATGCTGAATTAGAACGAGGTGTCCCTCGCCTAGTTATTAATTACAAACCATTAAATGCTGTTTTAGAATGGATTCGATATCCTATTCCTAATAAAAAGGATTTAATTAAACGACTTAGCCAAGCTATCATTTTTAGTAAATTTGATTTAAAAAGTGGTTTTTGGCAAATCCAAATTCATCCTAAAGATCGATACAAAACTGCTTTTAATACACATTTTGGTCAATATGAATGGAATGTCATGCCATTTGGTCTAAAAAATGCCCCTAGTGAATTTCAACATATCATGAATGACATATTCAACCCCTTTAGTCATTTCTCTATTGTTTATATTGATGACATATTAATTTTCTCCAAATCCGTCAGTGAACATTTTTAAACATTTAACTGCCTTCTTTTACACTATTAAGAGTCATGGTTTAGTTATATCCGCTCCTAAAATTAAATTGTTCCAAACTAAAGTTCGGTTTTTAGGCTATGATATTTATCAAAATACCATTCTTCCCATTAGTCGATCCATTGAATTTGCTTCCAAATTTCCTGATGAAATTCTTGATAAAACCCAATTACAAAGGTTCTTAGGTTCCTTTAATTACATTGCTGAGTTCTATAAAGACCTTAGGAAAATCTGTCAACCTTTGTTTGATAGGTTAAAGGATAATCCTCCTCCTTGGTCTCCTACTCACACTGCCATTGTTCAACAAGTTAAACAATATGTTAAGACTCTTCCTTGTCTTGGTATTCCTACTGAGAATTCATTCAAAACTATTCAAACTGATGCTTCTGATATTGGTTATGGTGGTATTCTTCTTCAAAAAATCACTCATCAATCTTCTGAACAAATTGTTCGTTATCATTCTGGTGTCTGGAATAAAGCACAATTAAATTATAGTACTATTAAAAAAGAAATTTTGTCCACTGTTTTGTGTATTCAAAAATTTCAAGATGATATTTTAAATCAAAAATTTTTACTTCGTGGTGATTGCAAATCTGCTAAATATGTTTTGGAAAAAGATGTTCAAAATCTTGCTAGTAAACAAATTTTTGCCCGTTGGCAATCTATTTTAAGTATTTTTGATTTTGATATTACTTATATACCTGGTTGTCCAAATTCTCTTCATGATTTTCTCACCCGGGAATTTTTACAGGGGGGTAAGGGATGAGTGCAGCTCCACATATTCCATATTTAAAAACCCAAATTACCCAATACCAAACCTTGATTAAACAAGTCAACTACCGTATAAATCGCCTTAAATCCACCAAACCCACTACCAAGCGAGCCCAATACATCATTCACCAACAGATTCAAGCCCGTCGAATTTTGCGACATGATTATTACAACCATTTACATTATTTCCAAAATTATCTAAATCTCCTTTCTGGTTGTTAATCTTTGCTACTAATTATTGTTTCTTATTTCAACAGATGTCTCATCCAAGGCCTCCATCCAAGGCTTTGGTCCCATCCTCCAGTAAACCTAATCAACTCATTGTCCCTCCTCCTTTGGAGTCAATCACCCAATCTTATTCACTTGACATGGTTAACCGTTATCACACTCTTGGTAATATTTATCGACCTGATTACTCATCTGCATTGGCTTCTGATCCTTTTGCCTCTAGCCAATCCGTCTCAGTTACTCCACTCCCAATTAACCAAGTCAGACCATCCCGAACCGAGTACACCAAATCACATATTACTAACCTGTTCTACAAAGAACCCAGTCACCCAAAGAATCAAACCATCAATGACATTGCTAAATTCCATTTTGGCTCTGGATGCCATTTCATTCTCTCACATCCAGAGAAAACCCTTTCCTATTACAAAGACATTCTGCTCCATCACCATTCCATTTTAATCAAACCAATCCAGGACCGAGTTTATGCTTACAAGATCCTGTATCATTCAATTTATATTCACAACATTGTGTCCTTAGCTGAATGGGGTCCTCCTAATCAGCTTCGAGATCTACCTAATCACTCCATTCAATATAACTACCATGATTATGTTGATGCCTGGTTCAAGATTTTCTTGTACCAAAATGAAACATTTAGTAATTAAAGTAACAATTTCGGATTGAGTGTATTGTGGATAATTTGAGAGATAACTATTGGAGACCATAGATAAATGATTTAGTTTTTGGAGAATTTGATCTTCACTAAGGCCATCAGAGCCATGTGGAGGCCTTGGACGAGAGCCATGTGGTGTTGTATCATGTTTCTAACTGCTTTGTTACTTCCAATTAATCCATTCTATTGTTCACTTGATTAATCTAGTTTTCAGTTCATCTTAATCACCCACAAGATCAGTCTGGGTCTATGCACCAGGTTTACGTCACCCACTTTCATCCCCTGTCCAGAGTAAATCCTTAGGGTTAGGCAGTGTTGGACATTCAGAATAGGGTCTGTACTTAAACCTCTTTGGTCTGTGATAACCTGACCAGAATAGGGTCTGTATTAAGATATCTGTAAAACTGATTAATTAACAAGAACAATGAATCGATTATTTAGAAGTAACTCATCAGTCAGTTCTAGGTCAACAACGTTGCCCTCAATACCTAATCAAGGATTAGTCATAAATGAAGAAGATATTGAAATACAAAATGATCACATTAATACTGGATGGAATATACCAAAATTACAAATTAAAGAAATTTATAAAACTACTTTTTTACAAAATGTTTTTAAAGTTGCGTTACATGTTAAAACCATTGAACAAGTATATGCTTTAGAAAAACCTCGAGAAACCTGCCAACTATTTGATGCTAAATTAATCAGAAGACATTTGAATAATGGTTACAATTTTATGCATATTGGTCTCATTCAAGTTGGAGTTAATCCCTTAACCATTGTAGGTAAAAATACCTCTGTTTTATTATGTTTGCGCGATGCTCGTTTTCTTAATTACAATGACAGTTTAATGGGTATGATGGAAACTGGTCTTCATAAAGGTCCAGTACATTTTAATTGTTTCCCTGATTTTACACTTAGTTTACGAGATCCACATATTTTAGATGCTTTAACATTAAATATTCAATTACATGGTTCATTTACCAACATGAAAGAAAAAGTTCATAATATTGCTTTAATATATCGTGTCCACTATAAATGCATGCAAACTAATTTAAATGTTCATGCTTTACATAAAAGTCCCAAAGATAAAACTTTTTTAATTCAAAGTAGTAGTAGCAATGAATCACATATTAATATACCACAAATGATTGAATGGAAAAATGTTGATTTACCTGACCAATGGGTTACTGTCAATGAAAATTACAAACATAATCAACAACAATCCTCATAACAAGATATCCAAGATATTCAACAATACAATGATGGTTCTGTTCGAATTAAATTTAACCGTAGTCAATCCTCTAGACATAGTACATCTAGTGTCCCTACTGAAATTGAAACTGAAGATGAAATCTTCAATACTCCATTATTTCGAAAAAACAGTCAACTTCATCTTGGTCAAACTGCAACTAGTAAATTAAAAGGCATTGATAACACTACTTCCTCTCAAATTAGTAAACCTGTTTATTCTACTCACACACAATTACCTGAAGAAGAAATTGCTTCTAATAATTCTCCCACTCAAACCGATTTTGATGAATTTACACCACCCATCAATCCTCAATTAATGACAATCAAAAAAGAAAGCATGATAAATTGCTTATTGAATTTAAATCTTTTGCAAATAAAACTCAACGACATGCTTACTATGCTCAATATACTTCTGCTCAAATGTCCAAAATTTGTCGACAATGGTATGATTTTATGATTGAATATGGTTTTGAATTACCTTTATTAGAATATGTTGACAAATATTACAAACAGCTTAATACAATCACAAAATATAAATGGAAAACTTCTGAATCCACCACTGTTAGTTCTAGTCACCATCCTCTTGAGAAAATCATTCACAAACAACAAGGTTCTGACATTCTTGCTTCTCCTTTCAAATTACCTGGAGATGATACTGAAATCAAAAAAGTCATTGAACAAAATAATTATACTAATCAATGTTTAAATACTCTTGGTAAACAATTAGATAAGATAGAAACCAATTTAGAATCTGTTCACACTACACCCACGACACAACCTCTAGAGTCCCCTTTACTTAATTTACCTAGTAATCGTTCTAAACGAACTAGTTTAATTACTAATGACCAATCTACCGTCAAAGCTATTGAAAAATTATTTACTAAATTAACTACATCTGATAATGCTTCACCCTCTAAAGATAAAGGCCTCACTGTTCTAAATCAACAATTTAATACTGAAACGACTTCCACCCAATCTGACAGTGATAATGATATCATAGGATGAGAATATATTTTTATATATAATAAATCTATTATATATTTTTATATATAATAAATATCAAAAAATATATATATTTGAAATAGGATGAGAATCTCCTTCAATTCAAATTTTGAACGGAAATGTGCTAATTGGGCCTATAGGGTCCATTACGGATCCCGTTTCAATTATATGAACTGTTTATTTTGTCAAACATTTTATATATTTTATTCACACAAAAAATTAAATTAATTTGATAATTATAACTTACTCAACTTATCACTTTTTAAACCAAAAAATGTATGATTTATTTTTAAAAATACAAATTTTTTAAGTTAAAAATGGGATAAATTAAATAAATTATAATTATCGGATTGACTTAATTTTTTATGTGGATAAAATATACAAATTGTCTGACAAAATGAACATTCGAGTCATGAAAACGGGACTCGTGGTGGGTCCCACAGGTCCAAACAGTGTCAGTCCAAAATTTGGACTAGAAGAGATCCTCCTCTTTTAGAATAAAATAGAATGAAAATAACGTTTCCATAATTTTTTGTACAATAATTTTATAATGATAGTTTGAGATGGTTTTAACCTCAAAACACAATCAATTTAATGGTGCAGGGGTTTAAATTACCATTGCAAACATTTGAACCTTGAAGAATTTGTGAGGCTTGTGAGTGGTCCACATTACCAAAATTCACCTTTAATGGTGACTTTTTATAATCAACAAGACCACGGGCACAAAACAAGAAGCAATTATATAAAGGAAAATGTTTTGTGACTCGAAAAGCTGTAGCACGAAAGCCCCGAATTTGTGAAACGACGTCGTTTCATTTTTTTTTTTTTTTTTCTTCTTCTTCTTCGTGTCTGCAACTCTGAAACGGTGAGGGAGAGGGAGAGGGAGAGAGAGGGAGAGGGAGTCCACCGCCGATCGCGTCTCCTCGGCCGCCGATCGCGTCGCCTCGTCGCCTCGGCCTCCGATCGAGTCGCCTCGGCCTCCGATCGAGTCGCCTCGGCCGCCGATCGCGTCGCCTTGGCCGCGATCGCCGCGCCTCCACCGATCGTATGCCTCTGCCTCGCCTTCAACCCCATTTTTTAGGGCCCCCTCCCCCTCCCCCTCCTCCTCCTCCTCCCCCTCCCCTCCCTTCCCCCTCCTCCTCCTTCGTCTTCTTCCTTCGTCTGCGTCTGCAGAAAAAAAAAAATAAAAAAATATAAAAAAATATAAAACGACGTCGTTTTCATTTTCGGGGCTTTCGAGCTAGCTATTTTCGAGCTCCATATCGGAACTCTTATATAAAATAATTACGACCTTATATACATCAATAGTGAGCCCCATCATCATAAACGATGTAGTTTTCTTCATATTAGTCCATTTATATTTTATGTGGTTAAATCTATAGTTGGTTCTGTATTTATAGGAGTGGTTTGGGATATTCAAAATAAGTATATTTTTTAACTTTTTATAAAAAGGTGTGTAGAAAAGTAGAGAACAGATATTGATTGATGTGATTCAAAAAAGATAAAAAGATAGATTTATTTAATATATGCCAAATAAGGCTTTAAATTGTCATTTGCCTATGGCTTTTTTAGTTAGCTTTTTTGAGTTGAGACTTTTTTTGGGACTAGACTAAAAAGTTCGTTTGAGTTGAATTTTTTTGACTTTTTTTACTTTTGTAGGAAAAAAAGTAAAACAATTATTGTTAAATGTGACATTTTGTCTAATTAACTTTGCCAATTTTATTTTTTATACTTTGTTAGTCTAAAAAGCCCTAGCCAAACGAAACCTTAATATCATCTAAGTTGAATTTTTTAAATTATTCCAATTGTAAAACTTGAATTTCTTGATACCATATCCACTCTGTACGGGAAAGAAATACACCTTCTCGTATAATCCTGTTGATCAAGTCTGCGCTCCTCCGTACGACGTCGTTCCACTACCTGAAAACACAAACGTGAGCTAGCCGGCGGGTGTGTGCCGGAAACCTCTCCGATGCCTAAGTCAGTCAACAAGACAAATAGGCAAAAGCTCTATGTATTCAGGGAGCAAAATTGCATTACCTCTTCATAGGTGATATTGATGAGCTTTTATAGGTTTCGCGTGGTACAATCCTGGTAGGACTCTTACTCCTCCATGTAGAGTCCTCCTAGGATTCATACTCCTGGAAGATAATACTTATCCTCCAACACCCCCCTCACTGCATAAACCAAGTGAGATGGTTTTTACCACAGCCGAACTACCTTACGACCGGAGTAAGCAAGGCACCTATGATCTTCAACCGAGATATGCTTAGACCGGCTCTCCATTATGGCTCGGCCCATACCTCCCTTTCCCTTATCTCGGCTTCCCATGCTAAGACCGAGCTATCCATAAGAGCGGAGCCAAACTAATTACCGAGGACCGAATTCCACACAACACATCCCTTAACCGAAGTAGAATTATGTGACCGGACTAGATACCACGGTTGCGACCGGTCTAACTCCAAGACTACTTCTTCCGATCGGAGTAACTTACATGGTCTTTTTACTCAGCCCTTCGTAGTGCAGCCCAAAAACGACCCACTACTTAGCTCGGCCCAATATACCCAGCTTGGCCCAACTTACATATAAATTACCCTCTCACACTCTTATGAATTTTTTTGTCCTTCTGTCTTGATGCACTTATAACTGCATGAATAATTTTACATATACTATCAATCTTATCAAAAATCTTGCTAAAAATATAAGATGTCAAATGTAATTAATTGTTAAAAAAACAGTGACAATTAAACATTCAATAATGTGGTGACATGTATATTTTTAAGAAGATTATTAGTAAAAATTTAAGTAAATATAGCATTGTTCTACTCGCATAATATAATGTCTGTTTGAGAACTTGACTTTTTAAGTGACTTCTAACCTCTTCCTTTTTTTTTTTTCTTTTTTTTTTTTTTTTTTTTTTGGAGTGAAAAAAATGTGTTTGGAATAATTTTTTTAGTTGAATATATATTGATTGATTGATATGCATAATGTGACATTTTGACTCTTTTTATGAATTTTTAATTTTTTTAGTCAAAAGAATGGCTGCTACATGAAGCCATAGTAAATATTTTACCCTCAAGGGGTGTATTTATAATTTATTCTATTTTTTTTTAAATACAAAAAATATTGAATTATGACTGTGATTGAAAATACACTAGTGTTATTGAGAATATATTGATACAGATATGAACGGATTCAAAATTATTATTATGAAGTGCAAAAGTATACTTGTGAGTGTAAATTTTTATAATTTTTAATTATTTTAAATTTTCTATTCTAATATATAATATTTTTAAAATTTTTGAGATTACGATTGCCGTCTCCCACACCCCTTAGACCCATCATTAGATACAGAGAAAAAGAAAAATTTCAAGAGAAAGAACATAAATCTTTTATGATTAATACATTTGACCACTTTGCATTATTGAAGAGGCAATAGTGAAAGTTATAAGGAGTGGCGGATGCAAGAATTTTAATTAAAGGAGATCACATTCAAATTTCATTATAAAATTTTAATTCTTTTATTAATAGTGAAATCATCATACATACGTATATCAAAAGTTTCACTTTTATAGTTATATAAAATAAGAATATTATTCATCTAAATAGGGACGGTTTAACAAAAGGTTTAATGCGAAATCTCAACAAGCAACCTTTTCTTACATTTAAATTATTATAAATTTTTAATGTAAAATACATTTTCTTGTCCAACTTTTATAATTAATCCTAAGATTATTCACAATCTTTATAATTATTTGGAAAAAATGAATCTTTTAATTGGATTTTTAGACAATCATTTTTTTTAAAGCTTTATTATTGAGTGTCTTTGGAAAGTAAGAATTTTTACTATTGAAAGTCTTTTGAATAAGGAGAAATTTTATCATATTTTTATTATTGGAACAACTATTTTTGACTTTTCACCACACTAATAATTATTTATCACCTCTCATATAGTTAAATAAAATATGAGCATAAAAAATTACATAGCTCACTATATAAATAAATCACAGTAAAATTACAGCATAAAAATACCTTAAAAATACTCAAAAACTTTTCTTCATATTTAATTTTCAATTATAATGAAAATTTATTAACATAAAATAAGTAATTTTTTATTATTTATAATTTTTTGAGAATATATGAACTTGTGGGGATCACCCCTCACGTGAATGATGGGATCCTTAGAGGTAGGAGCGTAAAATGGCCCGCAATTTGTGGGCAGTCCGAAACTCGTCCGTGGCCCGTTTGGGTCCGGATCCGAGCCCAACCCAAGCCCCCTAGGCTTGAGCCTGGGCCTGGGCCTGGGTTATCATTTTGAAACCCGGCCTAGCCCATGGCCTACTTAAGGCCCAACCCACCCAAGTCCCAATGTCTTTTTTTAGTGAAAAATAATAAAATTTTAGTAGAAAAAATTATAAAAAAAAGAAGAAGAAGAAGTTAAGCCAGCCCAAGCCCAAGGCCCGCCCAAGCCCAAGGCCCGAATACCCTGGGCCTGGGCTTTTTTTTTTGTGTGGGCCTGTGGGCCTGGTCGACCGGGCCAAATTTACACCCTTATTTAGAGGGACCATTCCTTCTCACTTCACTAAGCTAACCGCAATATAACATAAGTTAATAGAGTTTGTGCCTTGGGATGGATTCAGTGGATTGGGATCGGCACTAAAATGGTTTTAACTTGGGCTTATGTCTCCATTGTCTGTTAGTGTGGTGCTCTTGCATTCCCCTGTTCTAGCTCGCTAGTTCTAACGTTAGGGAAACTTTATTCGGGGCTGAGATCTGACTAAGTCTGAGTCACCTTTTTTTTGTTTACCAAAATAATAATAATAATAAAAAGTTAATGGAGTTTGTAAAAGTTTTTCAAGGCCATAGCCTCCCCTAGCCCCGCTTTCCGTCCTCCAATAGTTACAAGCGAGCTTTATTAAATAAAACATATTGACTAGGAATAAGGGAAGGATAGTGGCATTGGAGAAAGACATATGTTACTTATTTGGACCATGGATTCTTAAACTTGGTCTAACATATAGATCTCTTTTTTTTTCTTTTTTATAAAATGGAAAATTCAGAGGTGGGGCAAATATTTGTCAAAAAGTGAAAACTTGGTATAATTTATGTTATTTTTTTCATACAAAAAAGAGTTGTACCCTATGTATTTGTGATTATTTTTTATCAAATAAGTTGATTTGTAATTTCTCTTTTATAAAAATAATAATGTCATACAAGTTAATAAAATTTTATAAATTGTTTTTTTTTATGTGATACGTACTATATCATATTTGAGTTTCTAAAATTTTATTACTACATAACATATAAGCAAAAACATATACAAAATTTATTAATTCATATAGCATTTAAATGAACCCAATCAATAAGCACCACAATACTATAATCAAAGCCAACCCATTTTTCAATGAAGAATGATTTATAGGTTGTGTGAAAAGAATATGTGCATACAATTTGTGTACAAAAAAATATTAAAAAAATTGTTATATAATTCATATTTATTTATATATTATGAGACTTACATATAAAATGAATTTGAGTCATATAATAATGTTTTTAATATGTTTTTGTGAATAAATTTTGTATAAAGCACATTAATGATAAGTTATTGGAGAAGGTCCTTAGTCAATGAGATAGAGGACTAATAGCAACACCAACCCATCAAAAAGAGCCGTGGCCTACTTGGACAACACTTCCTCACAAATTTCCAAGGTTGCTTTTGTCCATAGTCAATGTTTTTAAGTAAAATGATAATAATGCTAACAACCCCCCTTTTGAGGCACTAGTTGAAATGTAGCATATAATTTTTTTTTTTTAATTTTGATAATTTTTTAAATTATAATCTACTTATTAAATTGAATACATTTATTATTTAAATACAATTTTACTTCTAAATTACAAAAACACGCAAAACCCTAACCTCATCTCTAATCATCAATGTATTTCAACAACTAATATTTTATGACTTTTATATGCACTTTAATACTATTATAAGCAGACGCACTTACCCTTAACTACACAAGTGGGTTGATAAAATATTGTCTTAGGTTCACAATTCATATCCTATTAATTATTAATTAATTTGTCAAATGTTATTCTCTTTATGTTGATAAAATATTGAATTTTTAGTTGCCCAAGCTAATTACTTCCTTGCACAAAAGAAAGAAGCATAGAGGGAGTTAGGGAGAAACTTTCTTATTCAGAACTAGAAGAGAAAGATAGAAGAAAGGGAAATGGGATGAAAATTATGGGGAATTCTAATTCATCTTTTTGGACTTTAGAATTGAACACTTAAGTGATTTAGAAAACCTTAAATGAGGTGCTTAAGTTAAACTAATATCGATGAGCTACAATTACTCTGTAAAATCTCCTTCTTGGAGGATGACAAGATTAGTTTGAGTAAAACTTGGCCACTTAAGCAAACGAAACAATTAGTTGCCTATCCTAATTAGTTCCTCGGACAAAAGACTAAAAGGTGGAGAAGGACGGAGATAGCTAGAGAGAAACTTTCTTCTTGTGATCTAGAAATGAAAGTTAGAGAAAAGAATGGAAAATTGGACGAAAATGAAAGCGAATTCAATTTCCACTTTCTGAACTTGAGAATTGAACACTTAGGTGATTTACAAAACCTTCAGTGAGGTGCTGAAGTTAAACTAACATCGTTTAGCAACAATGACTCAGTAAATTCTTTTTTCTTGGAGGCGAAACAATATTAGTTTGAGTTAAACTTGGCCACTTAAGCAAATGAAACTATTAGTTACCTAAGCTAATTAGTGCCAAGAGCAAAAGAGAAAAAGATGAAGAAAGACGAACAGAGTTAGAAAAAAACTTTCTTCTTGACAGCTAGAAGAGAAAATTAGAGAAAAGAAAGGCAAATAGTTTGGAAATTAAAGGGAATTCAAATTCATCCTTTTGGAATTGAGAATTGAACACTTAGGTGATTTAGAAGAAGAAAACATTAAATGAGGTGCGTTAAGCTATAATTACTCAGGAAATTCTCTTTCCTGGAGGCGGAGCAAGATTAGTTCTAGATAAACTTGGCCACTTAAGCTAATGGAACTAATAGTTGTCCAAGCTAATTACTTCCTCGCACAAAAGAAAGAAGGATAGAGAAACACAGAGTGAGTTAGAAAGAAACTTTCTTATTCAGAACTAGAAGAGAAAGACAGAAGAAAGGGAAATTGGATGAAAATTATAAAGAATTCTAATTCATCATTTTGGACTTTAGAATTGAACACTTAAGTGATTTAGAAAACCTTAAATGAGGTACTTAAGTTAAACTAATATCGGTGAGCTACAATTACTCTGTAAAATCTCCTTCTTTGAGGATGACAAGATTAGTTTGAATTAAACTTGGCCACTTAAGCAAACGAAACGATTAGTTGCCTATCCTAATTAGTTCCTCGGACAAAAGACTAAAAGGTGGAGAAGGACGGAGACAGTTAGAGAGAAACTTTCTTCTTGTGATCTAGAAATGAAAGTTAGAGAAGAGAACGGAAAACTGGACGAAAATGAAAATGAATTCAATTTCAACTTTCTGAACTTGAGAATTGAATACTTAGGTGATTTACAAAACCTTCAGTGAGGTGCTGAAGTTAAACTAATATCGTTTAGCAACAATTACTCAGTAAATTCTTTTTTCTTGGAGACAAAACAATATTAGTTTGAGTTAAACTTGGCCACTTAAGCAAATGAAACTATTAGTTACCTAAGCTAATTAGTGCCGAGAGCAAAAGAGAAAAAGATGAAGAAAGACAAAGAGAGTTAGAAAAAAACTTTCTTCTTGACAGTTAGAAGAGAAAGTTAGAGAAAAGAAAGGCAAATAGTTTGGAAATTAAAGGGAATTCAAATTCATCCTTTTGGAATTGAGAATTGAATACTTAGGTGATTTAGAAGAAGAAAACATTAAATGAGGTGCGTTAAGCTATAATTACTCAGGAAATTCTCTTTCCTGAAAGCGGAGCAAGATTAGTTATAGATAAACTTGGCCACTTAAGCTAATGGAACTAATAGTTGCCCAAGCTAATTACTTCATCGCACAAAAGAAAGAAGGATGGAGAAGCACAGAGTGAGTTAGAAAGAAACTTTCTTATTCAGAACTAGAAAAGAAAGACAGAAGAAAGGGAAATTGGATGAAAATTATGGGGAATTCTAATTCATCCTTTTGGACTTTAGAATTGAACACTTAAGTGATTTAGAAAACCTTAAATGCGGTGCTTAAGTTAAACTAATATCGGTGAGCTACAATTACTCTGTAAAATCTCCTTCATGGAGGATGACAAGATTAGTTTGAGTTAAACTTGGCCACTTAAGCAAACGAAATGATTAGTTGCCTATCCTAATTAGTTCCTCGGACAAAAGACTAAAAGGTGGAGAAGGACGTAGACAGTTAGAGAGAAACTTTCTTCTTGTGATCTAGAAATGAAAGTTAGAGAAGAGAACGAAAAACTGGACGAAAATGCAAGCGAATTCAATTTCAACTTTCTGAACTTGAGAATTGAACACGTAAGTGATTTACAAGACCTTCAGTGAGGTGCTGAAGTTAAACTAATATCGTTTAGCAACAATTACTCAGTAAATTCTTTTTTTTTTTAGGCGAAACAATATTAGTTTGAGTTAAACTTGGCCACTTAAGCAAATGAAACTATTAGTTGCCTAAGCTAATTAGTGCCGAGAGCAAAAGAGAGAAAGATAAAGAAAGACGGAGAGAGTTAGAAAAAAACTTTCTTCTTGACAGCTAGAAGAGAAAGTTAGAGAAAAGAAAGGCAAATAGTTTGGAAATTAAAGGGAATTCAAATTCATTCTTTTGGAATTGAGAATTGAACACTTAGGTGATTTTGAAGGAAAAAACATTAAATGAGATGCGTTAAGCTATAATTACTCAGGAAATTCTTTTTCCTGGAGGCGGAGCAAGATTAGTTCTAGATAAACTTGGCCACTTAAACTAATGAATAAAGTGGCGGATGCAAGAATTTTAATTAAAGGAGATCGCATTCAAATTTCATTATTAAATTTTAATTCTTTTATTAATAGTGAAATCATCATACATAAGTATATCAAAAGTTTCACTTTTATAGTTCTATAAAATAAGAATATTATTCATCTAAATTGGGGCGGTTTAACAAAAGGTTTAATATGAAATCTCAACGAGTAACCTTTTCTTACATTTAAATTATTATAAATTTTTAATGTAAAATACATTTTCTTGTCTAACTTTTATAATTAATCCTAAGATTATTCACAATCTTTATAATTATTTGGAAAAAATGAATCTTTTAATTGGATTTTTGGACAATCATTTTTTTTAAAGCTTTATTATTGAGCGTCTTTGGATAGTGAGAATTTTTACCATTGAAGGTCTTTTGAATTTGGAGAAATTTATCATACTTTTATTATTGGGACAATTATTTTTTACTTTTCACCACACTAATAATTATTTATCACCTCTCATATAGTTAAACAAAATATGAGCATAAAAAATTACATAGCTCATTATATAAATAAATCACAATAAAATTAAAACATAAAAATACCTTACAAATACTCAAAAACTTTTCTTCATATTTAATTTTCAATTATAATGAAAATTTATTAACATAAAATAAGTAATTTTTTATTATTTATAATTTTTTGAGAATATATGAACTTGTGGGGGTCACCCCTCATGTGAATGATGGGATCCTTAGAGGTAAGAGTGTGAAAATGGCCCGCGTCTCGTGGGTGGCCCGAGATGGGCCCCACCCGTTTGGGCTTGAGCCCGAGCTCTTGGGCTTGGGCTATCATTTTGAAGCCCGTCCTAACCTGCTTGGCCCGACTCGTGGCCCAACCCATCGGTCCGCTTAAGGCTCGGCCAAAGACCCAATGTCTTTTTTAGTGAAAAATAATAAAATTTTGGTAGAATTTTTTTAAAAAAAAAAAAAAAAATGGTTAGACCTGCTTAAACCCGCCCCGAGACCCAGCCCACCGACCCGCCCAAGGCTCAAATACCTTGGGCTTGGGTCTAGGATTAATTTTTTGGACCGGCCCGACCCGGCTCGAATTTTAACGAGAGCCCGCAAGGCCCGATATAAGCCAAGACGAACCAAATTTACACCCCTACTTAGAGGGCCCATTCATTCTCACTTCACTAAGGTAACCGCAATATAACATAAATTAATGTTCATCAATATATATGTAACATAAGTAAATAGAGTTTGTGCCTTGGGTGGGTTAAGTGGATTGGGATTAGCATTAAAATGCTTTTAACTCGAGTTTACGTCTCTATTATCTCTCAGTATGGTGCTCTTGCATTCTCCTATTCCAGCTCGCTGGTTCTAACGTTAGGAGAGCCTTATCTAGGGCTGAGGTCTGACTAAGCCTAAACTACTTCTTTTTTTTTTTTTTTAACCCAAAAAAATATAATAATAATAAAAAAAAAGTTAATGCAGTTTGTAAAGTTTTTCAAGGCCACAGCCTCCCCTAGCCGAGTCCAGATCCTCTATAGTGGTTTCTTGCAGTGGTTCCTACTGTGGTGCCAAAACGAGTCATTTTGGCACCTTCTTTTTTTTTTTTTTTTTTTTTCTCTCTTACACTCCATTCCCAAGTCTGAGACCCAAATCAGAGAGATACCACAAGGATGATAGAGAAGAAGAAAGAAGGAAGGGAAAGGGAAATCATCGGCATCACCAATGAGACCCTTCACCTCCTTACCTCGTCGGAAAACTCTCACGCTACCGTCGCCGCCGTCACAGCCACCAAAGCCTCTGAAAAAAAGGGGCTTCATCTTCTTCTCGCATTTACATTTTCGTTTTGATTACAATGTTGTTACTATGATTTCAATCTGGGGTTTTTTCGCACAAGGAAGAGAGATATGGGTTCAAACAATACAATCATCTCTGCCAATGCCCCTCTCAAACAAGACTCTCATCATCATCCTCGTCAATATCATCAAATGGGTTCAAACCAATCATCAAGATGCCAATGGACACATCAAAAATAACACCCAAGAAGAGGCAAATTTTGAGTTTGGACATTCTTATTTGAAAAGTTAACTATAGAAATTCTACTGATTTTATGTTTGTGATTTTGGGTTTACTTTCTTTTTCCCTTTTGGTTTGATACTGGTGAAAATTGATGAATATAACTGGAATCTCAGATTTTTGAAACAAAGAAAATAATCTCAGATTTTTGTTTTGGTCTTTCGTTTGGTTGGATTTTTTGAACCTATAAACTAAACACACAAACTTTGACATTTTGGACATTAGTTTGAAGCAAGAGATAAAACCAACACATTAATTTTCTAAAGCAAGACAACACGATCGATTTGCTTTCATTCGATAACCTGAAGAAAAAAAAAACCAATTAAAACCTAGAAACAAAACCCAGAAATTGAAAAACCCAATTTCTTCGCTAGTTTGTGTTTTCATTAAAAGAAATTGGTGTATTGCCAAGTGAAATTGATGGGTTGAGTTTAATTTGTGTGAACAAAGTATAACGCAGTGGAATAAAAATTATGGTCATACCTTTTCAAACAGAGTCTGAATTGAAGGATCTCGTGGGTAAATCATGTGCTTCCTGAATCTGGTCAATCAACCCAGCAATGGGGTGATATTACAATAGTGAATATCACCCACACAAACCACAGTGCAAATGGCTTTGATCGTTGTTTTTGAGAGAGAGTCAGTATATAGGAAAAAACTCAAACATACATTGTTTCTCTTAATCACCCATATCCCATATATCAGATATATAATATGTTTTTATCATCTATCCATATCAGTTAATGGAGATAATATATGTACCCTGAGTGGTTATTCAAATAGGTTTGAATTCAAATTCAAAACCTATTTGGATAAGGTTTAAAGCATTCAAATGGTCATGCCACATGGGCGCCCATTTCCAACAATTTGTGTTTATGGTTTGATGCAGACTCATGGTGAGAAATTGTGATTGATTGGAGCAATAGAGAGTTATGATATATATATATATAGTGGTAGCTCAGATTTCTGCCATAGAGAAAGATTGGGATTTACATCTTTTACCCATTACTAGTTCAAAACCTTCAAGTATAGGATTACATTCAACATCTTCATCCTCTTCTCGTCTTCCTTCATTAGTTTCCGAACTTGAACCCAGATTCAATTGAGAGAAAGAATAAAGAGTGTAGTGAAGAGGATGAACACAGTGATTGTCACAGAGCAAAGAAATCAGATTTTTGTCAATCAAAATCAGATTTGGTTGTTTTCTTGAGTCAAAACCGAACAGGACTTCTGATCAAAACCACTACTTTGGTTCTCTGATTCTCTGATATGGGTTTGATTTCACTGTTTCATTTAGAAAAACCTAACAATGCCATCTATCTGGTAATAAATCGCAGAATGCCGTGGGGTCGTCGTTGCTGCTCTCCGTCGCTGGTTTCCATCGACTGCTTTCTCCCACTCTTTGTCGTCCTTGGTGGTCTCTCTCGGATTTGAGAGAAAGAATAAAGAGTGTAGTGAAGAGGATGAACACAGTGATTGTCACAGAGCAAAGAAATCAGATTTTTGTCAATCAAAATCAGATTTGGTTGTTTTCTTGAGTCAAAACCGAACAGGACTTCTGATCAAAACCACTACTTTGGTTCTCTGATTCTCTGATATGGGTTTGATTTCACTGTTTCATTTAGAAAAACCTAACAATGCCATCTATCTGGTAATAAATCGCAGAATGCCGTAGGGTCGTCGTTGCTGCTCTCCGTCGCTGGTTTCCATCGACTGCTTTCTCCCACTCTTTGTCGTCCTTGGTGGTCTCTCTCGGATTTGAGAGAAAGAATAAAGAGTGTAGTGAAGAGGATGAACACAGTGATTGTCACAGAGCAAAGAAATCAGATTTTTGTCAATCAAAATCAGATTTGGTTGTTTTCTTGAGTCAAAACCGAACAGGACTTCTGATCAAAACCACTACTTTGGTTCTCTGATTCTCTGATATGGGTTTGATTTCATTGTTTCATCTAGAAAAACCCAACAATGCCATCTATCTGGTAATAAATCGCAGAATGCCGTGGGGGTCGTCGTTGCTGCTCTCCGTCGCTGGTTTCCATCGACTGCTTTCTCCCACTCTTTGTCGTCCTTGGTGGTCTCTCTCGGATTTGGGTCTCAGATTTGGGAATGAAGTGTTAGAGAGAGAAGCTTGAAAAAAAAATTTAAAAAAATAAAAATAAAGTACCAAAACGACATCGTTTTGGCACCACAGCAGGAACCACTGCAAGAAACCACTGCAGAGGATCTGGACTCCCCCTAGCCCCCCCTTTCCGTCCTCCATTGGTTATAAGCGAGCTTTATTAAATAAAGCATATTGACTAGGTATAAGGGAAGGATAGTGGTATTAGAGAAAGACATCCGTTAATTATTGGACCATGGATTCTTAAACTTGGTATAACATATAGATCTCTTTTTTTTTCTTTTTTATAAAAGGGAAAATTCAGAGGTGGGGCAAATATTTGTCAAAAAGTGAAAACTTGGTATAATTTATGTTATTTTTTTCATACAAAAAAGAGTTGTACCCTATGTATTTGTGATTATTTTTATTCAAATAAGTTGATTTGTAATTTCTCTTTTATAAAAATAATAATGTCATACAAGTTAATAAAATTTTATAAATTTTTTTTTTGATGTGATACGTACTATATCATATTTGAGTTTCTAAAATTTTATTACTACATAACATATAAGCAAAAACATATACAAAATTTATTAATTCATATAGCATTTAAATGAACCCAATCAATAAGCACCACAATACTATAATAAAAGCCAACCTATTTTTCAATGAAGAATGATTTATAGGTTGTGTGAAAAGAATATGTGCATACAATTTGTGTACAAAAAAATATTTAAAAAATTATTATGTAATTTATATTTATTAATATATTGTGAGACCTACATATAAAATGAATTTGAGTCATATAATAATGTTTTTAATATGTTTTTGTGAATAAATTTTGTATAAAGCACATCAATGATAAGTTATTGGAGAAGGTCCTTAGTCAATGAGATAGAGGACTAATAGCAACACCAACCCATCAAAAAGAGCCGTGGCCTACTTGGACAACACTTCCTCACAAATTTCCAAGGTTGCTTTTGTCCATAGTCAATGTTTTTAAGTAAAATGATAATAATGCTAACAACCCCCCTTTTGAGGCACTAGTTGAAATGCAGTATATAATTTTTTTTTTTTAATGTTGATAATTTTTTAAATTCTAATCTACTTATTAAATTGAATACATTTATTATTTAAATACAATTTTACTTCTAAATTACAAAACCACACAAAACCCTAACCTCATCTCTAATCATCAATGTATTTGAACAACTAATATTTTATGACTTTAATATGCACTTTAATACTATTATAAGCAGACGCACTTACCCTTAACTACACAGGTGGGTTGATAAAATATTGTCTTAGGTTCACAATTCATATCCTATTAATTATTAATTAATTTGTCAAATGTTATTCTCTTTATGTTTTCATTTTTAAAGTAATATTGAATTTTTTTTTCTCAAAGTCTTATTTCAAATACCCTCTCTACCACACGATTAGTTACAAAATCAATTTTGATCATATAGTATAGAGGAATTTGGACACGATAAGTTACACATGAGACAAATGATTAAGTATGCCTTTGTAAAAAAAAATTTCTCATAAAAACTAATCAATGGCAAGATTGTGCTTATCCTAACGAAAGTGCACCTTTACTTTGCTAATTTTAATCGTTTAAGGTGGCATGCAATTATAAACAATGGAGACATAAGACGAGATCCAGTGTGCTCAAGTGCTTTTCTCTCATAAAGAATTAATTAATAACAAGAATGTGTTTATCCTAATAAAAGAGTACTTTTCCTTTTATTAATTTTAATTATGTGAGAAAACATCTAATTAGAGACAAAGTTAGGTTTGACCACGTGATGGAGAAATGTTTGAGACATGAGGCAAGAGACAGAAAATTCGACGTGTCCTTGTAAGTTTTTCTCAGGCCTTGTTTGGAAATAAACTTTTTTAATAATTTTTTAATTTTTTAACTAAAATATGATGTAAAAAAAATTAGTATGTTTGGGATGACTTTTTGAATTTTACGAAAAGATATGCAAAAAGTAGAGAGAAAATGAAATTTGACTTTTTGGTATAAGTTGTTAGCTTTTTAATTTTTTAATAATTTTTTGACTTTTAAACTAAATGGCGATGTTGCCAAACGAGACCTTATTATAAAAAAATAACCACTAGCAATAATGTGTTTATCCTAATAAGAGTTCACTTTTACTTTGCTAATTTTAGTCGGGTGAAGAAGCACCTAACCCAATCCATTTCAATGAAAAGATGATCCATGAAAAAGGAAAAAGACTACAAAAGTGCATTCTTATCTACCCACTAGCTATGGGGCTTCCATTCAATCTGAATCTGATTTTTTTCATGCACTTTCAAGTGTGAGAACAAAATACATTTCATGATTAGTTCAAAATAATAGAATTCAAAAACTTTAAGTAAAGTCGATTTTTTTTTTGGATAAGAGGTCTACTATTTAGCAAACAACAATGATAGGTAACCCGAAAAATCATGGCTCGAATGGCTCGAAACACTCAAAACGACAACGATGTCGTTTTGGACGTAAAACGACGTCGTTTTGACACATTCGAGCCATTCGAGCTATAAAAATTTGGACCACAAAACATTTTTCATTTAGCAAATGTAGTTTTTGTTTTATTTTCTTTTCAACCCTGACACTTATAGGAGACACTTGACTATAGCTTTAAAATTTTGTAAAGTTTGCATATTGGAATAAGTTTTTCTCCATATTTCATATCTCCATACTTTTTCATACCTCCCTATACTCTTTTTATAGGTTTTAATTCGGACTCGCATCGATGATCCAAACCGTCTATTTCGTAAGTTTCATAACAAAGGTTATCCATACAAAAAAATTAATTTCATCAGAAAATTATAAATACAAAAATAAATAACACTTTGTTTTATAAAATGAATAGTAAATATAAATAAAGCAAAATGTGATTTGTTCCCATGTTTATAGCTGTCCAATGAAATTAATTTTTTACAAGGACGACTTTCATTGCGGGGCCTACGAAATAGACAATTCGAATCATTAATGTGAATTCAAATTAAAACCCACAAAAGTAATATAGAGAGGTATGGAGGAGAGCTTATCCCTTGCGAATTAGCCCATGCCACCAAATTTCACCCCTAAAGCTGTGTATGGTAGCATCAAATTCAAGACTCGGATTTAGAATTAAAGATAATCTTATAAATGAATTTTTGAATTAAAATGACTTTCAATTCCAATTTTTAGACATCAATTTAATGATACCAAACACACTCTAAATATATCAGGTTAAGAAAAATTTTAAAAAATGTACTTACAGTCATATGATATAATAAAAATTTTGAAATATAATAAATTATTATAAAGAGAGAACAAATTTTGAGCTAGAACATCTCATGTAAATGTATCAGCTCACCTACAAATTGGTTCGAGTTTAAATGTGGATACCTTATGTTCACATATATAAATTGGTTCTGTAGTTGAAATTCATCTGCTTAGCAATATAATTTGGAGTATTCAAAACACTACTCTTTTAGCCTCTCAAATTTTCTTTTAAGAGCTAGATTAATTTTTTTAATTAATAAAAAAAATTGAAAGATTTAAAGTTTAAATACACAAATCACCCCAAAATATGCATTTTGATTCTTGATCTTTCAAATATTTTAATTTGGTCTCTAATCTATTAATTTTGTCATTAAATGATCCCTATCTTCATTTCTGTCTTGACAACGGAAATAAAGACATTTTTGTCAAACTACATTTACACATCAGCAAAATGAGAAAAAATAGTTTCCAAAGTATATGATTTGTTTCAATAATCCCCATGTTTTTATTATGTCAATTTAGGTCGCAATTTATTCTATCATAGATGATTTAATAAAAATTTCCTTATTTCCATTATCAATTATAGAGAAAAATGAAAGTAGGAATCATTTAATGACGGAATTAATATATTGGAGACCAAATTGACACATATAAAACATCGGAATCAAAATGACAGAAGATACATATTTTTGGGATCATTTATTTATTTAACCTAAGATTAAAGGAGGAGTAGGAGTATCATTTTCTAATTATCAAATCAAAATAAGAGCTTACAGTAAGCATAGGACAAGCTTTGTCTCTTAAGCATTACTCTTTTATGATTAATATATTTGACCACTAAGCATTATTGAAGAGGCAATAGGGAAAATTATGAGCGTGCTTTATGAAATAAGCAAGCATATTGACTAAAGGGTAGTTTTTTTTTTTTTAGAGAAAGGAATGAATTAAGCTATTATAATAGTTAATTATTGTACCATGAATTCTTCAACTTGATTTCATTTCATATATACATCTGTTTTTTTATTTTATTTTATTTTATATATATATATATATATAAAAGAGTAATGACATAGAAATAAAAAATTTACACAATTTTTTTTTTTTTTTTTGTAGTAATGTGACTTAATGAATATGTTTTATTTTAAAACAAAACACTTATAAAAATAATTTTACTATATTATCCTTATAATATTTTTTAGTTTGGACTTTTCTCATATTCAAATTTAAATTTGATAAGACTGTTTAGATTTGTAAAGTTCATCATGAATCATGTTTTAATGATCCACTTAATTTTTTTCAAAAATAATATATACAAAAGATTTTATAAAATGAATGATTTAAATCATCCAAATAAAATAGATCTCTCCAATTTTTTTTTTTTCTTCTTATAGGCTAGAATTTTCTTTATAAAAAATGACAAATCCGGACCTTTTTGTCATGCATGTAACCAAACAAAAGATTGACGAATCAATAAGCAACCACAAGGAGGAAACCCAACCCACTGTTCAATGGAGAGAGAGAGAGAGAGAGAGAGAGAGAGAGATACATAAGTTGTGGAGAGAGAGATTAATAGGCACACCCACCCATCAAAAAGAGGCGTGGACAATTTGGACAATGCCTTCCTCACAAACTTTCAATGTAGCTTTTGTCTTTAGTCAATGTGTCTGTTTGGTGTAGATTAAAAACTGTTTATTTTAGCTTTTAGTTTAATTTAAACTATTTTGATGTGTTTGGTTTAGTTTATAACTTATAGCTTATAGCTTATAGTTTTTTGGAAGTCAGAAATCAGCTTATTCTTTGAGTAGGGCAGGAGATGCTTAATTTATAAGTCAGAAATCAACTTATGTTTATAGTTATAAGTTATAAGCTGTTTAGGCATAAGCTATAAGTACTTTCCCACAGCTCTACCAAACAGGGCCAATGTGTTCTTAAATAAATATGAGTTGTGCTGGACTTTACAGATTGGACCCTTAAATATTTTAAGAATATTAATAAACAAAGTTAAAAATAATTAACTTTCTTAATTAAAATTGTCAATAAAGATAAAATAATTAACAAGATAAAATATTACATTTAAATCATAACTGTTATTTTGTTTTTTTTACAACTATTAAATAAAAAAGAAAACATAACTTTTTTAACAAGTTTAAAATAATCAAATAACTAAAAAGCCAGATTAAAAGAAATTCATCCAAACGACTTCTTATTTTATGATTAAAGCATACTTTTTGTCTAGTAAAATAACTGTAATAATGCTATGGTTTTGGAAACTATCTTATGTGTCACAAATATATTTGTTTGAGATATGAAAAATATGCCAATTAATAAAAAATATTGATGGCATGTTTATACTAAATAATGGATATTCTTTTTCTCTTTCTCTTGTTTTCTTTTTTCTTTTTTCTTTATTGTATACTATGAATTTTTATTAATAAAAATCATAATGGATTATAGATGTGATTATGTATTTCAATAAATAAAAATCATTTTTTTTATTATTCAATATGTAATTCTAATTATTGTGACTCACTTCAAAATTTGTATTATGATTTTATCTTTAAAAAAAAAAAAAATCTTAACTCAAAGGTAGGAGATATTATGATAGAATTAGAGGACGGATTATGATCATTTTCATTGCAATTAATTAACAGTTTTTATTTTAAAATAATTTAAAACCTATATTTCTATTTTATAACTATTAAATATATAATGGAGATTCTCGGTTACTAATGTAATGGATAGAAAGATACAACCCTTTGACAATTAAAGTTGTGAATAGGAAACGGAAGAAGATTGTGTAAATCCAAGAGGAAAAAAAAATTGTATAAATCCAAAGAGAATTCAATTTTGTCCATATCTTTCACGGTTAAAGAGATGATAAGATCAAATGAGGTTCATTCGGATGCACACAAAAGTGCTAGTCTCATATTTTTTAGTCCAAATTTTTTTGAGTAAGGTGTTTGTGTAGTAGAGATTGGAATTAGTGTATAGAAATGCTAAGCTCAAAAGTATTTGAGCGTAGATTCAAATATGAAATGAATCTAAGTCGTCGTTTAGTAAATATTTTGGGATTAAAAAAATACAAAAAGATAAAATAGGCTATATAAGTTAATAAAATAAAATGTCACATTCAAACCGTAATCATTATATTTTTTCTCTCACAAAAGTAAAAAAAAAACCCAAAGATAAAACAACCGTGCTACGTAGCTCGAAAAACCAGGGCTCAAATGGCCTGAATTTCTCTCTCTCTCTCTCTCTCTCTCTCTCACACACAAACATGACCGAGTCACAGAATGAAGTTCCAACCTTTCTCCAACAACAACAACAAAGCAAAATCTTGATTTTTTTATTTTTTATTTTTTATTTTTTATTTGTGCTTCGAGAAAGTAGATGGCAATGGAGGGAACAAAATAGGTTTGAGTTCTGAACAAAATCACCTTCTTCTTTTTTTTTCTTCTTTTTTTTCCTTTTTCTTCTTCCTCCCCCTCTCTTCTTCCTTCTCTCTCTGCTCTACTCTTCGAAAAAATTAAAATCAAGCAAACCACCAAATCCAAAAACAAATCAAAATAGAGCAAAGACACAAATCAAAACCAAATCAAAATAAAAAATAAACCCACAAACAAACCCATGGCAACTGATTTGTGTATACAAATCAAAACCAAATCAAAATAAAAAACAAAATCACAAATCAAAACCAAATTAGAGACAGATCTATGTGTGTATCTATTGAGAGAAGAGGGAGGAAGAGACCCACCGTCGTGCCATCACCGTCGCGCCGTCATCGCCTCTTCTCTCGTTTTTCTCTCTTCCTCCCTCTTCTCACTTTCTTCTCTCTTCTCTCTTCTCTCTTCCCTCTTCTCCTTGTTTCAGAAAAAAGAGAGGGAAAAAAAAAATCAAAACAGCGTCGTTTTGAAATTCAGGCTAGTCGAGCCTCGAAAATTTCGAGCTACCAAGCTTTATTCAAAACAAAAACCAAACGAGACTAAAAAAGTTCCAACACAAAAAAGTTGGCTACGGTAAGCAATGCCAAATGAAGCTTAAGTATAAATTGATATTTTTAGGTAAAATTTGAGCTAAAGTTCTTTGTTTTTTTTCTTTTAGTTTATAACTTTTGGTTTTTGGCAAATTACACCGTTAGTCCTTGTATTTTGACTCTTGTATCATTTTGACTCCTATAATATTAATTGACTCGATTTTAGCACCGAATTTTTATTTTGTCTTAAATTGGTCCAATTGATTATAGTTGTTAGTATTTTTTTTTTACGGCAAATACACATATGAACAACATGTGTCATGCCTTTAAAGATAAAATTATAAATTTGTTTAATTCAATTAGTTAATCTCAATAAATTCAGTGATCATTTTTTATCAAAAACCTTAACAGTTTTATCAATTAAACCAAATTAACACAAAGTTTAAAATTAAAAATCAAAATTAAATTAATTAAAATTATAAAGATCAAAATAACACCAAAAAAAAAAAAATTACTTATATAAGTTACCCTTTGTTTTTTTTACTAATGAATGAATATTTGTCTTGTTTGACCCGACTCTTTTTAATTTGACTTTTAGTTATTTACTAGTTTTTAGTTTTGACTTTCAATTAATAAAAAATTAAAAAAAACAAAACTCCATTAAAAAAAACAAAAACATAAAATTCTATTTTAATCCTTCATCAAATTTATATTTAATATTAAATTTGATAAAAATGAAATCCAATATATTCATTAATCTTATATCAAATCAAGTTTTCATCAAATAAGAGATGAAAAAATCTTCATCAAATTTTCAACAATTTGTTTTTCACTTGAATTGAAATTGTTAAAAAATGAAGGATTTGAGATTTTTTTTGAACAAAACCTAAATTTGTTGACTGAGGTTTTTATTTGATGAAAAATCCGATGCTCACCATTGAAGTGATCTATACCAAATCAAAATTTTAAACTAAATTATTGAACAAATTTAATTTTTTTTTAAAAGCAGTGAAGAGTTTGAGACGTTAGTGCACGTATATAAATTTAAAATGCTTATATATCTTATATAAAAAATGTGTAATAAAAATTATACGAATATTTTAAATTTTTTTACATGTAATCTTAAACACACCGTAATATTTATAATTTTATATTTACAAATTCACTCACATCATTAAATTAATATTTTTAAATTTATAATTGATGAAAAATTAATACTTATCATCGCACATCATTATAAATTAAATTATGAGAAAAAAAATGGAAAATGGTTGAGGCCTCGAATATGAGGCCTCAAATTTGCCTCGAATCCCATTTTTTTTTTTTTTTTTTTCTTTCTTTCTTCTTCTTCGCAGAACCAGAGGGGAGGGGAGGGAAGGGGAAGAAGAGAGAGAGGACGGGGAGGGGAGGGGAGGGGTCCGGATTCGCCGTCGCAGCTCGTCGAGCTCGCCAGCCGTCCGATCGTCGCCCGATCCAGCTCGTCGCAGCAGCTGCACCGCCGTCGCCTCCGCCTCTCCTCCGCCTCCTCCTCCTCCTCCTCCTCCCCCGGTGATTATGGCCCCCTCCAGTCCGGCCCACAAGCGGCTCTCTCTTCTCCCCTCCCCTCCCCCTTCTTCCCCTCCCCTCCCCCTCTCTCCCTTCTTCCCCTCCCCTCTGGTTCATTCGAGCCAAATTCAAGGCCTCGAATTCGAGGCCTCTATCACGACTCAAAAAAAACATATAAATAAACACTTTCCAACCAGATCTAATAATAATTTATTCCTAATATATCACAATCCAATCACCCCTTCCACAGGTCAGAAAAAGAGACACCTTAAGATTCACATGCCATGGGACCCCACATATAGTACAATGCACGATTGTTCCAAAAAGGAGGCTTCGTATTGTGTTTTTGTAAATTTTAAAAAGTTGATATTCAAGAATTATTGAAAGAAAAAATTTAGTGAAATTTTTTTTTTTTTTTTGAAATTTTTTGTAAAAGATTTCTCAAACAGATTTTTATTTTTTTATTTTTAATTAAAACATAAATTTTTAAATATATTACAATATATATATATATATAATTTTAAAAAACACTTCACTGAAATGTAAATTATTTCTATTTTTCTAATTTTTTTAGTTGATCCCAAACACATCTTAACCTTTTGTTTTTCAATGGGAAAGCACAAAACTTAAATATATTGCACATCCTATAATAAATCGTCTAATAAAAGTACATCAGAGTACAAAACAAATCTCAAAAAAAATAAAGAGAACATTCACACATGGAGGATTCAAGTCCCCAAATAGGGAAAAAAAACAAATTTTCATGAAAAGAGGAAACCTTTATATAGAGATATTATTGCAACATAAAAAATAAAAACAAAAACAAAACGATCATTACCAAACAAATAATACCAATCATCTTTACAATCTATTCATCGTCGTAATTGGTAACTTTGGTACCTTAATCCCCTCATCTACATTATAAAATAAAACATTATAAATCTAAAGTGGTTGCCTAGCGTATAACAACTCATTTAACATTATCGGCTTTTGGTCATGAATTAGATCTGAAAGCTTTTACGATAGCAAGCCGATGGTAGAGACAATAGGAACTGTAATAGCTAATGTGGTGATTGAAATTGCAAGAGAATAAACAGAAAAGAGAGAAAAGTTAAAAGCATTACCCTCTCTCCTCTATAAAGAGCAAAAATAGAGAGTGACTAGAATTTCTTAGAGAGAGAGAGAGATATCTCCTCTATAAAGAGCAAAAATAGAGAGTGACTAGAATTTCTTAGAGAGAGAGAGAGAGAGAGGGGCAATAGGGTTTCTTTCTTAGAGGAAGACCATAAAATAACACATCTTAACCTTGAAAAGCACCAAAAACATGTGCGCTTTGAAAATGTACTATGTGATTGAAATTTATCCTAATGGGAATCATAATTTCAAAATGTTTGACTTAATAAGAGGAGAGATAATCAAATAATATATTACTCAAGAGTTCGAAGGGTTGAATTCCACGAAACACAAACATTCCAAATCTTGGAGCCATTGAAACGTTGCCTGGTCATTAATTTCAAGACCTCAAAATTAATCGAGGTACGCGTAAATTAGCCGAGACACACAATTATTAAAAAAAACAAAATAAAACAAAAACAAAAATAAAACAAAACAAAAAGAGCAATGTGATGTGAGTCATATTTGAAACAAATATCAATCACACAATATGATTTTTATGCACTTTTTGCATTCTATTTTTGTGCGTGAGAAATGTTAAAAATTTACAATTTTAAACTTACAAATTCATTTTCAATGATGTGGAATGAGTTTTGAGCCTTATATAATTAAATATATTATAAATAAAAAATTAACACCTAAACCTTATTTTGGATTTTTTTAGTGATTTTTTTATTTTTTTAAAAATTAAAAAAACTAATTGTTTGGTTTAACTCACTTTTATTTTCCATATTTTTTGAATTTTTTTAATATTTTGAGTAAATTTTTTTTTTAATGTTTTAGATACACTTAAAACGTATAATATTTGTGAATTTTTTTTTTAAAAAAATTCACTAAACACAAAAAAAAAAATATATGAAAATTTCATACATTTTCGTATTTTATCGTATTCAATAAATTTTTTTAAGGATTTTTGTATAAATTTTATACTTTTTAAATATATCAAGATTAAGTGGATCTAAAAAATAATTAAAAAAAATTGATTAACAATTTTAAAAAATTATTAAAAATATAAAAATATGAATTAAAAATTTAGAAAATTATTTTTAAAAATGCTATTGTAAAAGTTATAATGATTAATTGATTTTTGTTGTGAGATGAAACAATTGATGTGATATTTAACTTTTGTATTGGATTTTACTTTAGTTTAAATTCAAATTTAAATTTAAGAGAATTTAAAGAATTCACGAGGCTTATTATATGTCATGTTTCATGTCATGATTTAATTTTTTTTTATGTTATCTTATTTATTTTTTAAAAAAATATATGACAAAAAAAAAAATAATAATAATAATAAAGCACATACACACAAACAATTATTAGCAGTGGAGTTGTTTTTACCCAACTTTATCATCGACATTATTGTAGATAAAAAAATTTAGAAATAAAAAAAATTAAAAAAAATTTAAAATAAAGAGTTATGAGCACCTATCATATCATATTCATGAAAAGCACATACACGCAAACAATTATTAACAGTCACTGCCGCTACCAAGTAGGGATGGCAATTTGAAACCGGCCCGACGGGGATCCCCGATCCCGACCCCGATTTAAGCGGTTTTTCCCCGAAAAATACCCCCGACGGGGAGGTGACGGTATTTAAAAATCAGTCCCCGATCTGTCACGGGCCGGGGACGGTGATCAGTATTTGATCCCCGGCCCGGCCCGATCCCCGGCCCCGATCCCCGGCCCGGTTTATCCCCGAAATGAAATTACTAGTTTACCCCTCTATATATATATATACACCCACAGTAATAACCAAACCCTCATTCTCACCCGTCTTCCGTCTCTCTCTCTCTCTCTCTCTCTCTCTCTCTCTTCACTCTACTCTCTCTCTCAGTCTCACACCACTGTCGCGACCCAGTCCCAGCCACAGCCGCCCATCGCCGATCGTCCTCCTTCAGCCACAGCCGCCCTCCTCTTCCTCCGATCTCCATCGCTGCGCTGCATCACGGCGTTGCCTCACGCCGATCTCCCTCCCTCCGATCTCCCTCCCTCCGATCTCCCTACATCATCACGGCGCTGCCTCACGCTGTCTTCCGTCTCTCTCTCTCTCCCTCCCTCCCTCCGATCTCACGCCGATCTCTCTCCCTCCCTCGGATCTGCCTCACGCCGATTTCTATGAGTGATTCTGTTTTTTTTTTTTTTTATAGATTTCAGATTTTTTGTTTGTTGATGATGATGATGAAAAATGAAGTGAATATGTTAGATTTCAGATTTTTCAATTTTTTAGATTTCAGATTTTTCAGATTTTTTTTTTTTAGGTTTCAGATTTTTTGTTTGTTGATGATGATGATGAAAAATGAAGTGAATATGTTAGATTTCAGATTTTTAGATTTCAGATTTTTCAGATTTTTTTTTTTTAGATTTCAGATTTCAGATCGGGGATATTTCGGGGTCGGGGAAACCCGATCCCCGATCGGGGGGCGGGGTCGGGAGGGGCAATGAGCTCCCCGTCGGGGATCGGGGACGGGGACGGGGAATCTGTCACTTTCGGGGATCGGGGACGGGGGGTGTGGTCCCCGGCCCCGCCCCGCCCCGTTGCCATTCCTACTACCAAGCGCTTCCAACGACGATGCTATACAGTGCAGGCTTCACCTTCCACAAAACACCTCTAAATTCCCCACAACCAAGGATTACCTAATCCAAAACCCTAATATCCCTCTCTCTCTCTCTCTCTATGCCTCCTTTGACAAAGCTACTGTTAGGAAGAAAGTGAGAAGAAGAGTGTGAGAGTTGAAGAAGAAGATGAGGATAGTTAAAACCATTGATTCTTCTCAAAATCCCAGTCTCTTTGGATTCATGGTTGTTGAAGCTTATCCCAAAAGGTATTCCTCCAAGATCCCCTCAGATTTGGTCCTCTTTTTAGGCCTTGGCTTCATAGATTGGTAAATTATATAGCTCATCAATATTTATTCAAACTCTCTCTTATCTATCTATCTATCTATCTATCTATCTATATAATAAAGACTAGATATTATATACCATATGGCTTTGATGGCTCTGATTCATCACTGTTTCTCACCTGTCTTTGGAGGAGGGTATAAGCAGATTCTTGGGTTAGGGTTAGATATAATCTTTATTTAGCTTTTCTTGTTAATCTCTTCCATCTTTCTCTCTATATAGTCAGAGATTGTAGAGATTTACAAATTTCTTGATTTTATAGTCATATCTGATTATTTGGGTTTTTGAAATTATATTATTTTTATTGGTTTTGATGTGGGTTTGTTATGGGAAATGGTATAAATAAGATGAATAAACCTAGGATCTTGATGGAGGTGGGGGGGTTTTGTGGGGATTGATTTCGTTGGTAGTGGTTATACAAGGTTGTTAATTTTGTTGAATTGATTCTTGGGATGAAATTTCCAAACCACTAGTGAATTTGCCCTAAAAGACCAAATGAGATCAATTGAAATGGGAGATTCACTTATCAAATCTCTGTCAATGGAGAATCATCGCCCTTCCACCCTTTTGTCCATGGATTCAAGTACCTCTTCATCGCACGATGAGTTGGATCTTGAGATGAATCACCAAGGTGCTCTTACCCGTCCCCCTGATATCAATTTACCCCTTTCAGTAGAGCGCAGCCCACCTCCACAACTGTGGTGCTCAGACCAGTGTGATATGCTTGATGTTGGGCTTGCTCCCCAAGTCTACGAGACTGAGAGCTTTCTCAGCGTCCCCAAGGTTGGACGGAAATGCATAAAACGGACAGATAGCATCTGGGGTGCGTGGTTTTTCTTCAGTTTTTACTTCAAGCCCGTTTTGAATGAGAAATCCAAGGCAAAGATTGTACGTGATAGTAATGGAGTTTCGGGTTTTGATAAATCTGATCTCCATCTTGATGTTTTCATGGTTCAGCATGATATGGAGAATATGTATATGTGGGTTTTCAAGGAAAGGCCTGAGAATGCGTTGGGTAAGATGCAGCTAAGGAGTTACATGAATGGTCATTCTCGTCAAGGAGAGCGTCCCTTTCCATTTAGTGTTGATAGGGGTTTTGTTCGATCTCATAGGATGCAAAGAAAGCATTACAGGGGACTCTCTAATCCACAGTGTGTTCATGGGATTGAAGTTGTTTCCTCCCCAAATCTCATGGGTCTTGATGAAGATGAGCGGAAAAGGTGGAAGGAACTCACAGGGAGGGATTTCAATTTCACAATCCCACATGAAGCTAGTGATTTCAGTTCATGGAGGAATATCCCAAGCACCGAATTTGAAATTGAGAGGCCACTTCCTCCGGTTAAGAGTAACCCAAATCTGAACCCTAAAAAATTGCTTAATGGGTCTGCTCTGAATTTGTCAACTCAGCTATCTAACCTCAGCAATGGCGATCAAGTAGACCTATCACCTGTCAGCAAGAGACGGAGGGACTTTTTCCCACACGGGAACGATGTTGAATGTTATTTGGCGGTTAATCCTCTTAATGATCGTGTTCCAGAGATGGAAATTAACCCGTATGGACCAAACTGGTTGAACGACTTTGGTGGGGTGATGAGGAATGTTTATGGGCCTGTTACAGCTGCGAAAACAATTTACGAAGATGAAGAGGGTTATTTGATCATCATAAGCTTGCCCTTTGTAGATCTTCAAAGGGTGAAAGTCTCTTGGCGAAACACCCTCACTCATGGGATCATTAAGGTATCTTGTTTGAGCACTTCTCGCGTGCAATACATCAAGAGACATGACAGGACTTTCAAGATTACAGATCCATCTTCGGAGCACTGTCCTCCTGGTAGATTTGTTAGAGAGATCCCACTTTCAACTCGAATCCCGGAAGATGCCAATATAGAAGCATACTACGATGGACCGGGAACAGCACTGGAGATCATGGTGCCAAAACTCCGCGTGGGGCCAGAAGAACATGAGGTTCGTGTTTGCCTTCGCCCTCATCTGGGGAGCAATGATCTTATGTTGACCTAATATGTCAATCCTTTGAAACTTTATGCTATCAGTGGTGCTCCATTGTTGGTTATAGTACCAAATAGTGTATTCTATGAAATAAAATGCTCTGTTTCACTTTTGGCATGTTGAATTTTGGGTCACTATTTGCAATGGTTTTGTTCCCATGCATTTGGTTGACTTTTGTTTGTAATCACTTTTAGTAATATATAATCTTGTGTTTGAATGGCTTGTTCAAATTAGTAGTCATACTATTCTCTAATTATGTTTGAAGCTTCTTCAAATTGTATGAAATTATATCTTCTTTTCATGGAAAACCTTTGATGATTTTTTTCCTGGAAAGTATTTTTACAGTGTAATTCTAGTTCTTTTGTTTTGCATGAACCATTGTTGAAACTAGTTCCGAAATCCCAGATTTGTTGGTCAAATCCCCATCCATTAGTTCATGGATGCTTTTGGTAAAGTTGCTCTGTTATAGCCATAGTTGTTTTATTTCATTTTCTTCTTCGAAACCAAGCCTTTTGGATGTAAAATTATGTTTATATATGCACACTTGGAATATGTATGTGATAGGTTGTGGATTCTTAGGGAGGCAACTACTAGTCACTCCCCCAATATAATTTTTGATAATAGGAACCAAATGTTAACAAGTGTTTTTAAGGCATTGTTAAATATCAAAATAAGAGTGAAAAGTGAAGTTTTTTAAATAAACCCAAGTCATTTTTTTAATTAAAATTTTCAAATTTAATTTTTTTTCAACTTGTTTCCCATAACCAAGTTGAATTTGAATTGTGTTTTTAATAGGGGTATTTTTTTTCAAGTCCTTAGTATTATGATTGTTTAGCATAAAGGACACCAAATATTTTCATAATGTCTAAGGTCCATCAATAATATTTTCATAATGTCTAAGGTCCCTCAACCTTGATCCAAAGAAATTTCAGTCAAAAGAAATTTCAGTCCAGAGAAATTTCAGTCCAGAGAAATTTGATCCAGAGAAATTTCAGTCCAGAGAAATTTCAGTGCAGAGAAAATTGGTCAGAGAAAATCTGGCCCAGAGAAATTTCTACCAGAACCAGAGAAATTCTGAAAAAATCTGAATATTTCTCTGGTTTGTTATTGAAATATCAATTGAAAATTTCTTTGGTTTCTGAAAAGATACCAGTTGTTACTTCTTCTATAAAGTCAATGGGTTTCCGATATATCCTCCTAAGAATTGTTGTGTGTTGAGCCAGCAACAAGTCTGGAAAATGGCAATGAAATACAACCTGGACAGGAAGTGCATGACATGAAATAACCACAAACCTAATATTAAATACATATTAATAATAGAAATACAAGTACCTTTGCTGACTTCTTTAGTTTCATCAATGAAATGACTACAGAAACTTGGTCGGCGAGTATAACATCAAACGATGGACACATGAACAACACACACAAGGCCACAAAAATACACTGCAGATATGCACATGCTGCATGTAGATGATAGAAAATATGACGAGGTAGGAAAGCACGTTGAACTGAATTTTCTCTAGGTTGAAACCAGAGAAATTCTCTGGATTAACCCAGAGAATTTTCAGTTCAAGCCAGAGAGTTGAACCCAGAGAAATTCTGAATTTTCTTTGGGTTGAACTAGAGAAATTCTGAATTTTCTCTGGTTCAACCCAGAAAAAATTCAGAATTTCTCTAGGTTTAACTCTCTGGGTTGAACTGAAATTTCTCTAGCCAGAGAAATTCTGTGGTTTGGATTGACCAAACAAATATGTATGGTAACTGAGATATGTATATAAACTCTTTTTGGCATAAATTCCAACTAAGAATGGAAAAGTAATAGCAAAACACAAACTCTGCAACCTCAAATCTGAAATTTCTGCACCCTACCTATGAAAGTATGTATATAATATTGTACTGTTGCCTTTCTTCCTCACCTTTGAGAAGCAAGGAAGTGAGTTGAGGTAGGGGAATTCTCATGTTAAAAAAAAAGGGCAGAGATATTTACAGTGGGAAGTTTAGGGAAGTCCAGAGAAATTCTTCCCAGAGGCTATAATCATCCATTACACTTCAAACAGCTGCAACTCAAGGAAATTGGCCTTCTTCTCTATTCCCTCGGCTTCGGCATAGCCTTCTTCACAGTTTCTCTGGTTTGGTTGGTCTGAATTTTCTCTGGGTTGTTGGACTGAATTTTTTCTGGGTTGAACCCAGAGAAATTTGAATTTTCTCTGGGTTTGATGTGTATAAAAGAACCAGTTTGTGTGCTGATATCTGTAATATTTGCAAAATGTGTATGTCATTGATGTGTACATCATGTGGTGGAGAGAGGGATTGAATTTTGAGAGGGTAAGCTTTAGTGTCCAGAATTATCAACTTACACACAGCATTGATCAACTTACACACGGCATTCCAGACACTTTCTTCGGCTCTCTTCATGAGCTAGAGCTTGGTTGCACATCTGTAATCGGCTTTGAAGACTTTCTGAAATTCTGGTTTGAGAATCTAAATTTGTTTGTAAGGCGGAAATCTCATCAAGCAATGCAGATTTCTCGGTTTCCCACTCCTTACTTGCTTTAAACTAACCTCGAAGCTTTTCATGGGCTTCTTCTAGATGTTTGAACTGCTCTTTCTTCCATTTGAGTTGATCTTGGACCTTCCTATTTTCCTCCTCTAATTTGTGCAACATATCATCTCTGTGTCTCAGTTCTTTGGACTCTTTGGCTCTTTCCACTGCTTCCAAAAACTTTTTCTCTGAAGCCGAGAGGAGCGATTTAAGCCCCTTAAGCTCGTGGATCACCTGATCTTCAAGAACCCAGATCAAATTAGAATCAGGTTCGGGAATCCCATTCTGAGAGTGCCAGTTCACGAGAAACCTGGCCCATTGCCGATGTTATTATGGCAAAAAAGCTAGAGAACGAGAGAGCAGAGAATGATCTTCCCGAATCGCCAGTCACTCGTCCGACCTTGTTCGATGCTCTTTCCATGTAAAACCTCCACAGATCTCTTCTTCCTGTGTAGAGAGAGAAATGGCCAAGACTGACAAGGTCTCCACAGATCGTGACGCATGGCGGCGATGGAGAAGGGGAGGAAGAAGAAGTCGGCGTCGGAGGATTGGTCGTGAGGAAGGGGAGGAAGAAGATTTCAATCCCCAGCGAAGATATTGAAGTTTTTGTTCATTTTGTTATAGGGGAGAGACAGAGACAGCGGTGATCAAGCTCAGGACAACATGGATGGAGAGGGGATAGGGTGAGGGACCTTAGACTACAAAACAACAGATTGTGGATCTAATCCATTACTAAAAGTTGGATAGGGACCTTAGACCGATTTTCCCTTTTTAATACACAAACTTTGAATTTAAAGTCTTTCAATACATAATTTAAATAAATAAATAAATAAAAACCATCAAGAAACCTGAAATGACCCCAAAATAAGTTAAAAACAACTTCAGTTTGGTAAATTTGATATAAAATGGCATGGGTTTAGTAGTAAAAAAAATATACTGTGAAAAATTCACCCAAAAAATGTTTTCAAGTCAATAAAAATGGTTGTTTTTTTTATAATATTTTTCTAGGCTTCTTAGCTTTTTAATTTTTTTTAGTAATTTTTTCAATTAATATGTTTGATCCGTTGTTAAAAATATTACTTTTGGGAGAGAAAAAAATAGGAAAAATTATTTTTTTTTTTAAATTCCAAAGTTTGACTTTTATGAAAAAATAAATTTTAAACTTTCAATTTTGTTAGTTTAAATCTCTAACTTTTGATTTGTTATAAATTTAAATCATTTGCTTATTTTTGTTAAATAAAATTGATGAAAAAATAACATTTTAGTCATTAAATTCAATGAAAAAAACAATATTATAGACATTTTATGTATTCCTAACAAACATAGATAAATGATTTAGATTAAAAATAAATCAAAAAATTAAAATTAAAAATTCATAATTTATTTTGTTAAAATATTTAAATTCTGAATTTCTTTTTTTATAATTGTTTCAAAAAAGAAAATTAAGGTAACATTTCACTTTTTGATTTTTTTGATTTTTTTACAGAAATTAACTATCTTTTGGTGTTGCCTAGCACTCTAAGACCATCTCCAACGGTGAATCAAAATTTTCATCAAATTTGAATAAAAAAAAGTTAATTTTCTCAATCTGATATTTCTTCCTCCAACCGTGCATCAAAAGGGGAGGGTTGACCAGTAAGGCAAAATTTTTTTTTTTTTTTTTTGGTTACCTGTTTGAACCTTTTTGAACTTTTTTGACTGGTTTGAACCTACCTATTTGAAAGGGAACCAGTCGACCGGTTGGTCAACTGGCTGATTAACCGGCTGGTTGACCGGTTGGTCTCCTCCAACGGTCACGCACAGTAAAGTAGTGAAATTTGTACCCTGTTCTCACTTTGATGAATTTTTTGGTGAATTCTTATTTTGATACTAATTTGCTGAAACTATTGGAGCTTCAAAAAGTGACTTTCACCAAAATTTAAATCTGATGTCAGATTTGGTTCACCATTGGAGATGCTCTAAGGTATATCCAATGGTGTATCAAATATTTTACCAAATTTAAATAAAAATTTGAGTAAAAAGTCTCTTTGATATCGCACTCCAACAAAAGAACTTGACTTTTCATCAAATTATTAGTCGGCCAGTCACTGCAAAAAAGTCTCCCAACAAAGAGATGATTCTACAGAGCACTACTAGCTTCATCACCTTTGCAAGGTACAACCACCATAACCAAGTACCACTACCTCTGGTTTTCGAAAAAAAACAAAAAGTACCACTACCTCAAGAATCTGAATCTGAATTCTACTAATCCTGCTTTGGTGTCCAAAACCCTCTTTCCTAATAATAATAATAATAATCATGGAATGGGAGGTGGGACATGTGTTTGGGTAGGAGTGGATTACCCAACACCAGAAGAGGAGTCGTCCATGCTTCCTTGCTTGAGACCCCTCTTCCGTGGGCTAGCAGGCTTTGCATCTTTTATGCCCTCCTAAAGGCTGGTTTGGCTGGAGCTCCATCAAACCCAGTTGTCTGTCTGTCTCAGGTCTACTACAAGATAAACATTCCGTGGGCTGTATCTGTATTTTTTTGTGTATCTGACTATCCCTCTCTGTGATGGTTGTGTTTTTGTTGTTGTAGATTTGGAAGCTGGTTCTGACGATCTGGGTTTCTCTAAATGGATTGAAGAGATCCAAGCAACCAAGGTTTGTGGGTTTCTTCAAATTTAATGGGGAAGGCCATGGAAGAGGAAGTTTATCAGAAGATCTGCTTATGGAAGAGAAAGTTTATCAAGACTTACGGGGGAATTGCAAATCAACTAAGTGGCCGGACGTCCGGTCCGTCGTCTGAGTGGTTGTTCGGTGCTCAAAAATAACGGTTTTGAATAGTGAAACGTTGAAATGTCCCACACGTTCTCAATTTGATGAAACATTTTTTATATTCTCTATTTGAAACATATTTAGTAAAACCGTTAGAGTAAGAAAAGAAGTTACTTTTCATCAAATTTGAATTTGGTGATGGATTTGATACACCGTTGAAGATGGCCTAAGAACACTTATTGACTAAACCTAATACTCTTTCTGTTTCAAAATATTAGTTCTTTATTCTATTTTTTATTGTCTCAAAATATTAATTCATTTTCAAAAATTAAGGAATAAATAATATTAATTTACTATTTTATCTTTCTTTTAAATTTATTAATAACATAAAAAGTATAATTATAACAATTGCTATTTTTTAAAAAATATATTATTAAAGGATAATTTTAAAAAATTAATATTCTTAAAATATAATAATTGTATTATAAAAAAATTAAATTCTCTAAAAAAATTATTATTTTAAAACGGAAGGAGTAGATGCGTTTTTAGGGGTAGGCAAGGCACCTCCTAAAGTTTGTTCCACCACCTGAAATTGGAGAAAGAAGATTCATGAGGGTGACAAAATATTGATATGTCCATGTAAATAAAGCAAAAGGAATTCCTTTGATATGAACTTGTTCATATAACTTTTTCAAGTAGGGAGGGAGTGACTTATCTTATTATGATAATGGGACCACATGTCCACATCAATGGTGAACCAATGGTAGTGTGCCACTTTAGTAAATGGAGATTAATTGAACAAACTGTACACTTACTATTAAAACCATTTTGGTGATTTTATTGTGGAGGCTGAGTCAAAAATGTGTGCTCTTTGTAAGTGCAAGTGGGTCTGGTAAAGGGGTGGTTGTGAAATTCATGATAATAAAATCAACACCAAGAAAGAATTTATATCACTTTATTTTTTTTATTTATGAACTCATATATATTTGTTTAAAAAGAAAAAAATTTATATATATTGATACATCTGTAACTATAAAATCCGTATAAATGTTCCTCTTTTAGGGCGGTTTGGAGGAGAGAAATTGATATTTTTATAGTTGAAAGAATCAAAATGTATGAGTTTAAAAATAAAAGAGATAAATTAATCTTTATTAATAGTTAAAAGTATTTTGGTGTAATGGAATGCTTTGGAAAGTTCGAAATAAGTTGATTTTTTTACTTATTGTGAAAAAACGTATAAAAAATAAAGAGAGAATATTACCCAAATAAACTAAAAAGTCAATAAACTAACTTATATGGTTGGTGTCTTTTTTTTCTTTTTCTTTTTTCTTTTTTTTTCTTTTTGCTTTTGCTAGCAAAAAGGTTGGTGTTTTGTTAACTGATATTTCTTGTGGTGTAACAATTAAAATTTGATTTGGCTTTCTGGTTTCTTTTTTTTTTTTTCTTCTTCTTCTTAGTTTGTCCTTTTTTAATGTTAATCACCACTATCCATTTGAGCACTAGTTAGGCCTCTTTTGGAAGATTAAAAAAAACCAAAAGTCAGCTTTTAACTTATTCTAAATCACGTTATGTCTCACATTTTTTGTACGTTTTTTCAAAAAAAACTAAAAAGCCAATTATTAACTAACTTCTCAAAACAACCCTTAATGTCGATATGCATATAAAATGTATTGAAAAAAGCGTATACAAATATAATTTTTTTTAACATGTGTCTTAAAAAAGATTCTATATTCTGCACATGTAATAAAAAATGTATTATCTTTTTAATTCATATTAACACGTGTTCTAAGAGTACAAATACATTAACAAGACCTTAAGAATGTGTTTGGATCATTGATTTGTGTAGGTATTTGAAAATGAAAAGAAAAAATGTAAGTAAAATATAAATAAAATATAATTACATTTCACATACTTTTTTTCTTTTCTCATTTTTTTTTTTTCAAATTCTTCTCTAAATCCGTACTCCAAACACTGCCTAAAAATATATAAAATGCATATTTTTTTAACATTATTAGTCATTAATGTGTGATCGTTAGCTAAAGTGTTCTTAACTTTAAAGCACATTGGAATAGTAATGGAAACCAACTAGTCTCAATGTGAAGTGGGTTGAATAATTGAGCTTTTGTTAATGGTTTAGGTGTTGAGACCTTTCAAATGATTATTGATGTTGGAACTTGGAAGTAAAGAATGTCAAGATACATTCATGACGAAAAATCCAACCAAGGCCACTTTGAACCCATTTTTTTGTTAAGTTACTGTGCAACATCAAGAAGAGTCGAACTTAGGAGTCCTAAGTTAGGACATGTCGGAGTTTAGCATTAAGCAAGAAGTATGTGAAATAGATTACTTGTAGCAATTTTGTTATGAAACGGTGGTGATTTTGGTAACAAAGTAACTATAAGTAATCAATTGAAAATAAACAAGCATACACTAAAACACAAGCTATTTATTAGTTTAACTTTAGAGCCTTCGTCCACGAAAAGGACAACATATTCAGGAAAAAGATAACAATTATTACTCGTACTTTCAAATTCAGTATATTAAAAAATATACCTAGACTCTTGTATAACCAACTCTATATACAAGAAATTTGTTATGCTTCTCTATGTATTCACTTTTTATGTTTTCTCTAAGATTTTTCCATGTTTAAGTTGTGTTGGATTTAAAAAATCAAGCCCATATTTATAGTTAAAACTTCATAGACTTAACTTGCAATTATAAAAAGTTGAGAGCCTTATTCATAAATACATATCAATGCGGCTAGACAGTACTACCCTCTGGTCTTCAAAATTCTTTTTTCTTTTTTTTTTTTTTTTGATTCAAAGGAAATACAGAGACAAGGAAAAGAAATACAACAAAATAAGGAGAATAGGGAATTACTCCCTCTCATATCTAACGCCTGTCATATCAGCAATGAGCAAGGTCCTAACATTCACAAGGGGATCCTCAAGGATTACAGCATGGTCTTCTTGTTCTACTCCTAAGTTGGCTAGCTTGTCTGCACATTGGTTCTCTTCTCTGAGTATCTGAATTAGGGAGCTCTTACACCTGGACAAGAGAAATTTAGCATCTTCAATCAAAGCTTTATAAGGAGAGTTTGTGCTGGCTCCATAAAGAATCTAATTGATAGCCAGTTTTGAATCACTTTCTATCTCAGCTTCCATGATGCCTTTTTGAAAAAGGATTGTCAAGCCTCTATAGATTGCCCACAGCTCAGCTTCCAAACTTGGTGCAGTTCCCTAATTTTCCATAATAGCCCCAAACCCATTGGCCAGTTTCATCTCTTAGCAATCCTCCATAGCCAGCAATCCTCCATAGCCAGACTGCTTGGGGCCACCTTTGGAGCATCCATCTGTGTTGAGCTTGAGTTTACCTGCAGAGAGGTAACACTAGCCAATTAATTTGGGTTGGTTATAACAGGGGTGGAGGGGAAATTGAAAAGCCTCTTGGATATCAATAGCATAATCCAGAATTCTATTATGACTCTCATGAATGGATATAGTAACATTGTCAAAAATCATCTGTTGGCTTTTTTGGCTTTCGAAGGTTACTTTTGTAATTATAAGCGTGCCAGTAAGGATCAATCAGTCCTTACAGAAAATTAATTGTCAACCAATTATCAGACGATTGTGTTTTAGTTCTTTCAGCCTCAATGAAGAGGACTTTTACTGGTGGCTTGATTTAGGAGAATTAAGTAAATAACAATTAAATGAAGAACAATTGAAGTATTTCATTAAAATGAAAAAACTTACAATGATCCAAACTCAGCCTCGTAGAGGTTTACAACAACAATCTACTTGAAACTACTCCTATGAACGAAGTACAGTACAGGAATTTTAAAGTACAAAAATGTAAAGAACAGGAAATATAAAACTGGAAAAGAAATAAAGTAGAATAAGATTGGTTTTTTGGATCTGAGTCTGGGCTTTTTTCTGGAGCCTTCTCTGCTATTTATACTTCTCAAGGATGACCATCGAACTGCATTTCCAACCGTCGAACTGCTCCTTCATGATCGCCGACCATGTTGCCTTATAATTAGCTCCACTATGCCATCACTTGCAATTAGGCTTCCCTCCTAATTTTGAATTTGAATGTGAGTAACCGTTGAAGCCACATCACTTTGCATATCTTTGCTGATCCAATGCTACTCAAATCTCGTAATAACCAATACTAACTGCCATGTGTATGATCATGATCGAAGACTTGAACAGTCTTCCTGTATTACCCTTATTCTGCCACGCGTCGAATTGTAATTGACTTATACAAAATATGTAGCCAACATTACCCCCCGCACTACTATACTCAATACTTGGTGATATTAGTAGATCAAGGTCTTTTATCCACGTCTTAGAACGTGCATGGGCTTTGCATTCTTTTAGAAATGCAACCGTCATTCATCATTTACATTAAACTTTCTTTCAATCTTTTGAACACCCCCACCACCTTAGTATTCGAACAGACTGATACATTTTTATGGCCAAAGCAATTTTCTCCTCTATTGATCGAGCACACGAAGAGTCATCTGATGATGTTGTTCCTCCTCGAAAGAACCTCCATGTATTAATTAGCCACCTTTACCCACCTTTCTATATTCAAGTCACAGAAGCCTTGCAAATTATCAACCTTTGGACTATGAACACATTGCCCTTAATCCTTTGATTAAGAAAGTTACAAATATGGATATGGGAAGTTCTTATTCTGATTCACCCTTGGACTACGAACAAACTGCCCTCAATCCTTTGATTCAAAAAGTTGCAAATATGGACATGGGAAGTTCTTCTTCACAACCCTCTGCATAGGATAAGGCTGTTGCTTCTTCTTCCTCTGGGGCTTCTGACTGGGCAAGCTGGTCAGAACCTGAGGCCTGTGATTTAAGGGAGCGAATTAACCATCACTTTGTCGAGTTCACTGACCCTTTAGAGTTTCCTTTCTATGCACGAAGCTCGGTGGTTTATCCTTACGTGCCTATCGATCGCCGACGCAGTTTAGAGGACAATCTGCTTGTAGCATGGTACACATCCTCCATGCCTACAAAGATAGTGCACGCTACCCGACGCCCAGAAAAGGCACAAGGGTACAACCCATCGTTCTTAGCCCAGAAGGCGAAGCTTTGCTCTTCTGACTGGCTCGATTATATTAATGCCCTTGTTCCTTCTGCCCTTGCTCCTTCTCCCAAAATGGAAGCTTCCATACCTCCTCATCCGCCAAATCCTTGCTGGACAGAGAAACTGAGGCTTGCCCTCTCTGCGGATAAGGTCTTTCCTCCTTACAAGCCTCCACTTTCCCCTACTCCAGCTGAGCGGAAGCAAGCCCAACTTCTGCTTGTGGCCTTCTCTCACTTGCCTTTCAATGTTCTTGAGGACGATGTTCCTCTCAAGAACCTTCGATGGGCTTGTGATATTCTGACTTGGGGTCACGTCCTCAACCCCCTCGCCCAAGCAGAGCTTCACATGTTTTTGGACCAACTCCCATTGCTTCTTCACTAGCATCGGACTTCTGTGGCCACTACTCAATCTTTGGACTAACTCTCATCCCTTCGAGTTCATGCCCAGTACGAAGCAGAGAACCTCATTGAAGAATTCGATAACTTTAAGAATAAAGACTCTGCGTACTGGGATGACTTGGATATGGATGAGTTGGAACAAGGATTGAGAGAAACAGCGTTCGAAATAAAGGCTGAAGAGCTCTTTTATGAAGTGAGAGCACATCAACTTCAGCAGACAATCGTAGAAGAAATAGAGGATAGAATAAAGAAAGAACAAAAATTCATTGATCATAGTTGGACCAAATTTCATGATCTTGTTATTTATTCTATTCCTTACTTTTATGAACTTGAATTTGTACCCAAAGAGGGCCATTCGATGTAATTGCTTTTGCTTTAATACAACTACGACTTTTCTCTTTGTTTGGCATTGTTTGATCTTGTCCCCGTTTGTCTTTAAAAGCAAATTTAGGGCTTCGAATTGAACAATCTTATCCTTCGAATCTGGACTCAATCGTTTTAAATGAAACACTAAAAAAAACCAACATGAACTTTTCCAATTTATGGAATAAAGTTGACAGTTTTGCTGATTTTCATTTAGAATCAGTGCTTCGAATTTAACAATCTTGCCCCTTAAAGCTTGTTTTAATCATAACCAAAATATGGTCATGGTTAGTACGATCAATCAGTTTTAAATTGACCATTTTTGCTTCGAACAACAGTCTATACTTTCAAAATATGGAAGCTCCTTTTGAGGGCTGCACTGTTTTAGTCCGAAAAGACAATCATTTCTGTATATATAAACCAACTATTGGTTTTGATGTTTCGAACACCAATTGCCATCCTTAAGGGGTATCAAGTTTTGCTTCGAAGGACATTACTCTCATTAAGAAACCTAAAACAGGTTTTTAATCCCTTCGAAGTAAACAAATACTTGTGAATTCATACATCCTTAGGTATGGAATGTGCTTCGAAGCTGGCTTCTTAGTTTCGAAGCTGGCTTCTTAGTTTCGAAGCCGTTGTTATTTGACTTTTGGCGCCAAAATCTAGTTTCGAAGCCAAATATTTTATTTCGAAGCTGGCATCAACATCTGGGATGTGTTTTTCCTTCCAAAAGCATCAATATTAAAGGAAACTTTTCGTATCTGTATTTTTAGTACTTTACGAATTACACGATATATTTTCCAGACACAACGGTTTTTAAAACCCTTTTATTTCGTGTTCTGAAATCACTCATTTCCCTATTGCACAAACCCTTTATCTCTACCGACCTTCCACTTCTCTCTCTCCATTTCCCAACTTCTTCTTCATTGAAAGTACCAGTTGTAGAGCGTGCGAGCCCGTCTGTAACCCTGAAAAGGATTATTGAGGCAGAATGTGAAAAGTACAAGGCCGGTGAGAAAAGCGCCATCGACGGACACATCTTCATCCCTCGACGTCATGAGTAGCAGGACTATGTTCTTGGGCTCATCTTCAAGGAGATTCCTTACTGAGCTTCCAGCGTTATATCCACGTCTAGAAGACCATTGTCTCCTTTACGAAGGTGGTCTTGACTGGGGAACCTAGAGAATGAACCACCCCCACCGATGCTGGCCCACGGTGAGACCGGAGTGGCAAGAATGGTATGATCGGGTTGTCCCTGATAGGACTTTGGACCTGTAACAGCTCTGCCTTCTCGATGCCCTCCAACTATCCAGGTTTACTATCTCAGAGGACCCTTTCTTAATACCTGCTGCCCTTTGCTTCTGGAATTCTGCCTTTAATTTCTTCCCAATTCAGATGTGGGATGATGGCCCCTGCTGTTCTTGATATTTGCCATCTATTAGGATTGTCCCCCCATTGGACCAGATTATCTTAACCTACCAATCCCCTTTTCCCTCCCCTCCCTTAACTCATCCTACAGTTACTTTGTCAAGGCTGAGAATAGAAGGGAGGGCCCTGTAACTGATAGGGAATTCTTTTCTTTCATACTATATTGCCTTTGCAAATTCCTTTTCTGCACTTCTTCGCAAAGAATCATGCCTGAATTTGCCCCTCTTGCCAAAGCCCTTGTCCTATAGAAAAAGGTGGCCTTAGCTCCATACGTTCTAGGTCATGTATATAGAGCTTGTTCTCTTTTTTGTGAGAAACCCTTGGATACCAATCAAGGGGGTCCATTTTGGATACTTCAGCTTTGGCTTTTTGCTTATTTTGCTGAGCTACAATCTAAGTACCTTAAATTTTTTGAGCCAAACCCTTCTACTCATGGCATGAGGCTAGCCAATGCTTCACTTTATCCTTCTACCTTTGCTTTTTACTTCTCTTTCTTCCACCAACTTCCAGCTTCCCTTCCTTCTTATAGCTTTCGTCCTTTCGAACCCATTACTATTGGCCCATCTTGGTTGAAGAATTTTCTAAGTGATAGGTTCTGTGCTTCACCTCCTCACAAGGATATATGGGCTTCTATTCTGATCCCCAGAGAGTTATTCATTGGGACTATGAACCCTAGAGCCTACAAATGCATTGCTGAGCCCTATTGTCCTGCTCAATTTGCTAGACAAATTGGCTTCTCACAAGGGGTCCCAATACCTCTCTACAATAACACCAATCTAAGTCTTACCAGCAGGGATTTAAAGGTTCGAAGGTCCAGACTAGAAGAGGCAACTTCTAAGTTTATACAGGACTTGATCGATTTTGAATATATCCCTTTCATTCTTCAAGGTAACCTATTGAAGATGTACCAAAACTGGTGGGTGACCAATATGGAAGTATACTTGGCCATTGCTCCTCAAGACTTATTAATGGTGCTGGATGTGCCCCAATCCAAGCCCAAAGGAGCTGGAGTTGTCACTTCTTCCACTGCTCTTACCACTTCAGTTCCTGTGCCTGCCACCACATAGTCTACTCCTCTTGCCTCCACTCCTCCTAGAGTTACCCGGGATGCCTTAAAGAAAGGTATATATCCTTGTTTCTTCTCCTTTTGCCTTTTTTTATAATAGTTTTTAGCCTTATCTTTAGTTCTTCTTTTGTGAAGGTGGTGCGGGTGCTTCACAAGGAGACTCTCCTTAGAAAACCCAAGCTTTAAATCTTCTCAAGAGCAAACAGCAAAAGAATAAAAGGAAACTTTTGCTTGATCCTGAAAATGAAGCACCTGAAGTGCAGGCAGCAGAAGAAGAAGAAGCAGAGCAAGAGCAAGAGACACCCTTAGAAAGAAGAAAGAGAGTGACTGTCTCTTCTTCTGATTCTGTTCAAGATCCTACTCATGAGACAACTGCCAGAGTAGTAGAAAAGGAACTCACTTATGAGGAATCTAAATCCCAGATTGAAGAAAGAGAAATTGAGAAGGAGCAAGCAATACTAATACAGAGAAAAAAGAGAAGGAAGATGACTGTCTCCCCTTCTGATTTGGTCAAAGACCCTATTCATGAGGCAGCTACCAAGGCAGTAGAGCAGGAACATTCTGAGGCCATAATTGTTTTTCAGAGAGCTGAAAAAAGGCGGCAACAACAACTGTTAAGAGATGAAGCTTCTACTACTGCAATAATCCAAAGAGAAACTACAATGAGGCAGCATATTGCTGAGCACTATTCTCTTCGCAGCCCTCTCATTGTTGCTACCACTTCTGAAACAAGTAACTTCTTTCATGTCTCTATTCTTTTTCATTGTCAATTTCTTGGTATTGAGACTTGACATTACTTTGTACTTCTTCTTTTGCAACAACAACTACTGAGTCTATTCTTCCAATAAGGACTTCCTCAGTTTCAGTTGAAGTGGAACAAACTCAAGATGTGGAGACCATTCAAATAATTCTGCCACTTCCAGGCTCTATATTTTCTATACCCTTCCTAAGGCCAAGTATTCCTGCTCCTTTTCCTTCTGGCTTAACCCCATATCTCCCTTATTTGTCTTTTGATTTTTCTCAATTTAGTTCTCTTTCGAGCCTTACTTTTCCTTCCCCTCCTAAGGAAACTCCAGCTACTACTTCCTCTTTGATGGTAGCTGATTCTTCTATAGAGGGTACTAATAGCTCTCCAACTCATGGTATATCACCTCTACCTAGTTCCAGCCCCTCTTCCCTCGATCTATTGGTGGCTAGAACCATAGAAACTGTTGAAGATGCTCCACCCATTTCTCCTATCCATATGCAGTCCTTTGTACCTTCCACCAAAGCTCTTTCTGCACCCTTCATGTCCATGGATGAGGTAGACATCTTTGAAGCGAGACTAGCTAGTCTCTTCGATATACCTTCCACTTCACCAATGGCTAATGATGAGACTGAGCCATTAGTTCTGGCTGATTCCTTGCTAGAAATTTTTGAGAGCTTTTCTACCAATAGTAAGACTTCTTCGCCTCTGATAGACTTGAACAGCTGCCTGGAGCTATTGACATCCTTTTCGAGGATCCCTTTTGAGGCCTTATAGAGGCCTATAATAAGAAATGGCTTCCTTCAGTGCTGCAAAATCGTTGAGCAATCCAACATGAATGTCTCAAGTCATTTATCTCAAGCAGTAGCCACTATTGACTTTTACATCAACATTTGCCATGCTGCCAAGGCTGCAGAGGAGAAATTGGTTAAAGACCAGAGCTTTGTTTCCACAGTACATACTGAAGTATCAGAGCTAAAGGAACAACATTCCTCTGTCTCCCACTTTTGAACTCAACTACTGGAGAAGAAAGCTCAACTTGAAGAGGAGCTATCCGCAGTTAACCAGGCCTTAATCCGAACTGACACCAAGTTGCAGATTACCAATCAAGGACTAGCCGACCGAAAGCAGGAAATGACCACAGCCATCCAGTTGTTCTCATCATTTAAGAATAGAACATCTATTGTAAAAGAACAACTGAGACATTATAATGACTTTTGGGCCAATTTATGGCAGAATGTATTCAACTCTTTATGAAAAGAAAATTCTTGTTTATCATTTGAATATTCTCATGTTCTTTTACTCAACATTTATTTTATTCCTTGTGTTTCCCATATAGTTGGAAAATAAGGCTTAAAATATCTGCCATTAATCTTTTTGGAATGTACATATCCATTCAAATTTCTCAAATGGTATGCTGCAAAAGGCAGGACTCTATGAACTTGATATGGTCCTTCCCAGTTAGGTGACCATTTGCCAAACTTATGGCTTTTAATCCCTATTGGGAGTATTATTTTCCATACCAAATCACCTTCATCAAAGCCAATGTGTTTGACTTTTTTATTATAGTTTTTGGTTGCTTTCTTCATTTGGAAAAGAATGCTATTTAATGCTAGAATTCTAGCTTCATCTATGCTTTCTAACTCCAAGCACTTACTCTGATGGTATTGCTCAAGATCTAACTGGTCTTGGCATCTTACCCTCAAGGACTTAACATTAATTTCCACAGGTAACACTGCATCATGCCTATATACTAAGGCATGAGGAGTGACTCATGTGCTTGACCTTGGGGAAGTTCTATAAGCTCACAATACATCCAGCAATAAGTTATGCCAATCCCTAGGATTATCTTCCACAACCTTTTGTATTCCTTTTTTCAAGGACTTATTGGATGATTCAGCTTGACCATTGGCTTGTGCATAATAGGGGGTGGAATTAACAAGGCTAATTCCAAACTCTGCCACAAAAGACTTTACCATTTTCCTATCAAATACATTCCCATTATCAATAGTTATAATCTGCGGGATGCCAAATTTATGGATCAAATCCTTAATGAATCCAATGATCTTAGTCTGGTCTACGGCTTTGTATGGCTTAGCTTCGACCCACTTAGTGAAGTAATCAATGGCCACTAAAATGAAACAATGATGCTTCGAAGAAGGTGGGTGTATTTTATCCATCATATCCATGGCCCATCCTCTAAATAGCCAAGGCTTCACTACTGCATGCAGGTCAGTTATGGGCACATGCCTTATTGTGCCATGCTTTTGACATACCTGACAACCTCTTACATATTTTATGCAGTCTTTAAGGATAGTTGGCCAATAGTAGGAATGCCATCGAAACAACCATCTCATCTTTACACCAGGCTGATGAGCACCACAGATGCCTTCATGAACCTCAGCCATAGTGGTCAATGCTTCTTTTGGGCCTAAACATTCCAGCAATAAACCATCTCCCCCTCTTTTGTAGAGAGCATTACCATACATCATGTATTGCATAGATTGCAATTTAATTTTTCTACTGGCTTTTGAAGATGGGCTAGCCAGATACTGCATTATTGGATGCCTCCAATCTTGTTCTTATAAGTCATTATGATTGACTTCCAGGACCACATTCCTTTTATTTAAGGGTGGTATTAATTTCTGATATGTTGTTTGGCTTATATCCCTTTGAGCATTATCCCTTCTCTTGAAATTCGAAATTTTCTGAGCCACATCATTAGCTCTATTATTCAAGAATCTTGGGACATGAGTTACATTTGCTATTTGAAATTGAGAAATCAGATGTAATACAACAACATAGTATGGCAACATGCTTATACTTTGACATTTGAAAATCCCTTTCACTTGGTTAACCACCAATTGAGAATCTCCAAATATGTCAACTGCATGAACTTGTAATCCAATAAGAATTTCCAGTCCCATTATTAAGACTTCATATTCAGCTTGATTATTGGAGCAAGTAATTTCATCAACTCTGAAACCATACGGGGTTTCTATTCCTTGTGGTGACTTAATTACCACACCAATTACAATTAGACCATTGGCTTTTGATCCATCGAACCACATTTGCCATGGTTCAACACTAGCCATACCAAGTTCCATTATCTCTTGGCTTTCTGTTTGAGATAGATGGTCTGCCAAAAAATTAGCTAAAACTTGTCATTTTACTGCCTTTTGGGGAACATATTCTAAATGAAATTCTGAGAAGGCTAGTATCTATTTGCCAATTCTTCCCCTCAACATAGGTCTAAATAGCATATACTTAACCAAATCTATGGTTACAATTACCAAGACAGTTGTAGGCAAAAAATAGTATCTTAATTTCATTGCAGCAAAATACAATACAAGGCACAGTTTTTCAACAGCTGAGTATTTACATTCACAAGAATTTAGAAACCTACTAAGGTAATAAACAACTTGCTCCTTACCTTCTGCATTGTCTTGGGCTAAAAAAGCTCCCAATGAATCTTCTGCTGCAGCTATGTACAACTTCAAGGGCTTATCACCCTTTGGTGGCATCAACACTGGAAGGTTGGTCAAGTAGGCTTTGATTCTTTCGAAAGCAATTTGATGCTCTGTTGTCCACACAAATTCCTCTTCATCTTTTAGCCTTAACAAGGAAGAAAATACTTTAATTTTCCCTGCAGTATTAGAAATGAATCTTCGAAGAAAATTAACCTGTCCAAAGAACTTTTGTAATTCTTTCTTACTTGATGGAGGTCTGGCTTCAATGATGGCTTTGGCTTTATTCTGGTCAATCTGTATTCCTTTCTTGTGTACTACATAGCCCAAGAAGTTTCCAAATGATACGCCAAAAGCACACTTAAGAGGATTGAGTTTCAACTTGAACTTTCTCATTCTTTCAAAAGCTGCTTCTAAGTGAAACAGATGCTCCTCCATGGATTGGGATCTCACTACAATGTCATCAATATAACACTCTAAATACCCTCCAATGAGGTCATGAAAGATAGTGTTCATAGCCCTTTGATATGTAGCCCCAGCATTCTTCAGGCCAAATGGCATTTTAATCCATTCGAAGGTACCAATATTCCCAGGACATCTGAATGCTGCCTTGTGAACATCCTCATCTGCAATGCAGATTTGGTTATAACCAGAGTGCCCATCCATCATTGATAAAATTTGATACCCTGCTGAACTGTCTACCAACAAATCTACTATAGGCATAGGATACTCATTTTTTGGAGTTGCTAGATTTAAGTTTCTAAAATCAATGCATACCCTCATTTTACCATTTTTCTTAACGATAGGCACAATATTGGATAGCCATTCAACATACCTGGTTGTCCTAATAAAACCTGCCTTGAGTAGCCTAAGAATTTCCTCTTTAACTTTCTAAATCACTTCTGAACTCATTCTTCTTGGTTTTTGCTTGTATGGCTTGAAATTAGGCCTCATAGGGAGCCTATGTTCTACTAATGACCTATTCAATCCTGGTAGTTCATTATAAGACCATCCAAAACAATCTTTTTATTTCTTCAGAACAACCAACAACTGATTCTTGTCAAGAACATTCAACCAAGCACTTATATAGATAGGCTGTTGTATAGAACCTTCCCCTAAATTTACTTCTTCTAAGGGGTCTTGTATCTGAGAACTTACTGAAGCTCCTTCTTTGATTCCTTCTACCTTCAAAGCAATCTCCTTGCTTTGTTCTACTCCCAAGTTCTTTGATTCAACATCTTTACTCTCCTCCTCATAGGCAAAGTCTGTCGATAAGGCTTCTTCTTCCTGTATCTCCTGGACTTTTGTTTCAATGTCCAATGTACAGTATTTATCAAGGGCCAAAACTCTGGCCTGTTGCTGCTCCTGCTTGCAGCCAATTATCATGGCTTCTTTCTCTTGCTCTTGCACTTTCTAGACTATTGATTTTACATCCAATATTGAGAACTTAATTAGAGCCAAAGACTTGACTTCTTGGGCTTCATTTCTTTGCCTACAGCCAGGCATCATTGTCATCCTTAACGACAACCTCTTCATCAGCACTCTCCTGGACTAAGTGCTTCAGGTGTGTCACTTCCTCATCAACCGTCACTTCGGTTGAGCCATCAGGTTTTCTCAGTATACTGAGTGGTGTCACTCCCTCAATATACAATTTGGCCTCTGCGAAATCTACACAGGCTATGTAGGGTTGAGGATCTGCATCAATTTCCTCTGTCTCTCCATTGCCCAAGGCCATCATTATTTTCTGATGCAAAGAGAAAGGCACACACTTGTTAGTGTGAATCCAATCTCTACCAAGTAAAGCATTGTACTTAACATTGCTGTCGATGACAAAGAATGCCGTCATGCAGTCCCTGGTTCCCACACTCAGGTTAATAGGCAAAATTCCCTGAGCCATCTGTTTGTCTCCAGCGAAGCCAGCAATGGTTGTGCTGGTTGGGATTAACCTGGGGTTCTTTTTCCTTAGTTTCTTCAAGGAAGATTTCGGTAGTAAGTTTACTGCTGCCCCATTATCCACCAAGACTCAGTTCAATTGTATCCCATTGAAGAAGGCCTTGATATACAAAGGCTTGACATGCTGTATCATAGAGTTCGAGGGATACTCAAAAGAATATGAGAGGTTAATACTCACCTCTTCTTCACTCTCATATTCAGTTTCCATTGGGGCAGTCATTCCGGATTCATCTTGCACCATACTCACTTGTAAGTCTTCACTAGAGGCTGGAATTGGGTCAATTTCTTGACCCTCTTGGTTCTCATCTCCAGCTTGGAATTCATGCGGTAGTATGTGTACCATATTCACTGATACTAGAGGAAACGAGCCAAATTGGATAGCTGGTTGTGCCTGTTTCTCCTCTTGGCCACCTTGTTCAATTACTTCAGAAGCATCTTCCATGTTGCATTCTGGCACTTCATTACTAACAAACTCTTTCGAATGGTCTTTTTTGACTAGTTTTTCAACCAAAAATGTATGTTCAGCCATGAAGGCTTCGAACATTTCTTCCTCAACCATTTTTTTCTTTTGGCCTAGGCCAATTTCTTTTTCTGTCTCGCTATCACTCTCCATCAAAGCCTTCTCCAATCCTGCTAGACTGGACTTCTATCTAGCTTTTAGTTCAGAGTAAACTTTAGCCAATTGTTCTCTGCTATAACCCATTTTGTCTTGTAGAGTTGGTTTTGGAGTATGGTCTGACTTTGGATTCTTCTTTCCTTCTGTCTGGACCAATGAAGAGCTTCTCCACTTTCTTTCAGGTCTTTCTAGTACTAAGTGTACCTACGCTGAATCTTCCTCCTTTGTGATCTAGAAATTACGGGGACCATATTTGGTTCCTTTATTTTTGGGTGTTTAAGCAATACCCAATTGTTCGGAGCCACCAAAGGAGGTTTGACCATCCTACCTTGGTTTCCAACAACATCTCTTTGGGTAGATACTTCCCTAGGTTTGTTCTGCATCACAAACCAATCTGGAACTCCAAGTACCCACGAACTTACTGACTCAGCTGTTGAATTGTTTCTTTCCTCCTTCGAAGCCATCTTCGAAGCTGGCTGTGAAGCCACTGCTTGGCCCTGACTTCATGTTTTGGGCCTAACTCAGGCCTTTGATGAAGGTAGCCACTTTCTGTCCTGCGTGAGACTGGTCTAGGGGGGCCAATCTCTAGCTTTGATCCCATAAACTAAACCCTTCTCCAGTCTCCTTTTAGGATGACTGCTCTCCATTTTGTAATAATTAGGTGGCCTGGACTCATATAAAGGCCTCTTGCCTTTAGAATGCATTCTATCAGCTGTTGGCTTAACCATTAATGGTTGCTGCCTAACACTAGTTGGGTATGGCCTTTTGTTATAAGCATTGGTTGGTTTAGGACGCCTCTACACATCCTTGTAATACTGCTTCCCATCAATTGGAAGCCCTTTCAACCACTTGTAGCTCAGTCTGCACCTGGGACACATCCTTTGCATTACAACTGCCTCTAAAGAATCGTCATCCAGTGCTTCTTCATCAGAGTCTTCCTTCTGGTGTGAGAAACCTTGTCCAATAGCTGGTAGATTTCCAGTGTCTTTCTTGATAGTTGTCTGGTTGGCAACATGCCTCTGCACATTGACTTCTTCCAATTCTTTCAAGGACAAGTTGTGGAAGTCTGACATAATGACATTGGCTGCCACCTCTCCAATTTTTGGAAATGGATTACTGTCGATCCCCATGGCTTTATCTGCTTTAGCTGGGAATTTTAAACTTCCTTTCCGAATTTGTTCTTGGATCCTGTCTCGAAAAACAATACAGTTTTTAGTCGAGTGAGACCAAGAATTATGCCATTTACAATACACTTTTCCTTTAAGTTCATCTCAAGATGGAATTTTGACTCCTTTTGGTAACTTAAGGAAGTTGGCCGCAAGCAAATGATCAAAAATGTCATCTGCCTTCGTTAAATCGAAAGAGTATTTCCTATGAAGGTCTTTCTTTTTAAACTGCTCGTCAATTGTTGTGTCCTTATGAATTAATACCTCACAGATCACAGGTTCTTTCCCCAAAATCTCTGCTGCATCAATCTCATAATTAAGATCTCTATAATATGTCTTGTATGATGCATTATTTCGATCTGGTTCCTCCTCTAGTAATGCTTCATACCTAGACACCTTATAAGTTAGTTCCACCAAGTCTCTGAACTTAGTGGAGTCAAACTTCTTTCAAAGCCTAAACTCTAAGCCATTTTGAGTCAATCTCACGAATTCTAGCTCTGGTAAGATGACTCTACATTTGTTTCGTGCTCTTTTAAATCTGACAATAAACTGAGTAGCCTTCTCATCAGGCCTTTGACTCAATCTTGCCAAGTCTGCCATGGAAACCTCTGGCTCCGATTGGAAGAATTGGGCATGAAATGCCTCTTCCATTTGTTGCCAAGTTTGGATAGAGCCAGGTGTAAGGTTAATCTACCATACAAATGCTCCCCCAATTAGAGAATTTGGGAATAATCTTAACTTCATATAGTCATTATTAGTAAATTCACCGCATTGAGCAGCAAACCTAGCAATATGCTCCACTATTGACTGGTTTCCATTCCCATAAAAAAGGGCAAAATCTGGTATCTTGAAACCTCTTGGGTATTCATGTACCCTATCTACCCATTCTGGGTACGGTTTCCTGTACACAAGAGTCTAGACTCCCCGAGCCATCGGTCCACACATCTCTCTAACAATATCAACAATTTGGTCCCTAGGGACCACATTTTGTGCCTGCTGAACCACTACTGGAGGGACAAACACAGGGTTTGGTGGACAACCTTGTACCTGGGGTCCTCTTGGTCCATAAGGTGGTATATTTGGGACTAGTTGTCCCTGTGGTGCCGGTTGCTAATAGGAGTATGGGTAACCCCTTTGAGCCTGTCCTGCGAAAGGACCTGCGAAAGGTGCTGGAACTGGTGTTGTGTCTCTTCCATTTGTAGGAAAACCTTCCAACCCCCCGGGTATAAATTCGAACAAGGGATTAGTGAACCCCCCCGTGCCAGGTATGGCTTCGAACATGGGATTTGGGACTATTCTTATGCCATTTTCTTGTACTAGACTAGATCCGCCAACTTGCATAGCTTCACTGTTAAGTACTGATGCATTTTGACCTGCCATAGGCCTCGAAATAGGTTCGTATCAAGACTGAGGTGATGGTCTTTCATAGTTTTGATTGCTAGTTTGACCATTAGAATGTCCATTAATTTGCATAGGCTGTTTATCTCTAGCCAATCTTTACTGAGGGACATTTGGAATATCTTCCGTGTGTCTTGTGTTTGTTGGTTAGTGGGTATTCATTCGATCAAAAAAGGATTTTGCCCACATTTCCATTGTATTCATTAACTGCTGTCTCATGGCATCTACTAGGCCACCCCATGGATTTATTGGCTGAGTAGATAGAATAGTAGATGGTCCAATTCCTTGGCATCGTCCAATATTTTGAACATGTGGTACTTGTTCCGAAGTGCTGGTCTGTTCGACCATAAGTTCTGATAAAATAGGTGTCTCCACAGGATGTGTTGTCACATTATCCTCTGGATTAGGTATTTTTACCTCTCCTTCCACGCCTTCTTCCAAGCGTTCATTTTCTCCTTGTCTCCTACGTCTAGCCATTTCAATTAGTCCCACTAGGCGTGCCAAAAATATATGTTGGCTTTTTTGGCTTTCGAAGGTTACTTTTGTAATTATGAGCGTGCCAGCAAGGATCAATCAGTCCTTACAGAAAATTAATTGACAACCAATTATCAGACGATTATGTTTTAGCTCTTTCAGCCTCAATGAAGAGGGCCTTTACTATCGGCTTGATTTAGGAGAATTAAGCAAATAACAATTAAATGAAGAATAATTGAAGCATTTCATTAAAATGAAAAAACTTACAATGATCCAAACTCAGCCTCGTAGAGGTTTACAGCAACAATCTACTTGAAACTACTCCTATGAACGAAGTGCAGTGCATGAATTTTAAAGTACAGAAATGTAAAGAACAGGAAATGTAAAACTGGAAAAGAAATAAAGTAGAATAAGACTGGTTTTTTTTATCTGAGTCTGGGCTTTTTTCTAGGGCCTTCTCTGCTATTTATACTTCTCAAGGATGACCATCGAACTGCATTTCCAACCGTCGAACTGCTCCTCCATGATCGCTGACCATGTTGCCTTATAATTAGCTCCACTATGCCATCACTTGCAGTTAAGCTTCCCTTCTAATTTTGAATTTGAATGTGAGTAACCGTTGAAGCCACATCACTTTGCATATCTTTGCTGATCCAATGCTACTCAGATCTCATAATAACCAATACTAACTGCCACGTGTACGATCATGATCGAAGACTTGAATAGTCTTCCTGTATTACCCTTATTCTGCCACGCGTCGAATTGTAATTGGCTTATACAAAATATGTAGCCAACACCATTCTATTTCTATCCTTCCAAATCTGCCAAAGAATAATGGTGAAAACATCATTCCATTTTATGTTTGAAAACATTTTTCCTTTTAGTTTCAGATTGGAAGTTATCCATTCATTGAGAGAAGTATCAGTTCCCTCCACCCACCAGTGTTCATCTTGGAAAGTAATCCAAACTTCCTTGGCTTTAGTACATCGTCTTAAGAGGTGATTCATGTCTTCTCTAGAAGTATCACACCTGGGACATAAATCATTAGTGCCAATATTTCTAATACGTCTCATTTGGTTAATCAAAAGTCTGCTGTGAAGAACAAGCCAAAGGAAGCTTCTTAGTTTTTGAGGGACTTTGATTTTCCATATCCAGTTCCAATCAGTACCAGGCTCACCTGTTTGGGTGATAAGATTGTAGGCAAATGCAGTGGAGAATTGTCCATTACAAGAACCATTCCACTGTGGAGTATCAATATAGGTAACATATCTGGGCTTGTAAATTCGCAAAATTTCCTCCCTATCCTGGGGGTGTATCCAGTTTTCCATAGCTCTGGGATCCCAATTTCCCTCATAATCTAGAATATTGCTAATAGTGGCTTGTTCATCCATGTGGTGATTGTTAGGACAGATTAAGGGGTGGTTTCCACACCACCAATCTCTCCAAAGTAAAACTTTTTCCTCATTCCCAATAGTCCATTTGACATATTTTCTAAGGGTGTCCTTTTGTTTCACAATGCTTCGCCAAACATGAGATGCTCTCCTTGTGCCAGTCTAATCTTGGATGGTGTTATTAGTAAGATATTTACCTTGACGCACCTTACACCAGAGTTTATCATTATCATTAATGATTGTCCAGCCAAGTTTAGTAAGCAAGGCAGCATTCTGGTGCCGAGCTTTTCTGATTCCTAAACCCCCCGCTTTCTTACTTCTACAAACCATATCCCAGTTGACTAAATGAACCTTTTTCCTGTTCTCAGTATCTCCCTGCAGAAAGTTCCTATTGATTCTATCCAACTCGTTACAAAGAGATTTGGGAAGTTACATGGTTTGCATGTTATAGCTAGGCAAGGCTGAAGTGACAGATTTCACAAGGGTAGTTCTAGCTGCAAGAGAGAGATACCTGGCTTTCTAACCTGATAGCTTGTTTTTAAGCTTCTCAATAAGTTCTTTGAAAGTATTCTTAGAAATTATGTTATGAAAGAGAGGGGTTCCCAAGTATTTACCAAGGTTAGATGTAAGAGGAATGCCACAATGGGTACTAAGAGCCAAAGCAGACCTCCTATTGATGTCGGGAGAGATGAACATTTTGGATTTCTGCAGGTTCACTTTAAGGCCAGAGATACTACTAAATTCATCAAGAATGTTCATAATGATAGCACAGTTTCCCTGATCAGCAGTAGCAAAGAGAATCAAGTCATCAGCGAAAAATAGATGGGATAAATAAGGGCTATTTTGAGAGGCCTTAATTTCTTTCCAACCTCTCTCTGTCACTTTAATGTTAATCATGTTAGATAATCGCTCCATGCATAGGACAAATATGTAAAGGGACAAGGGGTCTCCTTGTCGCAGCCCCCTCCTATTAGTGATATCCTCAAGCACTTCTCCATTCCAGAGAACATAAGATCTTTCATTAGTGATACAACTCGTGATCAAGTTAATCCATGTTAAGGCCAAATTTCATAACGGTTTCACAAACAAATTTCCAAGAGAGCCTATCATAAGCTTTTTCCGGATCAATTTTAAAAATTATGCCACCTGTTTTCCCTTTCCTGTGCCTAACAGTATGGATAATTTCCTAGGTGATGATGATGTTATCAGTTGTACTGCGACCAGGGATGAAACTACTTTGATTAGGGCTAATGATATTATCCAAAAGATGCCTGATTCTATTGACAACTAATTTAGTGATGATCTTGTAAGTAACATTACAGAGACTAATAGGACGGAATTGTGTGATACTAGTGGGATTATCAACTTTAGGAATAAGGACAATAAGGTTTCGTTAATCTCTTTGGCAATTTGTTGGGTGGAAAAACAAGTTCTTACAAAATCACAAATAGATTTGCCTACAATTGACCAATATTGATAATAAAAGACAGCTTGAATCCCATCCTTCCCCGGGGCTTTGTAGGCCCCAATGGCCTTAGTAGCTCTCCATATTTCAAAGTTGGTGAGGGGTTTTAGCAAACCATCATTGTCCTCTTTGGTGAATTTATTCTTGGTAGTGTTACTCCAATTGGCCAAATGGTTAGTGTCTACCCAATTAAAAAGGTCCTGGAAGTAATGAACAATGATTTGTTTAATACCTTCAGTATTGGAAATCCAACTACCCTCCTCATTTTTAAGGACATTTATCTTGAGTTTCCTCATTTTGGTGATAGTGGATATGTGGAAGAACCTAGTATTTCTATCCCTCAAAGTAATATGTTTACTTCTAGATTTTTGGAACCAGTGGACTTCTTCTTGAAACAAAGTATAGTTATACTGACTGACCAGGTCTCTTTCAAGGTGATGGAGATTGTGGTTAAAGTTCACGGCTTGGGATCTCTGAATGCCCTCAATTGTAGCTAAGAGTCTCATTTTTCTTTTAAAGATGTTACCAAAAACTTCACGATTCCAGCTTTTAACTTTCTGAGTGAATTCATTCATGGAGTCAATAAGATTGTGGTTCATAGTAGTCCAAGCAGATTCGATAATATCATGAAGGCTAGGATGAGACATCCAAGCAGCCTCAAATCTAAAAGGCCTAAGTGGAGGGGTTAAAGAGTGCATACCTTGCATGTACACCACAAGGGGAGAATGATCTAAATATGTTCTTAGAAGTTCTCCGACAGTAGCTTCAGGAAACATAGCTCTCCAGTCTGCGGTACACATGGCTCAATCCAATCTCTCCATTGTGTTGGCCATGCTTTGCCTATTATTAGTCCATGTCATGCTGGGTCCAGAACTGCCCAAGTCAATAAGATTGCATTTATCAATCCTATCCAAAAATTTCTGAGATTTGGTAGTATTGTGCTTTGTAGAGAAACTTTTCGTTCGCTGAGGTTGCCATAATCGTTAAAGTCTCCTGCAACAAGCCAGGGTTTATCCATACTTTTCGCAGTTTCCTCCAGATTATCCCACATGATGATCCTCTAAGTGGGGTTGGGATTGGCGCAGACGGCAGCTAAAACCCATTCTTCATAATCTGCCTTGTGAACTGTAGCATGTATAACTTGAGAATTAATTTGGGAGGCTCTAACATTTACATGGTTAGTATCCCAAATCAGCCAGATACCTTCCGCTCTTCCCACTGGATCTACAGTCGTCAAGGTTGTGAATCCTATGCTATTAAAGAAATTACCCATTCTATTGAAGGCGACCTTCGTCTCTAGAAGCACCAGAATCTCAGGTTTGTGGGTATTGATGATCTCCACCAAGTTTCTCTTAAAATTTTTATTGTCGGCTCCACAACAATTCCAAAACAATAGATTGATAGAATCCATAAAAGGAAAATGGGGGAGGGAACTGAGGTCAAGATCCGTAAGTATACTACGGATTCAGCGATGATCATCCTCCACCGATCTTAGTGAAGCGATCTGGATCGAATGAAGTTTGGTTTCTGCTATGTTGGCCCAGCTTGGCTCGATTCTCAGTTGTATCTATTCTATCCACCATACGAAGACGACGACGTGAAGTGCTTCTTTCTCTAGTTCGAGCAACAAACCCACCGAATGGTTCTGTTTCAGATGCTTTGCCATTGTTATTTTCAGATCCTCTGCTCTCTTCATTTGCAATACCTGGGTTTAGAGGTTCTCCTTCCTTATTTAAGGTAGCTTTAGGTAAAGTGGGGAAAAAAGATGAGGGAAGAACTCTAACCCCCTGGACAGAGGTTGTAGGGGCTTCACTCATGTTTATCTCCGTAGAATGAGCATCAGGTTTCAATGCCCTGACCTCTTCTGATTGCTTCTGGCAGGGGCCGTCCTTAGAAGGGCAGATAGGAATACGATCTTGTGCAGCACCCGTTGGATTTGGACTCACATCCCTAGGGAGAGAGATTGAGCTTGCCCCATTGGAGAACTCATGAATACCATTATTTCTAGGCTCTGAGGGCTTATACTGTGCTTGCCCCACAATGGCTTTACCTTTTGGCTCATTGTTCTGAAGATTGACATCTATAACTATTGGGTTCATTTGGGCCTTTTCCTGGCCCATTCTATTCATTTTCCGTCCTCTTGGATGATCCCCATTTTCCACTTTGGTTTGCTCTAAGTATTTAAATCTATTGGGCCTGGGGACAGCATTTGGGTCCCTTGTTTTCTTGATATAGACCGGCCTGCGATTTTTCTTGGTAACAAGCATCCAAGGCCCATACTTTTCATCTTGGTTTAGACCAGGTTGTAGAGGGTGATTGTTTTCTTTGTTAGTAGTCGTTAAAGGACTGGCTTCGCCGGAAACGGCTAGTTGCTTTGGTTCCAGTCCAGGTTTGGGCTACTTGAATCGGCAGCTCTCTTTCCAGTGGTCCACCCTGCCACAGAGAAAACAAAATGCATGTAAGGATTCGTATTCTATGGTATAGTATTTACCTTCCAAGAAGAATCTGGGACATAATGGTTTCCTTAGGTCCAGTTCCACACAGACGCGAGCAAATTTACCCCTAGTGGCCATTGCGGTTGTCATATCCAGTTTGAGGGGTTTCCCAATTGTTTTTGCTATAACGAACAAGACTTTGTCTTGGTAATACTCAATTGGAAGCTCCAGAAAGCTCACCCAGACCACGGTTGTGGTTTCAAAAGCTTCCGATGCTTTAGAGTTTGGTTCCCATTTGCGGACCATGAGGTAGTGGTCCATTATCGCCCATGGGCCCCCTGTATATACTTTTGTGTAGTCCTCCTGCATAGTGAAATTAAAGAGATAGAAATTACTGCCCAAGTCAATCGCATTAAATTCCCCTTGCAGCCTGATGATTAAAGCTTTTTCCCACGGCTTCCTAATTTTCTGGAGTAATTTTTGGGGTAAGAGGACTTTGGGTGTCCCCAAGGAATCTGCTACTTCTCTGTCTTCCATGGATACTTCTTGTGGACTATCATCTTCCTCATCGGAGGATAGGATGTCCACCCCACTGTCGAAAAGGTAGTCCATGTGCTTTGGCTTAGCCAATGCTTCTTTGAACGATCGTATGGAAAGGATCTTTGCTTTTTTAGGTACCCCTTGTTGGGTCTCAGAACTAGGTTCTACTACGGCGGCCATAGTTTTATCCATGTCTTCTCTTGCAAGATTATTAGAGCTTTTGATCTTCTTAGTACTTCGGATCAGATGGTCTTCTTCCTCGGTGGAGAGTAACAGGTTGTTGTGCAGATGGTCATCTTCTGCAATCGTTCTAAGACAAGGTGTTGGTTACAACTTTCACCACGGCAGTCTTCTAAATTCACAGCTACGTAAGAATGTTGCCATGCATTAAATGATTGGAAAAATTCCATATCAGTGTATATTTTAACAAATATTTACAAATTATTGACAAATTTTATTACTATTAAAGTGTGAAATTATAAGCTTTCTCATAATTAATTTTTAAAAAACCACTGTACAGTAGTTTCCCTAAATGATTTCACATTGTCAAATAGAGAGACAAAATCCCAACACATTATTATCACTGGGTTCATTTCAAGCAATCATAAAAAAAAATGACTTTTACCCACTCCATTTCAGATGAATAAACACACAATGAAGGTTTGTTTTCTGTAATCTTGATCATAGAAGTCACTGATGTAAGAGAATATTCGTATTTATATATGCAAACATTGTGTTTGTATACTTTTCTTTTGTCTAATTTGAGATGCTCTTGCTCTTTATCTAATTTGAGTTGCTCTTGCTCTTTATCAAAATAATTAGACGAGAGTTCTCTACTAAATTTGTAATTGTGTGTCGTACTTATAATAGAAATATATTCTCTAAAAAATAAGTGACAAAATAATCAAATGTTTTGTCTATTAAAAGGACACATCACATAGACTATATATAAGTTGAAATTACTAAATAATTTTTGCTCTATAAGACAAATATAAAAGGAAGTATACAATACAAATATGGCCACAAGAAGAACAAAATAAATAAATAGCCATTAAAGCAAGTAGAGCAAATCAAAGATCAAACACCAAACAATCAAGAAATGAAGTTATCAAACTGAAAAACCTTCCAGATCAAATAGCTAGCAATCACCTGGAAAACAAAAACACAACCATAATAAAGAGCAAAAGATCAGATATCCATGGCTCAGTTGAACAATTCAAAAGATTTGGGTCACCATCAACTTTTTTTTGTTTTTTTGTTGCAGCTTTGAAATGGTTGTTCATCCTCCATGACAACTGTCCAGAGACTGATTTTGAAGGTCTAAACTAACCTCCTCCATTACGAGTCCTTGTCATAGAAACAAGAATCATTCTCAAACTCATTTATGACTCTTGATTAGGCTGCAATCCACAAGCAGATTTGGGGCAGCAAATTCAGGATCTTCGCCAACAAAACTAGTGTTGTGATCTACTTCATATTCCGAGAGAAGCTAATGAGTGTGCTAATAATCAGGTTCTTCGCGGTGCTCCCTCGTCGATCAGTGATCTGCTCCGGCAAGATAGTCAGGTTATGGGTTCAGCTAGTTTGTTCTGTGCTTAGTGACTTAAACCTCCATTATACCAACCAAAAAAACAAACACAATCCTCAGCACAAGGAGGGGATCCATTTGGAAGCTCAAAATTAAGATTACACAGTGGTGGTGCCAGAATTCTTATACTGGGGGCAAATGGGGACTAAAGTGAATGAAACAAGATTTGGAAGACATTTATTAATGAAATTTAAATATTTCTTTGGTTTTCAATTAAAATAGGGATATAATGTCGAAATTGAAAATTTTGGGGGCCCTTAATTTAATGGGGAAAAAACAATTCTTGTAAGGTTCAATTAAATTCATATCGTATTATGTAAAATTAATTTAAGAAGTGTTCATTATTTTTAGAAGTTTAAAAAAATGCAGTCTGATTCATATGGACAGGTCAGATCCATCAGTAAATCCATATAATAAAGACTAGAAATTATAATTACCAACGGATGTTTAATTTCCCTACACTTATGTAAAATTTGTAAACGTTATTTGTTTTAATTTTTTATCACAAAATTAAAAATAAATATCATTTGCTACTTTCCAGACAGAATTTTTTTTTAAATTGTGAATTTGATAAAAACTATGAGTAATGCTAGAGACCCCAAATATTCTACTAAAAATTTTACCAAATGTCTCACCCATGTGAGACATTTGGTAAAACTTTTGATAAAATTTTTTAAGGCCTCTAGCATTTTTGAAAAACTATTGCCAATCTATATGGTGTAATTCTCTCTTCCAGTTTCAGATAAATTTCAGAAAATTTAAGCAAAACATATCTGTCACACACAAAGCAATGAGACTGAAAAATTCACCCAAAAAAATGAGACCCAAAAGACAATTCCATTTGGCTTTGAACAAACTACCAAAACACGTTCAAAACCTCCAAATGTAACTAGAAATTCTGGTACAAATCACAAAAATAACTTGCGAATTTTAAAGACGAGCAATATCTTTTAAATATTAAAGACACAAAAAAACAAAAAAGAAACAACGCAAATAGAAAACCAGCAATTTAGTCCACTTCCTCAATCTTGGGACCGGCACCACTTCCACCAGCAGGAGGACCATCCTCATCCATACCAGCACCACCCATATCACCGCCACCTGCACCCTGGTACATCTTTGCAATAATCGGGTTGCAGATGCTCTCCAATTCCTTCATCTTGTCCTCAAACTCATCAGCCTCAGCAAGCTGGTTGCTGTCCAACCATTGGATCGCCTGCTCAATTGCATCCTCAATCTTCTTCTTATCAGCAGCAGGGAGCTTCTCACCAATCTTCTCATCCTTGACTGTATTTCTCATGTTGTATGCATAGTTCTCCAAGGTATTCTTTGCCTCGACCTTCTTCTTGTGCTCTTCATCCTCCGACTTGTACTTCTCTGCTTCCTGAACCATCTTCTCAATTTCCTCCTTAGACAGCCTTCCCTTATCATTGGTGATGGTGATCTTGTTCTTCTGTCCGGTGGTCTTGTCCTCAGCAGAGACATTAAGGATACCATTGGCATCAATGTCAAAGCACACTGTAATCTGAGGAACACCCCTAGGAGCTGGGGGAATTCCAGAGAGCTCAAATTTGCCAAGCAAGTTGTTGTCCCTGGTCCTCGTTCTCTCACCTTCATAGACCTGAATTAGCACACCGGGTTGGTTGTCAGAGTAGGTAGAGAAGACCTGCTCTTTCTTTGTGGGGATGGTAGTGTTCCTGGGGATCAACACAGTCATAACACCACCAGCGGTTTCCAAACCAAGGGAAAGTGGGGTAACATCCAACAACAAGAGGTCCTGAACCTTCTCATTACCCTCGCCGCTCAAGATAGCAGCTTGGACAGAAGCACCGTAAGCAACAGCCTCGTCGGGGTTGATGCTCTTGCAGAGCTCCTTCCCGTTGAAGAAGTCCTGCAATAGCTGCTGGACCTTGGGAATCCTGGTAGATCCACCAACAAGAACAACATCATGAACAGTGCTCTTGTCCATCTTAGCATCTCTCAAACACTTCTCAACTGGTTCCATACACTTTCTGAAGAGATCCATGTTGAGCTCCTCAAATCTGGCACGGGTAATGGGGGAGTAAAAGTCAACACCCTCATAAAGGGAATCAATTTCAATGGTGGTCTGGGCGGTGGATGAGAGAGTCCTCTTCGCTCTTTCACAGGCAGTTCTCAATCTCCTGAGAGCTCTGGGGTTACCGCTGATATCCTTCTTGTTCTTCCTCTTGAACTCCTGGACAAAGTGGTTAACCATTCTATTGTCAAAATCTTCACCTCCGAGATGGGTATCTCCAGCAGTGGCCTTCACCTCAAAGATACCTTCTTCAATTGTAAGAAGGGACACATCAAAAGTACCACCGCCAAGATCAAAGATCAAGACATTCTTTTCCCCGACACTGGTTGCCTTCTTGTCAAGACCATAAGCAATGGCAGCAGCAGTAGGTTCATTGATGATACGCATCACGTTGAGACCGGCAATCACACCAGCATCCTTAGTCGCCTGACGTTGAGAATCGTTGAAGTAAGCAGGGACAGTGACCACGGCATTCTTCACAGTGGAACCAAGGTACGCCTCAGCAATTTCACGCATCTTAATTAGAACCATGGAGGAGATCTCCTCAGCTGCAAAGAGCTTCTCCTCACCCTTGTAGTTGACACCAATCATGGGTTTGTCACCAGGGCCAGCAATGACCTTGAAAGGCCACAACTTCATGTCACTCTGTACCGAGGCATCAGTGAACCTCCTACCAATCAACCTCTTTGCATCTGCACAAAATTTATTATTTATTCATGTCAATCAACCAATACATGATTAAGGCTAGTACATTTAATGCAAGACAATTTCATGTTGCATTTACACTACAATAATGCATCAACAAGTACAGTAGAGTTTAAAATCCAGAAAGAAAATCAAAATAATTTAAAACAAATACAAGAACATACAGAACTCAAAATTAGACCCTTTCACAAGTACAAACAAGCTCTATGTTACTTGTACTCGTCAAAATAAATCAAGTACACTTGGACAACATATATATTATTGTATATAATTATTATAAATAAGTAAAATAACTTTTGAATAGTATTTTTCATATAACATCATTTTATCTTACGGATAATAAATTAAAAATATAAAAATATAATTTTGTTTACTAGTCCCTTAAGGCTAATCACATTCCAAGAAAATCAGGAATAGTTCTAGTAATGTGAAGATATTAGAATCTTTTTAATCCCAGCACTTTTCCGATCAATTGCATCAAGGATTAGTGCGAAAAGGCCAAAAAGTAATACCACTAAAAATAGACAGTCGAATTTAAAATACAAACATCTAATCGAAATCGATGCACAAAGGCTATATGTCTGAAAGTGCTACGCGTAACGTAGTTCCATTGTGTGGAAGATTCAAGGCCCCACTAAAGGTTTTGTTTTTTTGGGGGGGATCAAACTAAAGGTAAATATAAAAAAATAATTATAAATCAATGATAATCTTTACAAATATTAATAATTAATTTTTTTTACAAATTTATAATTATTTTACTAATTTATAATTTCATCAAACATAAAAAAAAGGAGGTAAAATCGTGCATATTTATTAAGAAGCAAAACTGACTAAAAAGCTATTTGCCCAAAAATAGGAAATTTAAATTTAGTTCTTACAGCATCTAGTTAAAGATAAATCTAATCAGACATTTATTTTGTAGGTGTAGAACACAGGCACAAAGATCGGATCTAATCTAAACATTTCAAATTTCGGATGCTCTTTAATATTTATCGAGATCTGAATAAATAGAATTATTAGAACCGACAAAGTACAACACAGCCATTATATGTAGTTTGACCTCTACAATACAAACCAAAAGTAAACAGATTACAAAAAAAAAAACTAGATCCGGATTCATATCATTCCGAATTGGATCTGGCATATCATCATAACACTGAACTATAACATCTGACCGAAACAAAAGATGAAAAATTCATAAGATTACTTAGATCTCTGCAACTAACTGTATCATCTAAGTGAAGTCAACATATAACGTACAAGTCATGGATCTAAAAGATCAACGCATATAAATCAAATAGTAAGCAGATATACATCAAAAACACGCTTTAATCAAATCTTATAAACACAGATCTAAAAAATGATTGAGACAGAGAGAAAATCGTACCGAAGACGGTGTTGGTGGGGTTCATGGCGACCTGGTTCTTGGCGGCATCGCCGATCAAACGCTCTGTATCGGTGAAGGCTACATAGGACGGCGTCGTTCTGTTGCCTTGGTCGTTGGCGATGATTTCAACACGATCGTGTTGCCAAACTCCGACGCAGGAGTAGGTGGTGCCAAGATCGATTCCGATCGCTGGTCCCTCTCCCTTTCCTGACATCGCTTCAGAGAGAGAGAGAGAGAGAGAGAGAGAGAGATGTGAGAGAGAAAAATGTGTGAGAAAGAGAGAAATGGATGGAGTGAAACTAGGGTTTTGGAATAGCTTAAGAGGCAACGAAAGAAGATGACTTTATAGGAAGTATGCCGCGTTGAGCTTTGTGTTCCAGAATGTTCGAAAACCCTAATGGATTCATGGCCGTGCGATCAGGAAATGAATGGATGGTTTCGGATTGTTTTCCGTACTTTCGGGGAAAAAACCAATGTGAAGCCGACGTAACGTAGGAGACGGGTAGTAGTGGAGAAATGAAAAATGATTTGAACCTCTAAAAAAAAAAAAAAACTTTTAATGTATTTTTAATTTATTTTTTTTTTCTTTTATTTTTGTCTTTGAGTGATGTTACGTAATTCGAAAGAACTCTCCCTAAATTCCTTCGAAACAAAAACGACGCCGTTTTCGGCGTTTTCATTTTTTTTTTTTTTTTCTTTCAGAAGAAGATGAAGAAAATCAGGGACAGGGGCTGCGAGGAGGAAGGAGGAGGAGAGGGAGGAGGGACTGGAGGGGACCAACAAATTGGGCTGGAGGCGGATGAGGGGCGGGGCTGCGACGATGGGCAAAGGCGACGGCAGAGGGCTGCGACGGCAGGCGGAGGGGGCTGCGACGATAGGCGGAGGCGACGGCGGAGGGCTGCGACGGCGAACGGGAGGAGCTGCGACGATGACCTGCCTCCTCTCTCTCTCTCTCTTTCTCTCTTTCCCTCTCCCTCTGGTTTCAGACCTGCAACACGAAGAAGAAGAAGGGAAAAAAAAAAAATGAAAACGCCGAAAACGGCGTCGTTTTCGTTTCGGGGGAAATTTAGGGGGAGGAAATTCGAGCTACAAATCATTATTGTTTGTCTTTTACTTCACTGTTTTTTTTTTTTTTTACTCCCGGACAGCTCATTAGAGCTGTACGAAAAGACCTCTAATTAGAGGTCTGCAGCAGGATTGGTGGAGAAATTGGAAAAACGCATGTTTGTGTTTGGTTTGAATTTTTAAAATTAAGGTTTTTGAAAGTTAAATTTTGTTTTTAATTTTTAATTTATATTTATAAAAATTTTAAAAATTATTATAAAAATTTGTTTGATAAATTTTTTGATTTATAAATGATTGTCTTACTTTATAAATTTTAGGAAAAAACGAAAACTCAAAAAATGAGTTTACGTTTTCAGTTTTCAATTTTTTTTTCAATTAATTTTTTTAAATAATTTATTTTCAAATTTTTTTTTTCAAATAATTTTTTTTAAATTATTTTTTTCAATTAATTTTTTTTTCAAATATTTTTTTCAATTAACTTTTTTCCTATTAATTTTTTTTTCAAATAATTTTTTCTCAATTAATTTTTTTTTCCAATTATTTTTTTCCAAATAATTGTTTTCAATTAATCTTTTTTTAAAATTAAATTTTTTTCCCAATTAATTTTTTTTCAAATATTTTTTTTTCAATTACTTTTTTTTCCCAATTAATTTTTTTTTCAATTAAAATGTGTATAATCACACTGTCGTAAATAATAAAAGTAAATATAAATATTTTAAGTCTGAACAAACATATTTTTTAATTTATGTTTTTAAAATTTTTAAAATATTTTATTCAAACCAAACGCGTTTGTAATTTATGTTTTTCTAAAAATAAACAAAACCAGTTTATAAAATTTTTGTAAACATAAACGAAAAACGTAAACGTTACCAAACGCCACCTAAATTTTTTATTTTTTGTGTTTTTTTTTTTGTGTTTAATGAATATTTTAAAAATTTTAAGTATTTTTTTATTTTTTTAAATGTATCTTACTTAGATATATCTAAAAAGTAAAAAAATTATGAAAAAAAATATTTTTAAAAATTAATAAATATATAAAAATATGAAAAATATATTAAATTTTTATATTTTTGTATTTTTAATATTTAGTGAATTTTTTTAAAAAAATCATAAAAATTATACTTTTTATATGTATTTATGTTAGATATGTTTAAAAATTAAAAAATTACTCAAAATATTAAAAAAATCAATAAAAACAAAAAAAAATACAAAAAATAAATAAATAAAATTTTCTGAAAACTATTTTTGAAAAACTAAAAACCAGCAAAAGAATATTCAAAATATGGATGAATTACAATGACTGTTTATTAATTGATGACTTATTTCTTTAGTGGCTGTTTTTTTTTTAAAGTAATTTTTTAAAATTTTGGAGACAAACTTAAAATTTGATATAAATTCAAAAACAATTTATTAAAGACAAAAATAAATTAATTTATAAGTTGAGCCAAAGCACCCTTAAATATAAGGGCAATTTAGCTTTTAACCCATTTTGAAGGGAAATTCTATTTCCACACACTACTTCCTCTCTTTCCACATCTTTTCTCAATACACAAATTAAATAAATTTAAATTATCAACTTTCACTCAATACACATCCTACCATATCAAAAATACCCTTACCATCTTCATCCTTCAAACCCTAACCCTAACAAGCCACCATTGTTGTTGCCGTCGCCGACGACACCTCTTTCCCTCCCTTTCACTTCCAATTGTTGCCCCAACCCCTCCCTCCACCCGTTGATGCCACTTTTGCAACCTCCATTGCCGAAATTGATCACTGAAATAAGATGTTCAGTTTCTCTTTGCTAGAGGGAACATGGTAGGTTTACATGTTTGTAATTGCAGCAATGTAATTACATATGATTGTTGGTGATATATTTTTCTCCGTTAAAAAGTTTTATTTAGAGTTTGTATTTGTAGTGATCCAAATTGCTGAGTGGAAGTTACAGAAAACCATTGTTTGGCCAATTATATTGCAAGATGATGATTATATATATATAAATATATATTTGTTTAAGGAAAATATTTTTTGTTCTTGTGCTTTTTTTTTTTCTTTTTTTTAAACATGGGAAACAATTATATTAATAAACAAAAACATACATAGGCCATTCTAATCAAACAACAAAATGGAGAAGGAAAAAAAATCAAAAAATTAGTTATGATGTCGAAAAAATTACCGATGTTCTTTATATTAATTGAGAATTCATCCCCAAACTCGTTCTCTGTTTTTGATATAGAGAGTTAGAGTTAGGATTTTAGGAAAAGGATATTTTGGTAATTTAATTTTAAGACAAAAATGTAATAAAAAAAATCATTAAGTGTGTAGAAAGGGAGAAAGTAGTGCGTGGAAATACAATTACCCCATTTCGAATAATACTATTTCTCACATTTTTTACACAAAATGACACAAAAATCCAAAAAAAGTCAAAAAAATTAATTTTTAACCAATTTCTTAAATCACCCCATAATAAGTGTCACTAAGCTAACTAAACTAAACCAAAACAAACATTAAAGTCTCATCAAATAGGATCAACTACATGAATTATTATTCTCTACTCAATTCTATTCACGGCCATTTGATTAGTCAAATTAAGGAGATTCATATTTCTATTTATTACATTAGCTCACGTCAATCTATGTCTGCCATTTTTTTTAACATTTCCATCTACCATCACTGTATTGCATCTCTTCACTACTGCCTTTGTTAATCTCCGTTGTATATGACCAAACCATCTCAATCAATTCTTTCTCGACTTATCTTTTATCAGCATTACGCCTATCCATTCACGAATATACTCATTCCTAACTCTGTCTTTTCTAATCTTATCATACATCCACCTTAGTATTCTTATCTCAGCAACACTCATCTTATCTACATGTTGTTTCTTAATTATCCAACATTCTGTCTCATATAATATCGCTAGTCTAATAGTCATTCTATAGAACTTTCCTTTTAGCCTTTGTTTGGGATGTGGATTGACTTTTTGGCTTTTTGACTATTTTAGCCTGGAGCTAAAAAGCCTCGTTTGGAATAAACTTTTTGGCTTTTTTGACTTTTGTAAGAGAAAAATGAAATGATTATAGTTTAGATAGGATACTTTTGGGCAAGGTGGGAAGTTGGTAAAAAGTCAACTTTTTGGCTTTTTAACTTTTTTACACAAAAAAGTCAAAAAAGCCAAAAAAATCAGCCTTTTATGAACTTCCCAAAATACCACTTTGTCTTATTAATTTTTTAGTTTATTTTGTCTTTTTGTGACTATTTTAGCCTAGGCTTTTTAGCCTATTTTGTTCTTTAGTCTAGTAGATACTCGTTTATCTGAAAGTATTCCAGACGCACTTCTCCACTTGAGTCACCCCGCCTTAATTCTATGAACCATATCCTTTCCAATCTCCTCATTCGTTGCGATAATCCATCCTAAATAACGAAAATATTCACTCTTAGGTAATTCTTAATTCTCAATATTCGCTTCTCCTCTCTCCTCTACTTCCAGTATTACTATTACTAAAATATAATAAGCGTCACTAATTTGATAAAATTATACTAATTAATTGTTGCCACACGCGATATGTATACAATTCAAATAATAAAAAATATAATAAAATATTTATTATATGATAAGAGTCTTCTTTAGCAAACAAAAAATTTGATATTCGAATTTCATGTCCCTCTTCCTTTATCTATTTTTTCTTTTTTTTAAAAAATTTTTGAATGAAGAAATAGACACTCGACATAAGGATATATTTTCTTTTTTTTACTAGATAAATGGACATTTTGCGTAAATGGAGAAATAGACACTTGACAACGAATGCAATTCAAATGTAAGTAAATATAGAAAAAAATATTTATTACATATTGTGTGTCAATCAAGTGGTAAGAGCCTTATTTAGCAAATAAAAAGTTTGATTTTTAAGTCTTATCACTACAAAAAATAACACATTTGCCGACCAAAAAATTGGTCGCTAAATGCTAATTTTTAGTCGACAAAAGTTATCTGCGACCAATTTTTTTGGTTGCTACTTTGGTCACCAATTGAGGGTCGACAAAAGTAATTCGCAACCAAAATTTTTGTTGGTCGGGAAAAGTTGGATTTGCCGACTAAATTTTTGGTCGCTCAATATATTATTACTACGACTAATCTATTTTGTCGCTAAAACACTTTGGTAGCGAAAAGTGATATTTTCCCAACCAAATATCTTAGTCGCCAATTGTCACATTCCACGACCAAACAGATTAGTTGCCAAAAGTCGAGGAATCGCCGACTAACAATTTAGTCGCTAAAGGTAAGGAATTGCAGATCAATAATTTTAGTCGCAAAAGTGTAAAATTTGCCGACCAATTTTTTAGTGCTAAATCTCTTTCTTTCTTTTTTTTTTTTAGAACAATCAATTTTTGTTTATAAACATTCAAACCAATATCAAACAAAATTCATTCAACCCGACCACAATTAAGGAACAGTAACATTTAAAAAAGAAAATGCTTAGGAACAATAATTAACAAATTTCCTTTCTTATAACTTCACTAAATCATCAAACAATAATTTAATTCCATTTAAAATAAAGATGAAAATATGTAACCGCCGTGCAGCACAGGGCATATTCAAGTCAAATTGAATTTAGTAAGCATGTCTTCTCAAAAGCTATATCCTCTTTGAAGTCCAACATGACACAAAACTTCAAGCCTTTCACATTCTTTAATGATTTAACATATCAACTTGCTTGGCAGCTGATCCAAACTAACATATCAACTTTATGGATAGTTGACCCTCCACCCTTGCATGGCCGAATGAAATAGCCACTTGGAAGCATTTCAGCTCTCACAAACTGAGTAGCAGCAGCTGCATTTGGGCTAGCACCAGAACCTGCCAGAGATCTCTCATAGACCTTGAAAGATTGATGACAAAAAAGAACACAGATATCACAGATGGGTGATGAGAAATCAGAATAAAATGACAAATTCCAAAATCAAATACATGCATATGTTTACCAGTTTACGCATCTTGACCACAACATAAGGATCGCTGCTACGAACATTATGGACAGTGAGGTTGATACCGCGCTTGACCCAAATTCTGAGAAGAGCCAATAGATTGTCCATATCTAAAAACACCCTAATGTGATATGATTCTCTTCTACTTAGTTTTTTTTTTTTTAATTTTTAATTTTATTTTTAGTTATTTGGAGAGCAATCAAAACCACCCAAAATTTAGATGGTGATGAATAGTCTCAAGTGCTCCTAATCTCTCCCCCTTTCCCTTCTTTTATTTACTACCAAACAAACAATTCCCAAACATCAATTGACCAATCCAATCCAATCCAACCCAATTAAATTAAGGAATTGGTAAACAAACAATCACCACGAGCTATCCTTTTTGTGGATGCTAGCTTAGTTAGCTCAACAACAGCCTTCTTTCGCTCTGACGACTTGGCAGCTTTCTAATACATAAAAAGTGGCAAAATAATTCTAAAAAACACTAATAAATTGGATTTTCCTCACATTAATCAGAGAGCACAATTGCAAACTAGAAGTACAACAAATATAAAAGTTAAAAGTCAGTGAATAACATGAAAAAAAGATTGAGAGGACTTACCACTCCATCCAAAAATCCTGTCTTCTCTAAAGGAGTCAATATATCAAGACGATCAACAAGTTCATACTCGTCAATTTCCTGAGGAGCTGACAAACAACATGGATATCAGGTCCAAGCATTCAATGGAAAAAAAATTAATAGAAAAATACTTCTAAAAAAAATTAAAACAAGCATTCAATGCGGAAATTCAATACTATTTCTTTCAACTTCATTTCATCCATTCAATACTAAAAAAACAAAATAGACAAATTCTAATTACTTCACAGGTTGGATCACATATTATCTGCAACACATTCTTCAGAAGAGCCAAAGCCCACAACTTTAGACACAGCTACTTGCTCTGGCTCCTAGTCTTGCCCAGATCCGGGGGTAAAAAAAACCAAAAGATAAATTAATATAGACAATAAGCACGTAGTTTGTGGTAATGTACCTGTTTGGCACAGCTTATAATCAGCTTATTCCAGCTTTCAGCTTAATTTAAGCTATTTTGATGTGTTTGGTTTAGCTTATAGCTTATAGCTTATAACTTTTTGGAAGTTAGAAATCAGCTTATTCTTTGAGTGGGGCAGGAGATGCTTTAAGAATAAGCTGGAAATCAGCTTAAGCTGAAAGTTATAAGCTATAAGCTGTTTAGGCATAAGCTATAAGCAGTTTCCCACAGCTCTACCAAACAGCACTAATGTCCTTTAGCTTTGGCCAGTAAAAGAATCAATATCAGAGATGCATTCTGTGTAGCATTACAAGAATTGAAGACATGCAAAAATTCAAGCACAAGCAAATCAACAAGAAATGAGCCCATTCCAGTTTTGAACCAATTGAAAATGAGGATTGGTCCAAACCAATAATAATAATAACACAACAACAGTAGGAACAATTATATGAACCCGCAGTCACAGTAGGAATAAAAATTTTGTGAACTAAGAAAAAAGATGAAATACTCATGTTTCAATTGGTTTCAAAGGAAAAACATGGAAGTGATTGAAATTTAGAATCTCATATTATCTCATTTTTGGACTTGTATATATAGTAAAACAAGGGTAAGAGTTAGATATTTTGTAATGACACCAGATTCAAAGCATGAGGAGAAAATGTCTTTGAATGAAGTGTATTCATAAGCATTTTAAGTCAACGGAACAATTCAATTTTATTGTGAAAAAAACCAAGAAGAGCATGAAGTGAAGAGTTTCTCAGCAAACATCATAGGAATAAATAGTCTAGCCTAAGGATATATATTTGGTCATCATAAACAAAAGAAGTGGAATTAATTGACAAATAATTGTTCTCCTCTAAAAAAATCCTTTCAACTATGAAGGAACAAAATGAATTTCTGCCAATTTGGGAGAAACCCTAATTTTAGAAATTTCTCTATATTTTGTGGCCCTGTTGTGTCGTATTGAAGAACCCAGAGAAAGACTGAAGAACCAGATAGAACATTAAGATTCTACTTTCCAGTCATCCTAATAAGCCATTTCATAAGTCTTTGAAGTTGAAGAAACCCATCAACTTGAAATACTAAAAACTGAATAAAGAAAGTGTACTAACTAAAAACAGATTTTATTGCTATCTGCTATAGAACTTATGGGCATAACTTACATGGGGTTTCCTTGCTACTTCAAACCCCATCTCTGAAAGCCGAAGTGTGACAAAAACCAAAAAATTTAGAGTTTAGCAAAAACAACGTCATAAAGAACCAGACATGGAAGATTGAGCAAATCTGGCCACACTACTACAAAAACAGATAAAGATCACATTTTTTTTGTGTGATGTATGTTATTTAATCACACCTTTTAAGTTTTATTAAAGTGTGATCTTTGGGAGTGTGATTAAAAGGGATCATTTTTAATCACACATTTTAAGTGTGATTAATAACATTTAGATCACACATTTTAAGTGTGATTAATAACATTTAAATCAAACCTTTTAGTCGCTAAAAGCTCATTCGTGAAAAAAAAAATTACACTCACTAATTTTTCATTTGCTCTTGTGGAGATTCGAACCATCAACATCCCACACCATAAATCTTATACAAGACACTCTTTCCACTACACCTCTATAACACCATATAATTATATATTCAATATATATTATTTATATAGTACATAGACCCGTATTAATATGAAAGTATATATATAAAGATAATTATTTTTTATTGAACATAATTTATGTAAAAATAAATTATTTACTAAAAAAAAAAAGAGACCACTTTTGGCGACTAAACATAATTTTAGTCGCCAATTCTATACTTTTGGCTACTAATTATTTTTTAGTAGTTAAAAAATTTAATTCCTTGGCTAAAATTACCACTTTTGGCGACTAAACTTCTTTTTAGTAGCCAAAAAGTCTCACTTTTAACTACTAAACATCTTTTTAGTCACCCAATGCCTCAGTTTTGGCTACTAAATTTTTTTTAGTCGCCAAAAAATCTCACTTTTGGCGACCAAACATCTTTTTAGTCACCCAATACCTCACTTTTTGCTACTAATTTTTTTTTGTCGCCAAAAATCCTTACTTTTGGCTACTAAAATTTTTTTTAGTCGGTAAAAGCCATATATGGGCAGCCAAACAGATTTTTAGTCGCCAAAACCTATACTTTTGGCTATTAAATTTTTTTAGTCGCCAAAAATCTTTACTTTTGGCTACTAATGCTTTTTTAGTCGCCAAAGATACTTTTTCTTATAGTGCGAGCGTGATTAAATATATATATATATATAATTACACTTACTTAAAAAGTGTGATTAAAAAGTAGTAATGTATATATAATCACATTTTAATTAGAATGTGTGATTAAAAAATATATAAATAATCACACTTTAATTAGAATGTATGATTAAAAAATATATATATAATCACACTTATTTAAAAAGTGTGATTAAAAAGTGGTAGTGTATATATAATCACATTTTAATTAGAAGGTGTGATTAAAAAATATATACATAATCACACTTTAATTAGAATGTGTGATTAAAAAATATATATCTAATCACACTTATTTAAAAAGTGTGATTAAAAAGTAGTAATGTATATATAATCGCACTTTAATTAGAATGTGTGATTAAAAAATATATAAATAATCACACTTTAATTGTGTGATTAAAAAATATATATCTAATCACACTTATTTAAAAAGTGTGATTAAAAAGTAATAGTGTATATATAATCACACTTTAATTAAAATGTGTGATTAAAAAAATATATATATAATCACACTTAATTGAAAAGTAACATAAAAAATGAATATTATCACACTCAATCAAATTAAGGCCAAGTTTGGGAAGACTAAATAAGTACACTTTTTGACTTTTTATGAAAAATGAGTTGAATTTGGGTTAGGTTTGAAGTGATGTGTTAGAGAGGTGATGTGACTTAAATAAGATGATGTGACTTAAATAGGATAGTGACTTTTTGACTTTTTAGATTTTTTTGAAGATGCCAAACTTGGCCTAAGTATGATTAAAATATCAATTTAATTTTTTTATCACACTTCTAATAAAAATGAGATATTTTTTTTTGTCAAAATGTGATCTTTAACTATTTTTATAGTAGTGCCAAACAATCTGGTTGAGGAGATGTGGTGGTGGGATTTGACACCCGTAGACAGAGATCTGAAATCGTGAGATTTTTGTCGTTTCTACAACTCTGATTGCCGAGAAATAGGTGAGATCTTTCATCATCCATGTAATCTGAAGGGCAATCGCTTTGAACGGAGATCTGAGGGGCAGTTTGTGCACCGAAAAAAAAAAAGGGTTTGTGTCGAAGAAGATATGAGAATGAGGGAGAGAGAGGGAAAGGGAGAGGGAGAGGAAGAGGAAGAGGGGGGAGAAGACATACCTCTGCCGTGAGAATGAGAGAGAGGCGAGAGAATGAGATGGAGCTTCAATTTTTTCTTTATAAAAACAAAATTTTAAAAATATATATATTTTTACAAGTTAATTAAAAAATATGATTAGAAAAAATATAATCATATTTAATTAAAAAGTGATGTAAAAAATAAATACTATTACATTCAATTAAATTAGGTATGATTAAAATATTAATTTGATTTTTTTATACATATTTTTATTAAAAGTGTCATGTTTTAATTTTTTTTAAGTGTGATCTTTAAGCATTTTTGTAGTAGTGAATTTTTAGAGGAAGATCATCAAAAAATAAAAAATAAAAACAATTTTTAGTTTTTTTTTTTTTTTTTGAAAAAATTAAAACTAATTTGAGGAAGAGAGAGGGGAAATTAGGGCTTTTTTAAATTTTTTTTTTCTGTTTTCCTTTTACAAAAGACGTCGTTTTACAATTGGCGACCAAAGTTTTTTGTCGCAAAAAAATTTCATTTCCCACCTCTACATTTTAAATTTCCCTCCCAAACTTTTGGCGACCAAGAGACCAGATTAGTCGTAGAAAAGGTACCTTCGCCGACAAACTTTTTTAGTCGCTAAATTTCAAACAACGGCGACCAAAATATTAGTCGCTAAAAGTACTACTAATTTGGTGACAAATTTTTTTTTAGTTGCTGAAAATAAGTTTTTGGCGGGCGACTAAATTGTTTTAGTGGCCAAAACGCAATATACGGCAACTAAAATATTTTTGGTCGGGGAAAATAAGTTTTTGGCGACTAAAATTTTCGTCGCCAATTCCACAACCAACTTATTTTTGATTTTCCGCGACCAACTTATTTTTTGGTCGCCAAAATGTGACCTTCCGCGACCAAATTTGTAGTTGATTGCCAAAAACATACCACTTTCTACGACCAACTCATTTTTTGGTCGCCAAAATATGACCTTCTGCAACCAACTCATATTTGGTCGTCAAAAATAATGATCATTCGCGACTAATTAATATTTGGTCGCCAAAAGGTAACTTTTAGCTACCAACTTTTATATTGGTCGCGGAAAGTGGTCGCTAAACGTGCAGATTCTTGTATATATGCCCCTCATTTTTTTCATTCTTATTTTTTATTTATTTATTTTTTGAATGGAAAAATAGACACTTTGTCACGACCCAAACCCGGTACCCAGAGTTTTGGCGTTGCAACGAAACAATAACTGAAGTCAGAATAAATTGATAGTGCAGCGAAATAAAATAAAAAGGTACCGAAATCTTTATGTAATTATAACAAAAACATATACATTGGAGCTTCTATTCATTTACATTGCCAGAGCTGAACTATAACTACAAAGTGCCTTGTGCCTACCCCAAGCACTGGTCCTGATACGTTACTTGAAAGTGGTTAACAACTATAAGCACATTACAGAGTGAGAAATATTATACCAAGAGTATAAGGGTGTGTTTGATTGGACGGACTGGATAAGGGGGATTAGAATCCATCGGACTTGAGTCCTGGGACTGTGAATCCCGCGGGCTATTTGGTTGGATTGGATATGTATCCTGTATTTATTTTTTCATGGGATTAGATGTCTGGAAATGACTATTTTTAGTAAATCCAACGTTTGGTTGGACGGACTGGATAGGATAAATGAACAAAAGACTATTTTACCATTTTTCAATTGTGTACTAAGTAATAGCAATATTAAACATATCTTTAATATTTTAATTATTTTTAGCTAGATTAAATAAAATTTTATTTTATTTTATTTTTTACACAATTAAATAAATTTATTTTTTTAAAATTAAATAAATAAATAAATAAATATCAATAAAAATTTATATTATTTTTTTAATTAAAATTTTAAATAAATTTGTTTTTAAAAATAATAATAATTAAACAATGAAATTAAATAAAACATCTATTAACATTTAAATAATGAAATTAAATAAAATATAAACAAAATTTTAAAATAAAACATCAATAAAATATCTATAAAAAAATTATTTAAAAAAAATAAATAAAACATCAATAAAAAGTTAAATAAAATTATTTTATTTTTAAATTGAGACATGTAAATTTTATTAAATTTTACTAAATATAATACATAATTAAATAGTAGAGGGTCAAAATGGTTATTTCACCACCTAATCCCAACAGTAAATAATCCCCCCAAAATTGTCCCACACCCCCCCCCCAGGATAGTATAATCCCCCATATGGGAGATAAGGAGTCCGACTGGACTCCATGTCCGGCGGACTAAAAAAAAAACAAACATCGGATTGGATTTACTGTACGGATTGCAATCCGCACAGTAAATAATCCCCCCTTTGATTGGACGGACTAGATAAAGGGGGATTAGAATCCATCGGACTTGAGTCCTGGGACTGTGAATCCCCCGGACTATTTAGTTGGATTGGATATGTATCGTGTGTTTGTTTTTTCATGGGATTAGATATCTGGAAATGACTATTTTTAGTGAATCCAACGTTTGGTTGGACGGACTGGATAGGATAAATGAACAAAAGACTATTTTACCATTTTTCAATTGTGTACTAAGTAATAGCAATATTAAACATATCTTTAATATTTTAATTATTTTTAGTTAGATTAAATAAAATTTTATTTTATTTTATTTTTTACACAATTAAATAAATTTATTTTTTTAAAATTAAATAAATAAATAAATAAAATATCAATAAAAATTTATATTATTTTTTTAATTAAAATTTTAAATAAATTTGTTTTTAAAAATAATAATAATTAAATAATGAAATTAAATAAAACATCTATTAACATTTAAATAATGAGATAAAATAAAATATAAACAAAATTTTAAAATAAAACATCAATACAATATCTATAAAAAATTATTTAAAAATAAATAAATAAAACATCATTAAAAAGTTAAATAAAATTATTTTATTTTTAAATTGAAACATTTAAATTTTATTAAATTTTACTAAATATAATACATAATTAAATAGTATAGGGTCAAAATGGTCATTTCACCACCTAATCCTAACAGTAAATAATCCCCCCAAAATTGTCCCACACCCTCCCTCCTAGGATAGTATAATCCCCCATATGGGGGATAAGGAGTCCGACCGGACTTCATGTCCGGCGGACTAAAAAAAAAACAAACATCGGATTGGATTTACTGTGCGGATTACAATCCGCACAGTAAATAATCCCCCCTTATCCCCCCAATCAAACACATAAAATCACCATGTAGAATTATTTGGCTAAGTAGAGATTTATTTGGTAATAGAAATACATAAATCATTTTAAATAATAGAAACATAACGCAGAAATCATATAAGCAAATAATCATAACCACGATAGAGAACAGAACAGAATAGATGTATAGACTCAAGTAGTGGCTCGTACGAATTCTAGATGTGGCTCCTACAATAGTGTAATACTTAGCTCCGCATAACAATTTATTCCACACCAGAAATCAGAGGGTCAGTGCATCCATGACAAACAGAGGGTCACATAAAGTGACAATTCAAAGGGCCAATGGTTATTTAAGTCCCCAAGACATGAGACCTCCGTGGTAGTACTTACAAAATAATTATGCAAAACACAGTTAATAAACAATTATATCTATGAGTTTTCCTTTATAAGAAAATATGGTTCATGTAACAAATAATAGACTTTTAAAAACTAAGAAAATTTACCTATAAATCTCATCTTCAAGAATAGTGATCCGTTTAGTCCCAAGAGTTTTCTTATAGACCAATTAGTCCCGTTGATTTTGAAAATGAAGTTTTAATATATTATTTAGAAATTAAATTTATGGTTACACCCTTATTTCTATTATGTTTTCTTTTCTTTTTTTATTTCTTTCCTTTTATGCTAGAAAGATAAGATACACAATTTATAGCAATTGTACGGGAAAGAAATAAACCTTCTCGTATAATCCTGTTGATCAAGTCTGCGCTCCTCCATACGACGTCGTTCCACTACCTGAAAATACAAACGTGAGCTGGCCGGCGGGTGTGTGCCGGAAACCTCTCCGATGCCTAAGTCAGCAAACTAGACAAATAGACAAAAGTTCTGTGTATTCGGGAATCAAAGTTGCGTTACCCCTCCATAGGTGATGTTTGTAAGCTTTTATAGGTTCCGTGTAGCACAATCTAAGTAGGACTCTTACTCCTCCATGTAAAGTCCTCCTAGGATTCATACTCCTGAAAGATAATGCCTATCCTTCAACACCCCCCCTTACTGCTTAAACCAAGTGAGATGGTTCTAATACGGCCGGACTACCATACGACCGAAGTAACCATGGCCATGCCGAGCCACGGAGTAGACCGAACTATCTTTAGTTCGGTTCTTCCTTCAATGCTCTTACCTCATTCCTTCTGCACAAACCGTGGTAAGTCTAAACCGAGCTAACCTTTAGCAATGTTTTAGACCGAGCTAACCATACTGCGCCATAACCGGTATAAGTTCTAGTATGGTGACCGAACTAACCTCTTTCGGACCGGCCTAACTTTAGGCCTCTTTCGAACCGGACTAACTTCTGGGCTTTGGGCCCGGCCTAACTTCAAAGGCCCCTACAAGACCGGAGTAACTTTATGGCCATATTTACTCAGCACTTTGCATAGCGGCCCATAACGGCCCATTATCCAGCTCAGCCCAATTTTCATATAAATTACCCTCTCAATTGCCCTTTAATTCCATTTGCGTAGCATGATAGGGATTACCTGTCCATCAGCCGAGCTAGAGTTCTTAAGCCTTTCCAGCCGAGCTAAAAACCCTTTAGCCTTTCCAGCCAGCTAATACTCAAACCGAGCTGTGCTTGTCCGGTCAAAACGTCTCTTCAATCACAGTAACTGAATCGTTTCTCCTTCCCATGACACGTGGCACACCCTCATTAGCCTATTGCAGCTGTCACGCCGCCCTCGTACTTCGCGTAATTTGAACAGTTCCCGCCTTTTGCCCCTTCTCTTGCCACAAAACAAAAAAAAAACCCTTTGTTTCTTAATCACTTACACCATTCACTCTTTCTTCTCTCTTTGCCTCCATTGTTCTTCATCGTCTGCAACTGTGAAGCTCGTGCTTGCTGCTACTTTCTACTTCCATTTCCTTCTCTTTACCTGGTAAGTTATTCAAATCTGTCTTGCTTTTCTTATTTTAGTATTTGCTTAATCCACAGCATTCTGTTTATGGTTTCTCGCAAAACATGTTTTTGCTTCCATCTCCCGCTGATTTTGCATTTTTTCTGGAAAAAAACCTTAGTACTAGAACACTTGAGTTCACTAAAAAACCTATGAAACACTGATTTTGATTCGAAATCATGATGCAACCGAACTAGGATACTGTTTATGCGAGGTAGAAGTCTAGTCAGTTTATAACCGAACTAACACTTCATGTTTACACCGGTAGTTTTAATAAGTCAAACCACTTCTTGACTTACCTTAACCGAGGTAACCAACCGAACTAAGTCTACACTTAGTATACTGGGAAACCTTAATTCCGACCGATCTAGGTCTTCGGGGCTAAACCAGCTTTCTTAGTTTTTAGATCGAACTCAGAAAGCTGCCCCTAGAAGCTCAACCGGTCTAACAGCACCTACTCCTCAACCGAGATACCAAGCACCTTGTTGAAACTGAGATAGAACCTGCAACATCCTACATAGCTGAAGTAGGACTCCTATTTTCTTGCTTTTTACTTTGTAGCACGGTCCAACGATCTGTGCTTAACACCTTTGTTTTTCACTTTGCAGACTTAGGTTGCCCAGGCACTCCTCTGAGGGCTCAACCGAGCTACTGAGCACAAATTTTCCACTGATCTAATTTATTCATAACTTATAAAATAAATGGGGAAGTATAAGTTTTTAGTAGAGACACCTGGTGGTCTAGCCGAATTTCGAAGTGAATACAACATCCCTGATGATGTCCACCTAACTTTGGCCAAGAAAGACGTTACTCCATAGGGGAACGAAGGTTTTGTTCCCTTTACCCTTCTGTCAATAATAGAAACCGGACTAAGATTTCCAGTTCAACCATTACTTTGTGAATTCCTTAGGCAGACTAGAATATGCCCAACCCAGCTTTCCACTAACTCTTACCGCATAATAATGGCTATAGCCGAGCTAAACCGCCGAGCTGGAATTAACCTCGGTTTAGCCGAAATATTCCACCAATACTCCATAGGATCAAAAGAAGACGGCTGGGTCTATTACTTAAGAATACGCCGCCGCCGAGAGAAAATAATAAAGGATACACCGGACAAAGACTTAAACGATGATGACTTCTTCTGGGTATCTGGGAATTTTGAAGATCATCAAGCCCAGATCCCTGGCCATAGCATAAACTGGAATAAAGGCATCCCCGGTATAATTACTTCGGCTTTATTGCATGCTTCTCTTTATTTCGGTTTCCTCCTTCTGAACCGAACTAACAGTTGTCTTTTTTTGCAAATTCAGCCCATCTTAAGTCACTGTACAGTTATCCCAACTTAGACACACTCCGCGCCGCACTACGATTCGAAGAGAGAAGTTGGGCCAAGCTACTGAATTTTGAGCCGACCTACAGATATAGTAGCCGACGTAAAGCCAGAGTAACTGACTTTTTGTTGGAAGACGCCCCTGAGCCGAACCCAACCTTGCCACAAATCAACCTAATCCCACTAACTGCTGAAGAAGAAATGGCGAAAAGAAACAGAGTAAGGGCCCTGTTGACCGAAACAAACAGAGCCGAGGTACCACCACCGAACCAGATGCAAGAAACCATGGTGGCTCTCCCATCTCAACAGCCTTCGTCATCTCGGGCAAACAAGCGTGCCCGGACTAGCCAAACCGAGCAACGCCTTGTTGACGAAGATGAGACCATTTTTCCACCCAGCCCTCAACCAAGCCCACAGCCGGAGTGCCCCGACCGAGCCAGCTCCTCTAAGTGGGCACCAAAACTGATTTTTTAGAACCGAGATATCCAGGATACCGATTCGGTGGTTACTGAGAAGGATCACTTGATGGCATTCAACCTTGCCAAGAGTGTTTGCCTTCCAGCAGACATGGAACACCACCAGCACCTGACCGAACTAAGGGCCATCCGCTCGGCCACGAAGTCCATGGTGCTTGTAAGTAGCTTCTTTTGTTAACTTTTCTGAATTGTGCGACTCTAATTTCGGTTTGTTCATAAGTCTTTCCATTCTTTTGTAGGCTATGCAGAAGAGCCACATCGCTCACAAGCGAGTGCTCGAACTTCGCAAGACTACGAGGCAGGCGCTGGCCGAAGTGGCTGAAAAAACGGCCGAACTAGAAGAAGCCAGGAAGCAGCTGGCCGAGCTACGATCCGAGAACGGTCGTCTGACCGGAATGGTTAGCTCGGCTGAGGCAGAGAAACAAAAGGCTGCAGCCGTGATCAAAGACAAATACCTGCGCGAATTAGCCAAACTTGAAGGCAAGAAGAACGCCGAAATTGCCGAGCTGAAAAAGAAGGCTAAGGACACCAACGCTGAAGGTTTTAAGGAGGGAGAAGCCCTATATATTCCTCAGTGTGAGGCCGCTAAGGATTTGTTCTTCAAATGCGGCTGGAGGGCAGCAGTGGTGCAGCTCGGTTATGAACCTAAGACCGAGGTATACAATCCTCCTCAGTACTTCATACCGAGCTCACTTACGGAGTATGCTGCATCTGTTCAATAGCAGTTTCTTCAGAGTTCAGACGATGATGAAGAAACCGAGCCCACTAATAATCCGGTCGTTAATGAACCAGCTAATCCCTCAGCTCGGCTGGAGCCAACGGTTGAAGACCTCACCGATGAGCCGCCGACTGATACCGTGCTTCCGGTTGACACCGAGCTCCAAACCAAGACCGTACTACCGCCTGAAACCGATTTCAGGGTTGATGTAGATGCTGATCTTGATGACCTTTTTAACTAATTCTGTACTTTTCTTTTTCTTTTTTTCTTTTTGCTTGTGTAACCAAGCTATGGCCCCTCCTTTGTATTTGCTCTTTACTTGATCAATGAAGAATCTTCTTTTCTGCTCAACACTTATTCCGGTTATGATCTGTATGCTTGCACTTGTGATGAGTTTTCAATGAATCTTTTGAAGAATCTTTTAACTTTCAGTTCGGTCTAATACTTTCTTGCCGAGGTAACAATCTCGGTCCTAGCTAATCAATCTGACTAAGCTTACTCGCCAACCACTCTTTAGCCGATATACTTACTCCGGCTGAAGAGTATCAAGTGTTGGTTTAATCCAGCCAACCACTCTTTAGCCGATATACTTACTTCGGCTGAAGAGTAGTTAGTCTTTGTTTAATCCAGCCAACCACTCTTCAGCCTATGTCCTTATTTCGGCTGAAGAGTTCAAAGAGTTGGTTTAATTTAGCCAGCTACTCTTCAGCCCATACCCTTACTTTGGCTGAAGAGTAAAAAAAGAATTTGTTTAATCCAGCCAACCTCTAAGTTGATTTTTCCAGCCAACTTAGAATAAAATATTTGGTTATTCCGACCAAACGTCCTGCAGCCTGGATCCTTATCCTGGGCTTAGGAGGGGTGTTGGTTTAATCCAGCCAACCTCTAAGTTGGTTTTTCCAGCCAACCTAGAATAAAATGTTTGGTTATTCCGACCAAACGTCCTGCAGCCTGGATCCTTATCCTGGGCTCAGGAGAGGTGTTGGTTTAATCCAGCCAACCTCTAAGTTAGTTTTTCCAACCAACCTAGAATAAAATGTTTGGTTATTCCGACCAAACGTCCTGCAGCCTGAATCCTTATTCTGGGCTTAGGAGGGGTGTTGGTTTAATCCAGCCAACCTCTAAGTTAGTTTTGTCAGCCAACCTAGAATAAAATGTTTGGTTATTCCGACCAAACGTCCTGCAGCCTGGATCCTTATCCTGGGCTTAGGAGGGGTGTTGGTTTAATCCGGCCAACTGTGTTTTTTATGCCCCTAACTCACTAATTTACTAAAACAAACTTTTACAGAAGAAAACGTCTAACTGAAAAGAAAACTACTTGTTTTATTGAGAAAGGGAGAAATTACACAAACTTTAATAAGAAAAAAGCTAAAAATAAAATAACTTGAGATTTGCAGTATTCCATGGCCTGGGAATTGCCTTGCCGTCCTCGTCTTCTAAGTGGTATGCTCCTTTGCCTGCTAATCCTACCACTTTATATGGACCTTCCCAATTGGGCCCTAGCTTGCCATCTCCTGGTACCAAGGTATTTTCCATCACTTTGCGCAGCACCCAATCTCCGACCTTGAACTGCCTTGGATAAACTGTCTTGTTGTATTTCCTGGATAACTCTTGTTGATATGAGGCAATGTGAACCAGTGCTCTTTCTCTACTTTCTTCTGCAAGGTCGAGCTCTAATGTTATGGCTTCTCCATTCAAGTCTGGATCAAAATTCTCGCTTCAAATTATGGGGAGGCCAACTTCCAGTGGGATTATTGCCTCCATACCATAGGCTAAGGAGAATGGTGTTTCTCCTGTTGATCGCCGATGTGTGGTGCGGTAAGCCCATAAAACATAAGGGAGCTCTTCTGCCCATTTGCCTTTTGCTTTCTCTAACCTTTTCTTCAATCCGTCCAAGACTACTTTGTTTGATGCTTCTGCCTGTCCATTTGCTTGGGGATATGCCGGTGTAGAATTGAAGAACTCTATCTTGTACTCTTCACAAAAGCCTCTGAAGATTCTGCCGTCGAACTGAGTGCCGTTGTCTGATATTAGTGTCTTTGGTATGCCAAATCGAGTGATGATATTCTGCCAGACAAACTTTTTCACATCTTTTTCCTTGATTGATGCCAAGGCTTCTGCTTCCACCCACTTTGTGAAGTAGTCGGTTGCTGCAAGAAAGAACTTCATGTTCCTTGGTGCTGTTGGAAGTGGTCCTACTATGTCCAATCCCCACATTGCGAAGGGCCATGAGCTAGTTAGAGGTAGAAGTTCTCTGGCAAGTTGGTGTATTTGGTGTGCGAACTTTTGACACTTCTCACATTTTTTGACATATTTTTCAGAGTCTGCTTGCATGTATGGCCACCAGTACCCTTGCGAGATTGCTCTGTATGCTAGTGATCTTCCTCCTTGATGGCTTCCGCATACGCCCTCATGTATCTCGAACAAGAATGCTTCCACTTTGCTGGGATGAACACATTTTAGGTAGGGTCCTGAGAATGACTTTTTATACAATGCTAGAGAAGGGGAGAGCCAAAATCGCTGCGACTTCGCTCTTATTCTGTTGGCCTATTTCTTCTCTTCTGGTAAGATGTCGTCTTTTAAGAATAGGATGATGGGATCCATCCAAGAGGGGCCTAGCTCTGCGCAACATACCTCTTCTGCTTCGGGGTCTTCAATGCTTGGTCTAGGTAGGTAGTCAATCAGCAATGGATGAGGAATGAAAGTATCTGCCATTGAGGCAAAGCCTACTAGTTCGTCCGCTCTGCTGTTTTCCTCCCTGCCGATTTGTTCTATCCTGACTACTTCAAATTTCTTGATCTCTGTTCTGACCAACTCTTGGTATTTGGCCATCCTGTCATCCTTTGCTTCGTAGTCGCCAGAAATTTGGTTTACCACTAGCTGTGAGTCGCTGTAAACCATTAGCTCAGTGGCCTTCATGTAGAATGCCGATTTGAGGCCTGCAAGAAGCGCTTCATACTCCGCTTCGTTATTTGATGCTGGGAAGCCAAGGTTGACTGCTTGCTCCACTACTAGGCCGTCTGGAGAGATGAGGACTATGCCAAGCCCTGCTCCATGCCGGTTGGATGCTCCATCCACGAAGAGCTTCCACATCTCCCCAACGAACAACTTCCAGCAAGTGGAGGGATCAGACGATGCCTTGGGGTCTTCCATGTTGCTGGTGTTTTCTTCAAGGTCTATGCTTGCTGTCTGCCCCTTATTATCTGATTGTACCAAGTCTTTGTTTGTTGGTGAGTCTTGGCTTGGTGTAGTATGGTTTCCTTTTTCCTTCCTTGCTTCACTCTGGTCTGCCTTGGGACCTGACTGGGCAACTTGTACCAGGGGTTACGTTATTCCGACGTCAACTTCCATCCCTAGTTCGGTTGTTTTAGTCAGGTCGATTGGGCAGATATGATGACTTCCTAGGGTGAATTCTGCGACAAAGTCTGCCAAAGCTTGAGCCTTTATCGCGGTTCTGGGTTGGAACTTGATGTCATATTGTCCCAGCTCTACTGTCCACTTCAAAATTCGCCCAGAGAAGTTCGCCCTTTCAAACAAAGCTTTCAATGGGAAAGCTGTGAGGACGACTATGGTGTGGGCATGGAAGTAGTGTGTCAACTTCCTTGAGGCCATCATCAAGGCCAAGGCCAGTTTTTCTAGTGGCAAGTACCTTATTTCGGCGCCTAGTAATGTCTTGCTGACATAAAAGATGGGCAGATGTTGGATTCCTTCCGCACGGACCAATACTGTGCTAATTGCGTGCTGAGAGACTGCCAGGTACAGGAAGAGTTCTTCTCCAGGTATTGAGGTGACAAGCAGTGGCGGAGAAGACATGTATTCTTTCAGGCTTTCTAGAGCGCGGTCGCATTCTTCATCTCACTCAAACTTGGCTTTTAGAGCGTGAAAGAATGGTCGTAATCTGTCCGACGACTGGCTTATGAACCGATTGAGTGCAGCTGCCATGCCGGTGAGATGCTGTACTTCCTTTACTGAGTTTGGCCTTTCCAAATCCTGGATTGCTTTAATCTGGGAGGGGTCTGCTTCTATACCCCGGTTGGTCACCAGGAAGCCCAGGAATTTGCCAGATCCTACACCGAACGCGCACTTGGATGCATTAAGGCGCAACTTGTGTTTCTTCAGGATCTGGAACATCTCACCTAGGTCCCTTAGGTGGTCATTCTCATCTTTGCTTTTGACCACCATGTCGTCGATGTAAGCCTCCATTGTTCTGCCTAACAACGGCTCAAACATCTTGGTGACCATTCTCTGGAATGTTGCCCCTGCGTTCTTTAGGCCAAAGAGCATGACCTTGTAGCAGTATAGTCCTCTTGGAGTTGTGAAGGACGTCACTTCCTGATCTGGTTCGTGCATGGCGATTTGATGGTAGCCTCTGTAGGCATCCAGAAAGCTAAGTCGGTTGTGCCCCGCCGTTAGGTCTACCAGTTGATCTATCCATGGTAGAGGAAAGCTGTCTTTTGGGCATGCCTTGTTGACTGTTTTGTAATCAACGCAGACACGCCACTTGCCATTTTTTTGGGGGACTACGACTGTGTTGGAGATCCATCTTGGGTAGTGCACTTCTCTGATTGCCCCTGCTTCCAGCAGGTTTCCTACTTCTTCCGCCACTATCTCGGCGTGGTGGAGTGCCAATCTGCGAGTTCGTTTAATGATTGGTCTGGCGGATAGGTGGACATTAAGTTGGTGACAGATGAAGTTTGGGTCAATGCCTGGCATGTCGTATGGCGTCCAGGCGAACACTTCGATGTTAAAGGTCAAAAATTCCAAGATCTCTAATCTCTCAGTGCTGGACAACGACGAACCGAGCAAAAAGAACTTATCCGGGTTCTTTTCATCTATTCTTACCTCTACCAAGTCTTCCACCACTTTTTGATTAGCTGCTTTGCCGACATCCGCGAATAGTTCATTACTCTCAGGTTCTTCTACCGAATAAACGTATCCCTTGGCAGCGCGGCTGCCATTCACTGTGACAAAGCATTGCTTAGACATAATCTGATCTCCATAGACCTCTTCAATTACCCCGGTGTCGTTCGGGAACCGCATGACTTGGTGGTAAGATGATGCCACCGATCGCATGGCATGCAGCCATGTTCTGCCCAAGATAATGTTATAGGTGGATGGGACTTTCAATACCCAAAACTCCACTTGTTTCGTTACGCTTCCTGCTCTAACTGGAAGAATTATTTTGCCGACTAGCCACTCTGGCATTGAGTTGAATCCAATCTGGGGAGATACTGCAGGTGCCAAGTCTTTATCTTGTAACTTCAATTGTTTAAATGTTTCGTAGTACATTATTTCACATGAACTACCCTGGTCAATCAAAATCCGCTTGACGTCAAAATCCTTGACTTGAAGGGTAACGACCAGGGCATCATTGTGAGGGCAGTATATCCTCGCCAAGTCTCTATCTGAAAAGGACATGACGTTTGTGGCCTCTGTCTTTCATTTCTTTAAGGTAGGTTGTGCACTTAGTACCTCTCTTAAGTGCTCAGCCTTCTTGATTGACCCTCTGAGCTCGCATACACGCTCAGGTTCAAAGACCCCATGTATTACATTGATTATGCCTCGAGGTGGGGCGTCGATTGGCATCCCATTGGGGTTATTGTGGTCCTGGGGGGCTGGTTGCGTCCCTCCTTCAATGTATTTATCCAGGTGACCAGCTGCCACCAACTCCTCCAGGTGCTGTCTCAATGGCGTGCAATTTTCAGTGCGGTGCCCCTTTTCTTTGTGGAAGGTGCACCGTGATCTTTCGTCATAGTCCTTCTGAGCTTCCCCTAGCTTGGCTGGCCATCTGACGAAAGGCTCATCTCGTATTTCACTTAGAATTCGGTAGATCGGTTTCTTGAAGACCGTGGTTATGGCAGTGCGGATTCTCAACCATCTTTTATCCTGGTCCTCTCCGTTGTCTTGTCTGCCACGTTCGTTTCTACTCGGACGATCTACTATGTTGACCTTTGCAGAGGCCTTTTTCTCTAGTACTACGGTCGTGCCAGATTTCGATTTCGCACGTGCGCCGTCCTTCTCCACCCTGATGTGCTGATGCACTCTTTCCATCAGGGCCTCCATGGTGAGGGGTGGCGTCATGGTGATCGAGTCCCTTAGTCTATTCCCGACTGGAAGGCCTCTTTTGTATTGTGCAATGGCGAGATTAGTGGGGCCCAATCTGGTTGAAGGTTTCCCAGTAGCGACTATTGTAGGATCTTAGGGTCTCTTTGTCACCCATGTCGATGGAGAGTAGCTGGTCGATCTCCACCGGGGTTTTAGTGTTTATCCTGAATCTTGTTACGAACGCCTCCGCCAATTGCGCCTAGGAGGCTATGCTGCCTTCTGGAAGTTTTTCGAACCAAGTCAAGCCTAGGTCGCCAAGGCTAGATGGGAAGAGGATGCACATTAAAGCCTCGTTTCGCCGGTATACAGCCATGACCTGGCAAAAGTGGCTCAAGTGTGAGTAGGGGTCCGTCTTTCCCTCATATGTAGTGAATTTGGGCTGAAAGAAGCCCGATGGTAGGGGTGCGTTTTCGATTGCAGGAACAAACGGCGAGGTCTCCAGCCTTGCTAACGCTTTGTCCGTCGGTTCGTAGGCTGGGCGCGGTATTGGCATTCCAACCTCGACGCTTCCATGCGTCCGAGGAGCCAACCGCTGAAGGGCGGACACTCTGTGCGGATCGCGCGCCCTGGCATCCTCCTTCCATCGCGCCCTCTCCTCTAGCACGGTACGTAGGTCGGATGATCTGGGCAACTCCGTCTGTCTGGATCTTGTCTGGTGCGTGTGCGAGGGCCGATAGGTGCTTCCTTCAGTGTATGACCTCTCAGTCCTCGTTCTCTCAGACCTGGAGTAACGAGTTCTGGAGGTTCTGGATTGAGTGTCGTCTGTCCTAAGGCTTTTACTCTCTTCTTGGGATGGCGTGGTATGTCTACTACGATCTTCCGAGTGGCGAGGGAGCGTCTTGCCTTTGCGCCCCTCTCCTGTCGCCACTCCTTTTCCTTTTATCTGGCGCTTCATGGACTCCATGTCCGCCGCCATCCGTCGTATTAGTTCGTCCTGCTCCTTCACACGGTCCTCCAGAGTTTGAGGATCAATCCTCCGCCGTTGTCTCTCAGGACTTTGTGAACGAGAGTGATGGGGGCTGTTTGTCCGCCTTCTCCCCCTCGCATCCCTCATGGGATTCTGCCGCTGTGGCTCTAAATCTGCCATAGAGGGGATGAGAGGTAGACCTTCGCGCCTTGCACCCCCTTCTGGTGTTTGTCCGTCAATGGCGGATTGTGGCAAATCTTCGTTGTGCGCCATTGATTTTAAAGAGGAAAAGCTTGATCAAGAGGTTTTGTTCTTATCTGTATTCCCACAGACGGCGCCAATTGTACGGGAAAAAAATAAACCTTCTCGTATAATCCTGTTGATCAAGTCTGCGCTCCTCCGTACGACGTCGTTCCACTACCTGAAAATACAAACGTGAGCTGGCCGGCGGGTGTGTGCCGGAAACCTCTCCGATGCCTAAGTCAGCAAACTAGACAAATAGACAAAAGCTCTGTGTATTCGGGAATCAAAGTTGCGTTACCCCTCCATAGGTGATGTTTATGAGCTTTTATAGGTTCCGTGTAGCACAATTTAAGTAGGACTCTTACTCCTCCATGTAAAGTCCTCCTAGGATTCATACTCCTGAAAGATAATGCTTACCCTTCAACACCCCCCTCACTGCTTAAACCAAATGAGATGGTTCTAATACGGTCAGACTACCATACGACCGAAGTAACCATGGCCATGCCGAGCCACGGAGTAGACCGAACTATCTTTAGTTCGGTTCTTCCTTGAATGCTCTTACCTCAGTTCCTTCTGCACAAACCGTGGTAAGTCTAAACCGAGCTAACCTTTAGCAATGTTTTAGACCCAGCTAACCATACTGCGCCATAACCGGTATAAGTTCTAGTATGGTGACCGAACTAACCTCTTTCGGACCGGCCTAACTTTAGACCTCTTTCGGACCGGACTAACTTCTGGGCTTTGGGCCCGGCCTAACTTCAAAGCCCCCTGCAAGACCGGAATAACTTTATGGCCATATTTACTCAGCACTTTGCATAGCGGCCCATAACGGCCCATTATCCAGCTCAGCCCAATTTTCATATAAATTACCCTCTCAGCAATCAAATTTGGGATTAATTTTTATATGGGAATCTTTTTTATTTGGAATGACTTGAAATGTGAGATTTGTCAAATATTTCAAAAGTACTACAAATGATTTGAAATATGGGATTCTTCAAACATTTCAACAAAAAAAAAAAATATACAAAAACTCATTTATAAGTTTTGGGCAAATGTATAATTTAAACTGTAACACTCCAATGTAAAACTTACAAAAAAACTTATTAGTATATTTTTTTCAAACATAACGCTCAAATGAAACACTCCAAAAAAACTCGTTATTGTAACGCTCAAATGTAAGACTTCAAAAAAAACTTTTTAGTTTACTTTTTCCAAATGTAACACTAAAAAAAAAAAATAAATAAAATTTCATAGTATATTTTTTCTAAACGTAACACTTAAATGTAACACTAAAAAAAACTCCTTAATATAACAATCCGATGTAAGACTCCAAAAAAATTCTTTAATAAACTTTTTTCCAAACGTAACACTTAAAAAAAAAATAGTTTCATGTAACACTACAATGTAACACTAAAAAAAACCCCTTAATTTATTTTTTCCAAACGTAACACTCTAAAAAAAGGATATAGGATTCTTCAAATCATTCAAAAATGAGTACAAAAATTCCGTAGATAGTTTTGGGTAAATGTATAATTTCAAACTGTGAGTATTACGCTTGAGAAAAGTACACTAAGGAGTTTTTTAGTACCTTTATGTGTTACATTAAAGTGTTATGCTTGACATTATATTGATTGGAGTGTTACATTTGGGAAAAGTACACTAAGGAGTTTTTCTATGTGTATTACATTGGAGTATTACGTTTGGAATTATATTGATAGGAGTATTACGTTTGGGAAAAGTACACTAAGGAGTTTTTTTTTTTTGTGTGTTACATTAGAATGCGTCACATTAATTGTTATGTTATTACGTTTGGAAAAAGTACGCTAACGAATTTTTTAGGATGCTACATTTAAGTGTTACTTTATTAGATTATTACATTGGAGTGTTACATTCTTATTCGTAATATGAGACTTGTTTCAAAAGGAGGAAAAATTCAAAACCTCTATAGTGCAGATTACCCAAATGTGTAATTTTACATTTGAAAAAACTCACTTTTATCCCTAAAAAATTAAACCCAAACATGTAAGTGATTACATTTTTGTGTAATTTTCACTTTAATGGGACTTTTGGGTTCATAAGAAAAAAAATGGAGGACTAAACAGTTCACAAGATCATATTTTGGGATTTATTAATGCTTCACCCAAAAAACTAATCAGTGTGTTTGGTTTCAATTTTCTGAAAATTCAATTTTTTTGTTTTTCGTATTTTTTTGTTTTTAATGAATATTTTTTAAATTTTAAACAATTTTTTACTTTTTTTAGATGTACCTTACTTAGATGTATCTAAATAGTAAATTATTTGTGAAAAAATATTTTAAAAAATTAATAAATACACAAAAATACGAAAAATGTATTAAATTTTTGTTTTTGTTTTTTGTTTTTTTTTTTTTTTTTTTTGTATTTTTGATATTTAATAAATTTTTTGAATATTTTTTTCACAAATATTATACTTTCTAAGTATATTTATGTTAGGTGTGTCTAAAAATTTTAAAAATTGCTTGAAATATTAAAAAAATTCAGTGAAAACAAAAAGAAATACGGAAACCAAAAAAATAAAATTTTCTAAAAAGTGAATTCTGAAAACTGAAAACAAACAGAGTAAATATGATTTCCAAAACATAATTTACATAAAACAGTTTATGGTAGCTCAAAATATAATATAACTTACCTCAAACTTGATCATTTACTCTTACTTTTGACTTTAGCTCACTCTCTTATATACCCCTCGTTTGTTATTCTTGTAATTTTATTATCATCCAACTTAACTATTTATAAGTAAGAAGACCCTTGCTATGCAGCATTATACAACACTATGAAGCCATGTGGCACATGGCTTGCCATGCCATCCACAAGGTTTCTTGATTCAACTATGCACAAGTTCCATATATTCTACTATAGCCCAAACAAATACTATAATTACATTTTTTTTTCAAAGATTAAGTAAATATATTTTGGGGTGTCACACACTTGGTATAACGACTAAAGAGGATTGAGAAAGATTTGTATTATTGAATATTGTATCATATAGTACAATACTGGATCTTATCTATATATACACTATTGAGTCTACATCCTAACTCACCATCCAATTATAGTTTATACTAACTCTACATCTAACAACTTCTTAACCATAGTAAGCTAACAACCTAACTAACTCAACCATATTGGTTATTCTTGTTCCTCTACAAGTTGAGCTTTATTAGATGATGAGGTGGATGATATGGACTGAGATGTAGACTAAGGTTTATCATTCCCCTTCAAGCTGACAGGAGATAGAAGAACCAACAGCTTGGACTGAAGAAAATGAAAACGGTCAACAGATAAAGGCTTGGTGAAGATGTCGACAAATTGATCAGACGAGGCCACATGCTTGACAGTTAAAAGTTTTGAGGCCACACATTCGCGAACATAATGATAATCGACTTCAATATGCTTAGAACGAGCATGAAAAACCGAGTTGCTAGTCATGGCTATAGCAGAAAGATTGTCACACCAAAGGGTAGGAGTGGGCAAAGAGATATAAAGATACTTGAGAAGCATACCTAACGAATTAAGTTTGGCAACCGTTTGAGCTAAAGCACGGTATTCGACTTCAGTTGAAGACCGAGAAATTGTGGGTTGTTTCTTATTGGACCAAGAAACACACAACCGGTAGTAAAGTGATGATCAACAACATTGTCGGCCCAATCAGAGTCAGAATAAGTATGAAGAATAAGAGGTCCAGGTAAGAATTAAAAACCAAAAGCTAGGGTGCCTTTGACATAACAAAGCAAGCGCTTGACAGCATTGAAATGACTAAGAAGATGGCACTACATATGTTGGCAAGCAGAGTTCACAGCAAAGGCCAAGTCCAAGCGTGTAACAGTCAGGTATTGAAGAGCTCCCACAAGACTACGGTAGAGGAATGGTTGATCAAAAGGAAAATCAATATCAGTACTAGATGAATAGAGGACTTGATGGCCATAAGAGAAGCATAAGCCTTGCAATTAAGTATCCCACATTTAGCCAAAATATTAGTTGCATATGTGGATTAGCTAAGAAAGAATCCAGTAGGAAAGATGTCACAGAGATGCCAAGGAAATAGTTGATAAAACCCAACTCTTTCATCGAAGACACAGTATGCATATGAGCAATTAAAGTGGTAATATAAGAGAGATCACTTCCAGTTAGGAGGATATCATCAACATAGATAACTAAAATGGTAATGGAAATGAAAGTTTTGCGAACAAACAGGGATGAGTCACAATGACTAGCAACAAAGCCTTGAGACAGAAGATAGATGGAAAAAGTGGAAAACCAAGCTCGGGGAGCCTATTTGAAACCATATAAAGCCTTGTGAAGCTTACACACCATATGATGATGAACTGAATCAACAAAACCTAGAGGTTAAGTCATGTAAACCTCCTCTTCCAAGACACCATGTAAGAAAGCATTACTTATGTCTAGCTACTTGATGGCCCAATTAAAGTGAAGAGCAAGACATAACAAAATGCAAATGGTAGGTTATTTAGCCACAGGGCTGAATATTTCTTGGAAGTCCACACATTCCTTTTGAAAGTAGCCTTTGGCCGCTAGTCTGGCCTTATACTTGGCAATAGACCCATCTGAATTAGTTTTGTGTCTATTCATCCACTTGCATCCAAAGGCTTGTTTGATGGGAGGTAAGGGAACTAGGACCTTGTGGATTGCTTCTGAAGAGCTTGATATTCTTCAAGCATAGCTTTGGACTAGGCTGGAGATTGAGAGACTTCTTTAAAAGAGGTAAGCTCACCGATAGTAAAAGTAACAAAGGCACAAGAAAGAGAAAGATGAGATTTAGATCCAGTAATCATATGATGGATGTTGTGAGGTTTTGAAGAGGAAAGTGGTAAGTTAATAGTAATACCAGAAATAAGAATGAAAGAAGTTGAAACTGGATAAGAATCAATGAAAGGGACAATAACATGATCTAAAAAGGAAGCAAAGCTAGCAGGCACAAAAGTGGCAACATGGACTGCAGCAGTGGAGTTTGCAGCAACAGGATTTGTAACAATAAAAGGTGCAGCAACAGGATATGCATGAAGATTTATAGATGTAGTAGGCACAGAAAGCACAAACATAGCTTGTGCATTAGGAACTGGAGCAGGGATGGATATGGGTGACTGTAGAGAAGAAGAAGACCGGAAAAAGTATGCAATTATTTAAAAGAATGAGGGGAAAAAGTCAAAAAAGATGGAGAACCAAAGGGAAAAGTATGCTCATCAAACATAACATGTCAAGAGATGTGTGCTTTATTTGTGATAGGGTCTAAACGCCTATAACCCTTAATTGCTGGATGATAACCAATGAAGATGCAAGGAATGTATTGAGATTGAAGCTTGTGAGAGGTGTAAGGCTTTAACCAAGGATAGCATCTGCAACCAAAAGTCCTGAGAAAAGAATAATCAAGCGGCTTATGATAAAGAACTTCAAAGGGAGTAAGATTTTGGAGTTTAGCAATAGGAAGTCTATTAATAAGAACAACTACAGCTAATGCATCAAACCATAGATGCAAAGGTAAAGAGGAATGATGCATAAGATCAATGGTGGTGTCAATAAGATGTCTGTGTTTCCTTGCAGCAACTCCATTTTGAGCAGAAGTGTGAGGACAGGCGAGTTGATGCAAAATGCCTTTAGAAGCAAGAAAAGACTGAAATTCTTTAGCTAAAAATTCTCCACCATTATCACTTCTTAAAATTTGAAGAGAAGTAGTGAACTGTGTTTCAACCATGGCTTTGAATTCAAGGAATTTTGAAAAAAAAAAACTTTACTCTTATAGTGCAGAGGATATAACCATGTAAACTTGTTAAAATCATTAATGAACACAACATAGTATTTAAATCCTGATATAGAAGAAGAAAAAAGGGCTCCATACATCTAAGTGTATTGAAGCAAAGGGCTTATTAACAATGGAATTAGACAAGGCAAATGGTAATCTACGTGTCTTAGAAACACAACAATGAGAACATAAACCAATGGTAGTATGTAACAAAGGAAGTGAAGAATGTCGAAACTTCTTGAATGAAGGATGGGCCCTAATCTAAAATGCCAATTAGGTGTTGAAGAAGATGAAGCAGAACTAGTAGTAGTAGTATGATGAGAACAAGGAATAGATGCTGTAATAGATGCAAAAAAAAAAAAGGCAGCTAATAAAGGCCATTCCACAAAGAGGATTGAGAAAGATTTGTATTATTGAACATTATATCATATAGTACAGTACTTGATCTTATCTATATATGCACTATTAAGTCTACATCCTAACTCACCATCTAATTATAGTTTATGCTAACTCTACATCTAACAACTTCTTAACCACAGTAAGCTAACAACCTAACTAACTCAACTATATTAGTTATTCTTGTTCCTATACAGGTTGAGCTCTGTTAGATGATGAAGTGGATGATTTGGACTGAGATGTAGACTGAGATTTATCAAGGCATGTTTTCTTTTCTTTCTTTTTTTTTAAATAGAGAAATGGACATTTAGCGTAAATAATGAAATAGACACTTGGGATACGAATAGAGAAGTTTTGGGAGACCACCAGAAGTTGTCACTTTATAATAGTACTAAAAGCTAGTACACACGATACGTATGTAATTCAAATAAGTAAAAACAAAAAATATATATGTTACACCTTGTGTGCCACTCAAATGGTAAGTGTTATGTTCGAGTCTTTTACTCTATTCTCTAATTTATTTTTTTTAATATTTAAATTGATAAATCCACTTGGTATATAAAGAAGTCTATGTTCAAGGACACCAACATGAATGTTCACCTTATATATATAGAAGATAGATAGATAGATAGACACAAATTTTTGATATTAGGGATCGATCGAAAATTTTAAGATAAATTACAAATACACTGCTTGAAGTTTGCTTAAAATACGAATTACCTCTTGTGGTTTTGGAAATTAAATCTCATCCCTTGAAATTTTTAATTTCATAACAAATAACCCCTTTTGTTAATAAATCATCAAGTTAATTAACAATTTTTAATGATATTAGAAATTTATTTCAATTAATAATTCAACTAATTTTATTATTGTATAGAAGAATAGTTCGAAATTTTATTTTTTCAATTAATTTTGTTAAATAAATAATTCTTACAAAGTGGTATTTGTAATTTTTAAAATCATAAGGTTATTTTAAACAAATCTTAGGAGGTGTATTTATAATTTACTCAAAATTTTGACATAAAAGGAACAAACAAAGGTATTAACAGAAATTTAAATAAGAAAATTAGTAAGACAACCCTCTCTAACTTTGGGTAGTAGGAGAAATCTAATATGTTTTTTCTTTTTTTTATTAGGTAAGATCCCTTGATAAAATATTTTTGTGATCATACCAAAGAAATTTCAGAATTTCTTTGTGAAATTAGTGAAATTTTTGAAAATTCTATGTGAAATCAAAAATTTCTCTGTGAAGATTGAAATTTCTCTGTGTCGGAGAGAAATTTCGCTGTGTCTAATTTTCTCTATGAAAATATTGAGGGACCCCAACTACTATAAAAATATTATGTGGATGTTTGGGAAGTGGATTTTTTTGTAGGTTTTTTTAATTGTAGGATATTATTGGAGAATTTTTTTTTTTGTGTTTAGGAAGATAGTTGGGTTTTTTTTGTAGTTGGATGTGATATTTGTGAGATAAAAAGTGAAATAATTATGGGGTTTGATGTGATATTTTGTTTGGATTTGTTTTTTTTTGGTTTTGTAACCAATTTGTCTTTTAGTGGAAAAAACCAAAAAAATTTCTTCCCAAACAGCGCCTATATATCTTTTCTCTTAAAAAATCTTAATATTAGATATCTTTGAAAAAAATCCCCATTTAAATAAAAAATAAGTATAAACTGTAATATCAAAAACCCAAAAGGGGATGGCCAATTAAATTTTTATTTTTTATTAAAAAAATAAAGGGGCAAACGTATATAATTTGGAGATATGTGTTTGGTAACGTTTACGTTTTCAGTTTATATTTACAAAAATTTTATAAACTGATTTTTGTTTATTTTTAGAAAAACATAAACTATAAACGCATTTGGTAATTGACAAAATATTTTTAAAAATTTAAAAATATAAAAAAGAGTGAGAAATGGCAAATGGTGGCAAGTGGCGGCAGAAGACGGTGGTGGAAAGTGGTGACGGTAGGTGGTGGGTAGCTGGTGGTGGTGGGTGGTGGCGGGTGGGGGGGTGGTGGGTGGTAGCAAGTGGGTGGTGGTGGTGGTGGTGGCGGTGGCGGCGGGTGGTGGGTAGTGGTGATAGGTGGGTGGCGGGTGGTGGGTGGTGGTGGCGGGTAGGTGGGTGGTGGTGGGTGGATGGGTGATGGTGGCGAGTGGTGGGTGGTAGCGAGTGGGTGGTGGTGGCGGGTGGTGGTGGTGGTGGCGGTGGCGGTGGCGGGTGGATGGCGGATGGCGGGTAGTAGTGGGGTGGTGGCGGGTAGGTGGTGGGTGGCGATGGTGGGTGGGTGGGTGACGATGGTGGGTGGTAGCGAATGGGTGGTGGTAGTGGTGGTGATGGTGGTGGCGGGTGGTGGTGGCAGGTGGGTGGCGGATGACGGGTGGTGGTGGGTGGTGGCGGGTAGGTGGCGGGTGGTGGTGGTGGGTGGGTGGGTGACGGTGGCTGGTGGTAGGTGGTAGCGAATGGGTGGTGGTGGTAGTGGTAGTGGTAGTGATAGTGGGTGGTGGTGACGGGTGGGTGGTGATGGTGGTGGGTGGGTGGCAGGTGGCTGGTGGTAGTGGGGTGGCAGGTGGTGGCAGGTAGGTGGTAAGTGGTGGTGGCAAGTAGATGGCGAGTGGTGGTGGCGGGCGGTGGATGGTAGTGACGGGTGGATGGCAGGTGGGGTGGTGGGTGGTGGTGGTGGCCAGTGGGTGGCAAGTGGGTGGCAAGTGGCTGGAGGGTGGCTAGTGGCTGGTGGTGGCGGGGTGGTGGCTGGTGGTGGCAGGTGAGTGGTGAGTGGTGAGTGGTGGTGGGGGGTGGGTGGTGGTAGCGGAAGACGGTAGTAGAAAATGGTGGCGGGTGGTGGCTAATGTTTGATGGTAAAAAAAAAAAAAAAAACTGAAAATTCAAAATTGAAACATATTTTTTGTGTTTTCATTTTTTGGCCAAATTTATAAACTGAGATTACTGATTTATAAATTAAAAATTTTATCAAACAAGTTTTTATTTGAATTTTTTAATTTTTGTAAATATAAACAGAAAAGTGAAAATTTTTGTAAATATAATACAAGAGTTCTTCTAAAATCAAACATTCCCCCGTTCATCCTTATTTCAATGATATTAAAAGAGAATCTAAAATTACATTTATACCTCTATATAATTTCGTAATTCAAAACCAAATTAAACCTAAATATCAAATGTATGATTTTTCATCATCATTACTATATACTTCATCACTCCTTAAGACTAACTCGTCAAACTAAAATTTTAATATAGGATTTGCAAATATGAGAATTCAGACATACAGATGGTCATGGGTCCAAAAGCCCGCTTAATCCATCTCGTTTTAATAATTTTAGAGTTTGAAATAAAATGATTAGCCAATTTGATTATGCTAACGAGTGATTGTTGAGATTCAAATCTTTCACTTCTTAGAATCCGTTAAATAGTATATCCATATAAAAAAAAATTAAGGGTAATTACAAACACACCCCATGAGATTTACTTAAATTATAAATTACCACTGTGATTTTAAAAGTTACATTATGTCCCCTAAGGTTTCTAATTTCATAATAAATAGGTTCTTTTATTAATAAATCATCAAATTAATTAACAGTTTTTAATAATTTTAAAATTTTATTTCAATTAATAATTCAGATAATTTTATTATTGTATAAGTGAACAGTTAAAAATTTCACTTTTTCAATTAATTCAGTTAAATAAAAAATTCTGACATGGAGGTATTTGTAATTTTCCAAACCATATGGGGCAATTCATATTTTAAGCAAATCTCAGGGGGTGTATTTGTAGTTTACACAAAAATTAAATTGATTGAATATTTATAGCTTTTTTATTTTTTAGATTGATAAAGGCCGGAAAGAAAAAATTAAGGTGAAACACCGGCAGCCTCAGAAATCACAAGCAGAGCCAAAGAATGGGGAACCTCTTCCATCCAAATCATAGATTCTTTAAATTCAATCAACATTCATGCAAGGCAGTGCACCACCGAGTTACCTTGGCAACGAACATACTGCACTACATTATCTTCAAAGTGTTAAAGAAAGTCACAAATGGGATGGACAGTATGACCAAACACTCCTCCGACGAGCCAATTACATCAACCATAGATAATGAATTTCCCTCAAATTGAACATGCCGCAGCTCGAAATCTTGAGCTCCAAATCTTGAGCAAACTTGATATCCCAAAAGAAAGCTAAGGCTTCCATGCAATCAACCTCAATGATGTGCCTGTTTGATAGAACTTAAAAGCTGCTTATTTTAGCTTTTGACTTAGGCCTGGCTTGGTATACACTAAAAAATACAAAAAGTCAAAAAGTTACTAAAAATGCAAAAAAGTTATCATTATTCAACCAAAAAAAATATATAAAAAAACCCCTTTACACGGACCAAGTACAAGCCACTGTCAGTATTGAAGTGATGGTAAGTGATGGTCACGCGGGTGCACAAAAAAATTTGCAGATGATGGTGCTATTTGGCCCGTGGGGGCCCATCCCGGGTTCTGTTTTGATAATCTGAACCGTCAATGTATAGAACTCGTCGAGTACTATATGGTTGTAAAAAATCACGTTGATCGGATATTGATAACTATATGATCAAATCAATTTTGTAAAAAAAAATAGACGGTAAAGAAATTAACGATTGACAAAAAAACTAATCTAATCAGATAGTTATCGATATCCAACTAACATGATTTTTTGCAGGCATATAATACTCGACGAGTTCTACACATTAAACGGTTTCGATTATCAAAACGAAACCCGTTGTGGCCCCCACGGGCCGAACAGCACCGTCCAGTCCAATCTCGAGCTGTAGGCAATCTGCTCCTATACTTGTTTCCTACCCACCATCTAGTTTCCTGGACAATCCAAGTCAGTAGGCAATTCATTCTAGTAGGGGTAAAATGGTAATTTTGCTATTTTATACAATATTTTAATACACATTTTTTTGTAAAAAATCAAAAAGTTATCCCAAATAACCATATTTTTTTCTCTACTTTGTAATCCAAAAAGTTAAAAAGTACACTTATTTAGGACATCCCAAACAACCCCTTAATTTAAGCTATAATGTTGTGTTTGGTGCAACTTAAATTATCAGATTATAGCTTATTTAAAGCTATTTTCTACTTAAATTCCAAAGCTGCTCAGGGGATGCTTAATTCAAACAACTTATGCGCGTAGCTGGTTGGGGGGATGAAATGACTTAAATGCCCCTCCAAAACTTCAACAATTACAGAATTGCCACTATATAAACCATCTTCTATGTTGCCCTAGCACGCTCCTCTCTTCTCACACTCTCCTCTCATCTTCTCATTTCCTCTCTGGCGACTGACGACGATTCTCCACATCTCCAAAATCAGCCGATCGAACTCCTCCACATCTCCAAGATTAGCCAATCAAACTCCTTTCCTCCATGTTTTCCGTTGATCTGCACCAAAAAGGTAAGATTTCATGCCCTTTATTTGTTATATATATATACACATCAAGTTAGGGTTTACACAGACAGAGATCAGATCACACTCTCTATTCCTCTCTCCGCTTTCTTCTTCTTCTCCAATTTTCATCATCTTTTTTGTTTCTTTTTTTTTTCTCAGCCACAGTATTTAGGTAAGATTCTTTATCATTTCCTCTTCTTTCTATTCGTCCCTCTCTCTCTCTCACTCTCTCTTCTTACTTCGATTCCCCTCTTTTCGATATTTTTTTTTTTAAAGAAACAATTCATTTTCTTCATGTTATTATGCACAATCAAAATTACAAGAAATAAAAACTAATAAATTTAAAATCTAAGAAAAAGAAAAAGAAAGAAACAATTAGATTTTATTTTAGAGTTCATATGTTGGTGTACAATTTATTGTTATTTTCATACTGTTTGATGTTTTTTTTGAATTGTTATTTGATTGTTACAAATCATTCTTTGTTTTGTAATTCTTCTATTTCTTTTGTAGGTTGGATCCTTTAATTATAAATTATAAAAATAAAAAAATTATCGGCCTAGTCGTATCCATATTGTAGTTTTTTTTGTTTTTAGGTTTTTCCACAATACCCCTCATGTTTCATAGCCCACAGGGCAATAAAGCAAAAGATAGTTTACTGAATCAGCATATCGATTTTTAATGCAAGAAAAATCAAGAATAAACTGGCTCCTAATAATTTATCAAAGATCAAGATTTGATCAAGCACCTTCCACACAAACAATGCCACCTTCGAGTCAACTATGGAACAGTACACTGTTTGCCAAGTTAAACCAGAGTTCCTCTCACTAGTCCTATAATAGAAGTGGGTTGTAGGCTTCACACTTTCCACTATTAGACGCCTCCTACCAGAGCGAAATAGAGGATTACTTTTGTGTAAAGTAGGAAGAGATAAGGCTGAATAAAGCAACAACCAACGCTACAAGTAAAAAAAAATAGCATAAGGCTGGTGATGGAATAAATAGAGGGACAAAACATCTGTGTCTGAAAATCATTTCAGATAATTGGAAGTAAAGCAACATTTGCTTAAAGATAATGTATTGAGCAATAACAATTAATTAACATAAGGCTTCATTTACTTAAAGATAATGTATTGTCCACAAAGACCTGTATTTCTTATGCCAGCTTTGGACAAGTCATGTTGCTAGTTAATCTATGTGTAACAATTTACAATTTTTTTTTTTTTGGTCATATTAATATAAATTTTGAAGTTTACACCTTTAGTTGCAATACATCGTTTGGATACAGACTTGATTGGGGATATATCAGATGGTGTCAAAAGAAATCGTGGCAAACGAATTGTTAATATGTTAGAAACATTTTATTCAATCAATACTTCTTGGGTGCAATATATTTACAATTAAATTCCCAATCAATTTTAAAGGATTTAGATTCAATTCTTCCTAATTAATGCAAAGGCATGTCATCCTCTAGTAACTATTATTCTAGTGCTGAGACCTTCGACTTGAGGTATAAGGGTTTGAAATGTGATTGTGGGCTAAAAGCTGCCATAAGGGTTACCAAGTCTGACAAGCCATCTAAAGGGAGACTGTATTTCATTTGTGAGAAAAGAAATTGTCAATTTTGGAGGTGGTGTACCCAAAAATCTGTGGCGATGGTAGAGAGGCTGAGGAATGAGAGAATGCTTGATCAAAATCAAAACATGGAGACTATAGGACTAAAAGTGAAGAACCAAATGCTTGAGCAATCCAATACTTTCATGAGCATCTTGTTGTGGGTCTGCTCACAATTTGTATTGTTATGTCAATTGCATTACTCTTCAAATGATGATAGGTGTCGTTTAGAGATACCTAGTGTTTTTGTGCTAATATAGCTTACCATGAACAATTGTACTAAGCTTTGTATCCAATGAATGTTGATATGTCTAACGTAGTTGCCATGTATGGTTATTTTGTACTAATCTAACTGTTGTAATGCAAGCAATGATGAATGAGTTTGTTTTAAAGAATTTTTTTCTTTTATAGAATGAGTAACCAAGAGGAAACACAATCTGAAAATAGGAAGAACAAGGGAAAATCAAGTCAAGTACCATCCGTTAAAGCTCACTGGGATACAAAATCAAATGAAATTTTTATTAAGTTTTGTGTTAAGCAAGTGAAGGTTGGACACAGACCTGGTACACATTTAGATAGGGTCGAGTGGGAAAATGTGATAACTAAGTTTAAAAGTATGACTGGAAAAGCATACCAACGAATACAAATGAAAAATCATTGGGATGTATTGAAAAAAGATTGGCTTTTATGGAATAATCTGTTAAGGGGTTAGATAGGCTTAGGCTGTGATACATTGACTGGACCTATATCTGCATTTGATGAGTGGTGGACCAAGAAATTAGAGGTAAGTGAATTGCTTAATGTACATATTCTGTTTGTTTTTTGTTTAAACAGACCAAATTTTGTTATTTGAAATTGCTAAATTTTCCTTTGTAATTGTTGCAGAGGTATCCTGATGCTGCTAAATTTTGGCGTATGTAGACACCCCATTTTTGACCGACCTTAAGACTTGGGCGCTACTGATTGTTTGCTTGGTAATGAAAGGTGTGCAGGGCAAAGGTTCAGTTTCTTCGGTAAGGAGAGAGAGTCAAATCCCAACTTCATACCCCTTTTGGACCAAAACTATTTTGAATGGTTTTTAGACCTTAAAACCCTCTCTTTCAAAACATTTTTGAAAATAGGTTCCTACGATGTCCCGACGCTCGCATTTTGTTAAATGTCGTGCCTTTTGGTAAACCGAGCAAGGATAAAGTGGAAATGAATGAAGGAAAGATAAACTTTTTTGAAAAAGCTTTTAAAACACCTTGTTTAGGGGTTTGGAGTTGAAGAAAAGAGGAGAGGAGAGAAGAAAACAAGTTTGGGAGAAGTTCAGCATGAATCCGGGTAGGATCGAAACTGAGCGGCTTCACCAAAATAGGTATAACTTTTTACATGGTTGGAATTTTTATGCAAGGCTGCCACCATTGAAAAGATTACTTCTGGGGCTTCAATTTGGATATAAGAATGACCTAAAAAGGAGTCCATATGAAGGAGATATGTCCGTTTTAAGTTGGACCTACAGAGCAGATTTTCTCTACCGGCCACTGGTAAAGGGTGCCGGCCATGGATGATGCAGTGCCGGCCACCAGTGATGGCTAGCCGGCCAACAATGTCAAAAATCAGATTTTTTGCAGATCTTTTACCTCCAGCTGTTATGCACAAGCCCCCAGCTCAGATACTTCGACCAAAAGCTTTGAATTGCTACATATGAAGCCAAATATCTCATATTCAAAGGAGAGAACTTCTTAAGCAAGTTTAAGAGATTCTCTCACTAAAACTCCCTCTCTCTCTACAATTTCCAGAGCAAAATCTCTGCCTCTCTCTTTTAAGCCTCTCTCTTGCCCTTTTTGTGCATGGAAGTACATAGAAGTAGAGAGATACTTCTTGTTTGCATACACTTCCTTCATCAAAGTTGCATATCAATGGGTTGAGGTCCCTTGGAGCTCATTTTTGGACTATTGGAAGGTCATTTGAGCCAGCAAAGAGGCCATTTTGCTGCTGTGCTATAAGGGTAAGCACCTCTCCTCTTTTGTATTTGTTTTGCACACTTGCTTCACCACCATTTTTCCATTGTTTTGAGGCTGTTTTGGGTTAGTGTTGAACTACAAAAACCTCTGTTTTTCCTCTGTTTTTCAGTCCTAAAAGTCTTGGTTTATGCCTTGGTTGGCTAGGGGGTTGTCCTCCATTTTGCTCCTTGGCTTGTAAGGCCTTGTGAGCTAACTTTCAAACTTTTCAAACAACTTCTTTTTGGCCTTAGAATCACTGAAATCCAAAGGATTTTCAGTGGTAAAAACCCTATTTTGAGGGCCCAAATAGGAGAGGGTAGTGCCCTCTCCTCTTGTCTTGCTTGCTAGTGTTGGTGGCCAACCAAATGAGCATGTGTTTTTACTTCTTTATGGCTTTGTTTAGGCTCATTTTTGTCACGACCCAAACCCGCCCCTATGGGTCTAGCACCGTAACCGGCTAGTAATCCGAGATTACCGAAGGCCTGCTTAACAGTAAGACAGAGTACAGGGGCTGGCAGAAGCCAATACAGTAAGTAAACAATGTCCAATGAGCTGTGACAGTCTGTATGCAAAAAGACTTCTCATACATATATACAGTCAGTGACAAAACAGTATGTACACAATATACAATCATCCAGAGCAGGGACTTAATCCCTATTAAACAGTACAGTACAGTTTATCAGTCTAAGCGGTTATTACAAAACCATATACAGAGACAGACGGGGGAAATTAAAACACCCCTAAGCCAAAGCTTGACAGGCTCGGAACCTCGCAGTGAGGCACGGTGGTTGGCTTGACAAAAAGGGAAATCTACCCCACGCTCCTAGCTCCGGTCTAGTGCCTATACACCTACATATATATATGAGCAGTGAGCTAAAGCCCGGTGAATTACATAATGCGTAAAGGGGTTAAGACTGAATGTCCTTACAGTAATGAAAACAGTTCATTGATTCAGTATATCAGTCATTCAATCATATGTGGTACATCCATTAGCATAGCAGTACAGTAAACAGTAGGTCTTAAAAAACCGGACAGTAAATGATGGCCATCAATCAGTAAACGGTAGTGGTTCCAACAAGGGAACCGACAGAGATCTCTGTAACAGTAACAGTCAGTAACAGTAGTTGCTAAGGATGCCACAATACAGTTCAGAATATAGGACATACATTCATTCAATTAACAGTGTCAGTTCAGAAAGCAGTTCAGTTAAACAGTCAGAAATATTCACAGTTGAACATATCTTTACACAATTGTTACTCACAGAGTTCTGGGCTACGGTAAGCTAGAACGTCTCCTCGGAAAGCCAACCCTACACAGTTTACAGATTGAACACACACTAAGTTACACAATTGGGAAAGATAATGACTTAATCCCTAATTTGCCTCGGCGTGTGCTACATCTATATCCTCATTACGATGTCTTAAACTAGACCTAAGAATGCCTAAGATGGGATGAGGATGCAAAGATGCACTTTCAAAAGCATTTTCAGAAGTTTTAGAAAAACAGAGTTCCGCTCGAGCGTAGGTTACTCCACTCGAGCGGACTGGCAAACAAAGGTCCCCGCTCGAGCTTCAACCTACCCGCTCGAGCGGACCAAAAAGTACTGGATAGGTGAAATTCACGCTTGACGCCCGCTCGAGCGTGTCACCCAATCCTCTGCTCGAGCGTACATTCCTTTGCTCGAGCGGACTGATGAATAGCGCAAAGAACTGGGAGCTCGAATTTCCCGCTCAAGTGCCATTCTCCCCGCTCGAGCGGAAGACCAAAATCTGGAAAATCCAGATTTGAGCTCCAAGTTCAAAATCATGTTTTCAAACACCAAAATCGATCCTCTTGGGCCCATTTTCTGGAAAAACACTTGTAAACACATGATATATTATATTTCAAAGGTCAATTTGTAAAAAGCCAAGGCCCAAGGGTGTTTAATTAAACTCATCCTCAAACCAAATTTCATGAACAATATTCAAACATGGCATGCATGAATTCAAACCAATTTAAAGCTTCAATACATGCTCTAATGAGCTCATTCTTTTCAAAATAAGATGAAATCAAGGACTTAAACATGAATATGAGCATGCATGTAACCTTTTGCCATGAAAAACAACTCAAACTCTTCAATATACACACATGCATGCATGGAATAAGCTTCAATTCAACATGCTAGAACTAAATCATGCCTTAGCTCTACAATTTGATATGAATCATGCAAGAATCAACTTAAAGACAACAATTAAAGGCTGAATTCCTTACTTAGGTCCTCAAATACAAGTCTAGAGGCTCAAGAAGGCAAATCTCCTACAATTTCTTCAAGTCTTTCAAGCCAATTCAAGATGAAGCAAGATGAACTCACTCTCTCACTTCCTCTCTCTCTATGGTCGGCTATGCTCTCAAAATGAGCTGAGGAAATGTTTGCTAAGTGTATAACAAAGCTTCAAAAAGGTTTAGATAGTGGGCCACTAAGTGGCAAAATAGTAATTAAGTCTAATTTGTGCATTTTATCAATATTTAATCTAATTTAGTCATACCAAATCAATTTTCAATTAAATACACCATAAAATCATATAAATCCTAATGAACACAGAACATCAATCAATTTCAGATTCGGCTGCCGATAAGGTCTTCAATTTGCAGTTTAAACACAAAGACATGAACAGATAATCAAACGATCAACAGATAGAATGCACTTAAACAGATACAATCAATCAGTCAGTTCAGTATTTCGATTCCTTTAGTTATCAATCATAATCAGTCTCGGTTTAACAGTAATCGACAATTAATCAGTGATCAGTGATGAGGGTTGTTACAATTTTTGTGACTTATCAGACTTTTCATAACTCTATTTTTGGCTGTCTTGGTCACCTCTTGCATGCTTATTGCACTTATAGTGTAGATCCTCTCTGCTAGCCTTGTTAGCCTTACAAAGTAGCATGCTTTTGTGGTTTGAATTAGCTTAGTTCAAGCATGTTTTTGGTGATGTTTTGCCATGCCATGACTCTGTTTTGGTTTGGTTTGATTGGCCCTTGCATGCTCCATGCACTTGTAGTGCAATTCCATAAAATAGCCTAACATACATCATGCTTTGACATGTCATTCTAGCATACTTTTGGCTTAACTTTAAGAAGCTTTTGTCCATGTTTTATCATGCTATAGCTCTGATTTTGGTTGTTTTGGTCATGCATGCCATGCTTTGTATAGCTATAGTGCATTTTAGCTTGTTAGCTTTGTGCATCAGATCCGCTAGCATGCATTGCTTGGCCTATTTGAATGTTTTGGCATCATTTCATATGTGATTTCAGTCCATGTTTCATGGTCATGCACTTGCATTTATCATCCATTCAATGCGTTGGAGGGTTTGTCCCTTTATACCTTAACATGAACCATTGCGTATGCCTTCATGCCTAAGCTTGTGAGCTATCATTTCAATGTGTTTTTGGGGTTATCTTGCCATGATATAACTCTGATTTTTGCTGGTTAAGTCATCCCATGCTTGGTCTTGGTAGATGTAGTGTAAACCACCTTATTTGTCTTGCATTCACCATGTCTTATGCCCTTCATGCTAGCTTATTTTGGCTTCATTTCTTACATGTTTTAGACTCATTTTAACATGTTTTAGGACTGTTTTGGGTTTCCTTGATCACATGCTTCATGTTTTGCATAGTTGTAGTACAAGTGTCTATGTTAGCTTCAAGCTTCGGGCATCATAGCATGCTTCATTTGTGTTGTGTACATAATTTGGCATCATCTAACATGTTATTTTAGAGCTTTTAGCATTGCCATATTAGCACTTCATTTACTCTTTAAGGGCCTTTGAGTGTTATGCATTATTGCCTTATTTGTGGCCTAGCTTGTATGCTTACATACCTTGACCTTTAAGCCTTTATCTCAGCATGTTTAGGTCTTTGTTTAGACCTATTTAACCTCTGTACATGTTTGGTTCAATCATTTGTGCCATGTATTGCATGCCCTTTGTGTAGTCCCTTTAATGGCTTTGTGCCTTAGGTCCTCTTGCATGCTTTACTTGTGTTGTTTAAATGATTTGGTATCATTTCACACTTGATTTCAGAGCCTTTAGTGTTGTTACACTTCCATGTTTATCGCTTCTTTATCATGCTTGAGGATTGTGTTCTGAGGCCTAGTTGTTAAGCCATTGCATTGTGCATGCTTGCCTTGCCCTTTTTGTGCCCTTATTTTGGTGTTATGGCCACTGATTTGGGCATGATTGAGGTGTGTCCATTTTGGTTTAAGTCCATTGAGCATTGTGTATGCCATGTAGTTCATCACATTGTGTATGCCATGTTGTACCATTGCATTTGTGTATACCATGTTCATAGTGTTGTGTATGCTAGTTGTTGTTCTTAGCATTGTGCATTGTGCATACCATTAGTTTTGTTAGGTTGTTCATGTTGCATTGCATGTTTGCAAGTTTAGGCTGCTTTGCATTTTGCATGCTTGATACATTGCATTTGGCATGCTTATGTTGCATTGCATGACATCTCCATGTTGCATGCATTGCATTGTGTTTAGCTTGGTTGTTAAGCCAAACACGAGAAACGAGGGACGTTTCATACTTGAAGTGATGAAACGTGCCTCAATTCTCGGTCGCCGACGCTCTTGACGATGCATGATAGAGTTCTAGGCATTTATGTGTTTTTGTGCATTCATTCTACATTGATTTGCACAAGTTGGATCTTTGGCCATCATGCATCGAGATGCGTGATTGATGGTCTTGGATCCGATTATGCCTCTCCCTTGATGTTTTGAGGTGATATGGGATAGCATAGTGCGTACATATCCTTGGGAGACCCTCCATTTCCTTTGTTTTGTGCTATACTGCAGCTTGGTGTCACAGAACACCAGTGGCCGGCAGCCTCTTATTGTTGGCCGGCAGACTTCCATTCTTGGCCGTCAGTGCCTACTCTTGGCCGACAGAGGGGTCGGCAGAAGCTCCTCATGGCCGGCAGGCCACTGGTGCACTCCTCAGCATGGTTTTGGTAAGATCCAGCAGCAAGTTCTCAAGGACACCCTGCAGATAGAGCCTCAAGAGAGCAACCGGAGAGCTTTTCCGGACGACAACTGAGCATGCATCCTCTTCTCCTTCAACTAGCGCTGGAACAGCATTGTTTATTGCTTACTTGTTGGTTAGCATTTGGATTTGTAATTTAATTAGTTAATTTGTTAATTAATTAAGTTTTGTAATAATTAGTTGTAGCTAGTTATTCATTCGGTTATGTAATAATTAATTAACTTGTTAGTTAGTTAATTAGTCGATTTGCATCATTCATTCGAACCCTAGGTCGAGAGGGCGAATTTTGTAATAAGTGTGCGTGCGTGTGTGCATGTCTTCCAACCCCATTTCTTTCTCCCTTTTACTTAACCGCTTTCGATAGTTAGTTTAGGGCATTTTCAATTAGCATACCTTATGCTTTGTATACGTGCATCCATTCATCTGTCTTGCATGCACCAGGCTCGGCACATCATACTAACTACATTGTATTTCAATACCAAGTTGAATACATGTATCAATTGTTGCATTTCATATGCCATCTTAGAATAGCCGAGCCTATTTTAGATGCATCTTTGCCTGTGTCGCATTAGCCATCTTAACATGAACTAGGATCATGCATTGGTTTCTAACTAATTCTCTGTTTTGGCTCGAAGTATACTGTGAGTGTTTACGCTTTAGCATACTGCATGTGTGTTATTGATTGCCATGAAAGCATACTTGCTATGAGGCTAACTACTTAAGTGTTTAACTACCTGAATGCCTGTGAGTGAAGGTTGGATTGCTTGAATTGGAACAATTCATCAAATCCCCGATTTAGCCTACTTGCGAGTAGCAAACTTCAAATCATTTTCACAAGCGAACATGCGATGTTTTGTCCCAACTTAGGCGATCTAATCTATACTTGTTTGCTGTGCATATCACATAGTAAATTCTTGATTAATAACCGGAATAAGAACACATATGTTTTCAAAAACAAGATATCATGTTAGTAAAGGCCGATCTTTGATCGGGCGAGCGGGGGTGCTCATTGCATGACCTTCCCCTCTCGTACCCAAGTTCCCGAGCCGAGGCAACTTTGGTGATGACGGACATGTGGCCTTAGGCACGAGTCAGGGTTTCCTAAATTTCCCCAATAAAATATTTAGGTGGCAACTCTGTATCTGGTAAAGCAGTCCATGTTTGGCACTTCTTTATAAAAATCAGTTTTCTAAAACGATTTGCCAGATTTGGACTCTTTGGTGATTTATCGGTCTTGCATTGCACTTTGCAAGATTAGATTCAGAACCATGACATAGAGTCCGAACTGTAGTAAGCCTAATGAACAAAATGGATTTCGCCCATTTCGCGCGCAGAGCCCGTGGCGTTCGGGCACGTCTACAGCGTATGTCGTTGCAATTCATTGAAGACTTAAACATACTATTCTCAAATGTAGCTGCTACAGGAGAATGGGCATACAACCCTAACTCAGGAGTTATGTCTCACACTAATGAGACTCTGGAGGAATTTCATACCCCACATGATGCTGAATTTCATAATGATGCTGATTTGGAGGTAGTTCATCCTTCAGATTTAAACAAAAAACGTCCATCAAACACTGATGGTTCATCAACCAAGAGCAAGACAAAGAAGAAATTTACCGGTGCAGCTCTACTTAACAAGACACTTGATCGTATAATCAATGTAGTTGAGTCATCTTCAGTAACTTCAACACAAACCTCATCAAGATATCCTTCAGTTGCAGAATGTTTGGCGAAGTTGGAAAGCATTCCTAGTGTGTCCCCGAATGATGAGCTATATGTATGGGCTGCCAGATTGTTCTTAAGAGACAAGCGTCGTGAGTGCTTCATGACTCTTCCTACGGATGAAGTTCAGTTAAGGTTTCTGAAGTTGGAGATTGAGATGGAGAAGACCACCGCAAGTTATCACGGCTAATTGTTTCTGAAGTTGGATGTTTCTGAATTTCCTAATTATTTCATGTTTAAGATCTTTATTAAGACTTTTATTATTAATTGTGGATTGTTGTGTTGGACTCATTATTTTTTTTCTTTTATTAATATTGAGTATGTTGGACTCATTATTTGGACTTTTGTTAATATTCTATTGGACCTTTATTATGTTGGACTTTATTAGTTCAATGGTTGAATGGTTGGTGGGTAGATGGCATTTATTCTCGGATGCAATTTTTATTAGGTGGATGCCATTTGAATAGTAGGTGACATTGATTTCAATCTTGAATATGAATGGTAGGTAAATGGTTAAGACTTTTATATATATGTAGATATTCTCCAGCTGCTGTTATTGTGACAAAGGTTGAATCTCCAGTTGCTGTTATAGTTCAAATATTGAAGTTGAAGGTACCAAATTTTTTTCCTTTACATTTTTATCAGTTTCTCTACATTCCATGGTACCAAATGATCAAAAGTGATTTCTAAAGATGGCTCATTATTTATCTGTAAACTTCCTTATGTGTTGAACTACATGTGTCTATGGTACCAAATAATTTTTCTAATATACTTGTGCATCTGCACAGATACACTTTGGGTCAAGTTGGATAGATTATGTATACAAAATCATTAGGTCACCTAACTAGGCTATTAAGAAGAAAAAAAAAAATTATTGTCCAATGCTCTAATTTTTTAACCAATTAGACTAATGTAAGTTTTTATTTAATTTCTCCTCTATTAATTTCTCCTTTAAAATATAAATAAAATTAGTATGCATCATATACAAGCTCAACAAATGGTTCACCAATTTTTCATATCTCTTGCTTCATATAAAGTTGTACTATTGTGTGTTCATTTCATTATTGTAATAGTAAATAAAAAGCCTTTAAATGAGTAGGTGTTTTGGAGATGAGTAACAGTGGTGACGATGAATGGAATGATGATCATGATGATGAAGATGCTGAAGATGAAGATGAAGGCATCACATCGCAAACCCAACAAAATAATAATATGCTCTTAGCAACGGCGGCAACAGTTGCAATCACATATGCGACAAATTATTTGATAAAAAAACCATGTCATCTTCTCTAACAGGGTAGAAATGGGGTCGAATTACAAGAAAGGAATCGAATAAGAATATTTGAAAATTTTTGAATGGAAAGAGAGGTATTTTATCAATTGTGTGATTTGTTACAGAATAACTATGGCCTTCAAACTAGACAAAAAGTCTCGGTTCAGGAGAAGGTTGCAATTTTTTTTGTATATTGCTGGCAATGACATTCGAAACAGAAATGTTCAAGAACGATTTCAACATTCCGAAGAGACAATTTCAAAATACTTCAAGCTGGTGTTAAAAGCTGTTACAATGATGTCTATTGATTAGGTAAGGCCTCAATCGAGAAATGGTGTGCTTCCATATATTAGAAGCAACCGCGGATATTATTCTCATTTCAAAGTAATAATTAATTACAAGTGGAACTTGGGTGTAACATATAATTAATGTTATTAGGATATTTCTAATAATGAATAAATATATTTTTATCCTCAATTTTGTAATAGGATTATATTTGAGCAATTAACAGAACACACATCAAAGCATATATATCTCTAAATAAGCAACCTCGTTTAATAGGTAGAAAAGGGTATGCGGCTCAAAATATCATGGCCATATGTGACTTCGATATGTGTTTCACATTTTGCTTGCCAGGATGGGAAAGAAGTGCACACGATGCTCGGATCTTCTTAGATACAATTAGAAATCCTAGTTATAATTTTCCAAAACCAGAAGGAGGTAACTGTTTTATATTTGATTGCTACAGTACCACACTCACATCTTCATATTTATTTTTACATTTCTAATTGCTTACTTTAATTTCATTTTGAAATTTTGAAATAGATGAGTTTTACTTGGTGGATGCTGAGTATCAAAACATTAAAGGATATCTTGCACCTTATAAAGGAGAGAGATACCATCTAGCTCAATTTAAACATGGTCAAACCCCCCAAAATGCATAAGAAAAATTCTACCAAGCACATTCATCACTTAGAAGTGAAATAGAAAAAACATTTGGGGTTTGAAAAGCAAGATGGCCGATGATAAAGGATATCCCACCAAACTACAAGTGGTCGACCCAAGTCAAATTGTTTGTGCAACAATGACAATTCATAATTTAATCCAACGAAGTCAGTTCTGCGATATTGCATTTGACTCTTATGATAGATTCACGGATTATGTGCCTAATGAAGAGGAAGGATCTTCATCTTAACAAGCACGCCATGGAAATGATGTTGCAGGTGATGACAACGAGATGGAAGTAAAGAGACATAATATTTGCATGTCAATTTGCAGACGAAATTAGGAGTTCTTTAAATACTAAGAATTTTTATTTTTATTGCCTTAATAGTAATTCATTATATTTTTATTGCAATGACATTTTCTTATTCCCTTGTGAACTCAATATTAAAAAATAAAAAATAAAAAAATTGAGGTAATGGAAAAATGTACCAAATTAGGTACTAATTTTATCAACTCCCATTAATGAAACAACTTTTTCAAAATTTAAAGTGAAGAAAAGGACATAATTACAATTTTTATATTCATAAAGGCGAAAATGATAATTACACAACAAAAAATTATTTTACAACTTATTTACCAAACACTACTCTGCTGTTTAAATCTATAATCCCACAATTACACAAAACAGGTTACTAGCTTATATTCACAGATATAAGTTATAATCTGTTAAGTTATAATTTATAATCACTTTCTCACAGTTCTACTAAACGGGACTAATGCCCTCCACCTTCCTCAAACTGAACATTGATAGCTTTTTAATCAGACACATTTGTGTCTTTAAAAAAAATAATTAGTGTGATTTTGAGTGTTAGTATAAATATAATCTTATCAGAAAGTTATTAATATCTAATTAATTTAATTTTTATAAAAATATGTTACTCAATAAATTTTTAAAATTGAATTACTCGAATCGTCGATCAAATGCACAGCCGTAAGTAATACTTCAAGCACATGTTTTTATCGTTGCATATATCTTGATGGGTGTGAATACCAATTACTAATCTTATAGTTTGTATGTAATAAGTTTATTTTTTGGGTGTTGACCAACATGTCAATTTCATTTTTGACCAATTATGATTGAACAAAGTAATAAAAATGAGTCTCGATTTGTCAAAATTTAATTATTTCAAAAAGCAAAAAAATGAAACCACAAACTAATGTTAGTCAATTTGATCCAACATAATTTATTAGAGCCAAACGTAGCATAGTAATCATTGAGTTTTCTTATCAAATGCATGAGTTATTTCATACGAAAAATAAGTGAGACTCCCTTTTTGGAGAACTTCACAATTTTTAAAGTGATTCATACCACTTATAATATGTGGAGTCTACTCATATATATGTAAGGTCCACATCCACATCATGAATGATGTGGATCACTTTATAGGAATCTTCTAAAATTGGATCCCTTTATAGGAATCTTCTAAAATTGGATCCCTATCATTGTTGAGTTCATATATATTATCAATAAAATATATATATATATATATTATATACACGAAAAGCATATAAAATTAATAATTTGAATCATTAAAAAAAAAATCCATAGATCCACTATTGGAGATGTTTGGAAGATGGTTGGACTAAAATAACTTATTAAAAAGTAAAATAGATTAAAATAGTCAATAAAATAAAATGCTACATTTAATCTATAATTATTTTATTTTTTCTCTCACAACTATCAAATTATTAATTTTTGAATATAATTATTTTAATTAAACTAAAATAATTAAAATTTTAAATAATTAATTTAAAAAGGTAAACTACCAATAGGTCCTAATAGTTGGACTTAATTCTCATCAAGTCCTATTGAAAATAAATCTTGATAAAATTATCGCTAAAAATAATTTTTTGTGACAATTTTTTATATATATTGTTAAAAATTGACAATTAATAATTTTTTTGTCATGATTTTTATAAATTATCGCTAAAACTTATAATTAATAATTTTTTTTTGACAAATTTTTTCTATAAAATTTATTAAATAATAAATCTACTTATTATTAAGACCTACACACAACGTTCCGTAATTAAAATAGCTAACTTTTCAGGTATGGCCGGGAGTATTCATTGCTTCACCGCTTAGCTTAGGGCGGGAGAGGGAAAGGAATCTAAAATCTAAAGCCGCCCTACTAACGATCCAATCTAAAGCCACCACGGGTCAAACACCGACAACATCATTTGATTGGTCTTTCTTTATCATCCAATCACCGCTCTCCAAATACTCAAATCCACGCGTACCAACTTAGGGTTTCAATCCCCACCCAATTTCTCGTGGGCTAGGCATCTCCATTTTAAAAGTATTCCAAATAAATAAATTGTTGACAAAATTATTTATAACTTATTTAATGTGTAGTATTATAAATATTTTTTTAAAATTTGAAATTTTATTTAAATAAAAATTTGTTTTATAAGATCTTATAAATTGTAAATGAATGATATTAGTATATTATTATACTTTTAATTTATTTTTATATTATATCATATTTTTTCATTCATCATATCACATTTTTGAAGACTTATAAAAAAGATAATTCTACAAGCAACGACTATGCAAGTTTTTTTTCGCTTTGATCGTGGAATTTTAGTGCATTTTTAAAATGTTGTTTAAATGGATATGGATATGATCAATGATATGATGAAGTTTGAGAGTTGTGTGTTGATTCCTTCGATAAATTTTGACTCCAATTGGTTGAGGGGAATAGTTTTTTTTTTTTTCTTTTTTTGTTGAAGTGTGTTGTTGTTTGTTGAAGCGTGGATTGTTCATCTTTAATAGAACATTGACAATCTATTACACTCATTGATAGGCACACTTTGACCAATATTCTAATTGAATGTATGTATTTTATATTGTTATGATTGATATGTTTTTATATGTTCGATGTGTGGGGTGGTGTGTATGGGTTCAAGGGTTAGGTTGGGGATATTTGGTTTTGGTTGTTAATTGAATGTCGAATATAAATCACGTCGTAGGATAACAATTGTACATTAGGACTTGGATGATAGTTTTACGATGCACGTTACATTTAGTGTGTAATGTTAATCCACATACACCAAATAGTAGCTGACATTTGTGTGTTTGTTTGGTTGTATATGTATTTGAATGTATATCGTGTCTTTATTGTAATCAGTGTTTATATGCATGTCACATATGTTGCACAAAATTATTGGGGATTTAGGTTTGTAATTGAATGTAGATTGAATCTCATCGCTCGATGTTGAAGTTATGCTGGCTTGGAGATTGTACGGGGAGCAAATATCCGTTACCACCCGTACTCCTTGCGTCCAAGCTGCGCCTTCCTCCGTTCGACCCTTGAACACAACGAATGTGAGCTACCCGGCAGTGGGTTGTCGGAAAACCCCTCCGACGGTCAAGTCAGCACACACTCAGAGAGAGAGAAGACAATATGTTAGTGTTTCTCTCACCAGAAGATGTTTTTTCCCCAGTATGGGGGCGCAATCACGCTTATACACCTTCTGTGCATGCCTCTGCGTCCATTTGCCTTTTGACGCGTGGACCTGCTCTCCTATCCCACTTTTCCACATGTCAACGCAAATACAGCTAAACACCACCTAACCAAACCGCCAAACGGCGTTGGCGCGAACGGACAGCCCGGCGCCGCCCCCTCTTCCTACGACCACACTACTTCCGAGACATGCAATGCTCTGAATCGAGCTCTGTTATGACCGAGCTCGGCCACCCTCCGTTATGACATGCATTACTTCTACTGCGACTCAACCGCTCTCCGCTATAATCGAGCTCCTGCTCGGTTGGATTGGTTTGCGGAGGATCTGACCCATCTAACTCAGCAAGCAAATAAAGTGAAGCGGGCCCGCAGTCTGAAATTACCCCGACCAAATCGAACCTGGGCCGTGACCGAGCACACTACCACCGGATTAGCTCAACCCAACTCGGCCCAAACTTGCCTGGCCCAATTTGCCCGACCATTACCACGGCCCAAAGCCAGATTATGAAATCTCCCTCTCAAAGATGATGGTGGTTCAATGTATGGGTTGGGTTGTGATATTACAGGTTAAATTTAGAAGGTTACATTATTCATAATTTAATGGTAGAGTATTGGAATGTCACATTGGGTTTGGGATAAGAAGTATATGGGAATGTCACGGTGGGTTTGAAATGTTAAATATTACATTTACGTTGTGTTTGGGATAAGAAGCATATGACAATGGCACGTTAGGTTTAGGAATGTTACATTGGGTTTGGGATGTTACATGTTACATTTATGTTTTGAATTTCAAATTTCCAACTATATAAATATGATCACAATCTATGATAATATTGAATTTTCTATATATGGTATTGCCATTAATTAAGTTATTTTGAATTTCAAAAGCATATGGGAATGTCATGTTGGGTTTAGAAATGTCACATTGAGTTTAGGATGTTACATGTTACATTTATGTTTTGAATTTCAAATTTCCAATCATATAGATATTATCGCAATTTATGGTAACATTGGATTTTCATATATAGTATTGCCATTAATTAAGTTTTTTTGAATTTCAAATTTCTAACCGTATAGATATGATCTATGGTAACATTAGATTTTCCATATATGGTATTGCCATTAATTAGGTTATTTTAAATTTTAAATTTCTAATTTCTAACTATATAGATATGATCACAATATATGGTAATATTGAATTTTCTATATATGGTATTATCATTAATTAGGTTATTAATTAATTAAGATTGGGGGTAGATGTGTCCACAAGAAAACAACAAGACCTATTGGGTTATAAATTTTTTCATAGGATTATATCTTGTATAAGTCTTCCAAATAGGGCTTATAAATAATTTACCCTAAATTGTTTAGTGAATTTTTAAAAATTATTTTTGAGGTTTTTGTATTTTAATTAATTTTTTCCCTAATTTTTTTTAAATTATTTTTTACTTTTCAAATGTATACAATCTCTAGATACACTTAAAAAAATAGTTATAAAGAAAATTTTAAAATAAATAAATTTAAGAGAAATTAGCTAATATCTCATATTTTAGATTTGTAATTCATATAGTCCTATATTTTTCTTGTGATCCATTCAGTCCTTTTAGATGTGTAATGACTCATTTGTTTGCTACATTGAAGTATCACATTTAGAAAAAGTAAACTAAATTTTTTTTTAGTATACATTGGAGTGTGACATCTGGAAAAAATACACTAAAGAATTTTTTATTTTTTTAGAGTGTCATATCAGACCCGCCACGTTGTCACATTTGGAAAAAGTACACTAAGTAATTTTTATTTTTTTTTAGACTGTCACATCATATCCCGGTACGCTGTCATGTTTGAAAAAAGTACACTATGAAGTTTTTATTTTTTTTGAAATTTCACATCACTAAGGAGTTTTTATTTTTTTGAGAGTATCACATCATATCTGACACATTGTCACATCTGAAAAAAAGTATATTAAGAAATTTTTAAATTTTTTGAAGTAAAAGTTTTAGAGTATCACATCATACCCGCTACGTTGTCATATTTAAAAAAAATGCGTTAAGGAGTTTTTAGTTTTTTTGGAATGTCACATTAGTACTTATCACATTGAAGTATCACATTATACTTGTCACTGTTGATAAAAGGATATAGTTGTCCACCAAAATAAAAAATATGACCACACAAAAAAAACTTTCCATTAATAGGACTTTAACAGATCAATAGAAAAAACTTGGGACTAATTAGTACTTGTTTGTGAGATGAGATTTATTAGTAAATATTTCTAAATTTAAAGGCACAAAGATAAGAAAATGTTTTTTTTACTGATTTTTTTAAAGATCTCATCACAAATATTTTATTTTTTAAATTTATCTAAAAAGTTAAAAAGAAAAATAGATTAAAATATAATAAATATTCACTAAAAACAACATGCTTGGGAATTAATTTTTTTAGTACTTTAGATTTTTACAAATAATTTGATAATTTATTGTGACTTTTAATTTTTTTATTAATATTTAAAGTTCCCAGAGGGGACCTTAGCAGAATTATATTGCTAGTTCAATTCCAAATTCTGCCTTCTGCACCTAACTTCTTTTGGCATATGTTTATAAGTTTATTTTAAAATCATCTAATTTAAATTGATCTAAAAAGTAAAATATCTTATTTAAAGTTCTAAAAAATTCATTAATTAAAGACAAAGTAAACAAATAAATAAATAAACCAGCCAAAAATTTAAATGCATAGCTAAAATTTTTAAACTAGTCATTTATGGTCAAATTGAAAATAAAAAATAAAAAATGACCTAGGTATAAATAAAATCAGTGATGTGTCTATTCTTTAATGGCCCCCTATTTTTGTCTTTTGACTGGAAAATTTACTCATTGCAACTTTGGTTTAGCATCAACCCAAACTAAACCAACTCCTCGTTTGATAAATATTTTGAAGTTAAAAAAAAAGTATAAAAAGATAAAATTAATTATATAAGTCAGTAAAATAAAATTTTACATTCAAATTATAATTATTATATTTTTTCTCTTACAAAAGTAAAAAAACTCAAAAACAAAAATCAAACAAGGTTAAAAAAAAAGTTAAAAAAGTCCAAACACAAAAAAAAGTTGACTACCATAATCAATGCCAAACGAAGCTCAAGTGTTGATTATTGGTTCTTGTTTTGTCAACAGACAAATAAATAAATAAATATATAGGAGTATAACCAAACTAATCCAATCCATGTGAATTTGGTTTGATTTGGATTAGAACATCTCCAATAGAGCTATCAAAGGACCTGTCAAAGTTATAATTTGGCAAGAGTGGAAAATAAAGATTCTCCAATGGCAAGAGTGAAAAATAAAGATTCTCCAATGGCCTACTATTCTCCTGCCAAATATAGCAAATATCATTTCTGCTGTCAAATTTAACAAGTTTGACATTTGCCAAACGTGCCATATCATAAAAAATAACAGATTTTGGCTCCAAAGGTCAGTTCATTCTCTCCTAAAAAATATCCCAAAATATTTTAAGTTTTTTTTGTTTAAAATGAAATTCACTATTTTTTTTTTTTTTTTTTTTTTGCCAAACAGAATTCGTTTATTTATTATAGCATTTGTTCCTTCAATATTTTTTCTCTCAAAACAAATTTCATCAATTTCTGCATTTTCCAGACACAAATTTCAGAATGATCAGTCAAAAATTTGTTTCACAAATTTCACAAATTTTAGAATGATCAGTCAACTCAAATTTCGTAAATTTATATAAATTTCTAAAGCAATCTAGTTCAAACTTAGAAGATAAATACCTGAATTTCAGCATAATTGATGAACCTGTTTTTCATCTCAATCTCCATCGACCTCTAGGGCTTGTTGGGGTTACTTACATGACAAATTAAGGGTCCCACTTTTATTTAATAGTTTTTCATCTTCTATTTTCATATTTGAATGAAATGAAAGCCCGACCCAATTCCTAGGTTTTGCACTGAGTTTCAAGATTTGAAAGCCTAATAAAAGATTTCTGGATTTGTTGCATTTTTTTCATTTGATTTGGTCTGAAACAAACACAGATCAGAGAGGAGGGAAATGAGATTGGTGGGTCTCCAAGAAAATGGTAATAGGGAAATGTGTTTGTCTGGTTTTCCTTTGGGTGAGGAGGATGGACTCTGAGCTTACAGAGAGAGAGAGAGAGAGAGAGAGAGAGAGAGAGAAGCAGCAGAGATTGATTGTTAGAATCGTTGCTGGCTTGATAAACCAATAACAGGACGACACTTCCCTGGAGTGAGATGAGATCTAAAGAAAGAGCAAGTGGGTGAAGATTGTGTTGTTTGCCGGAGATTCAACCGTGTAAAGCCAAGATGATGGTGATGTTGATCAGTCGACTAGGTTTGATGAAGATGGACAGAAAGAGAGAGATGTTGGATTTAAGTTTAGCTCAAGTGATTGTATCCTTTGATTTTGAAGTAAGGTTTGGATTTCGAACTAGTGAAAAAATATTGAACGGCCATTAATAGTAATCTAACTTGTTAACTAGCTAATATCTTGTGCATATGGATCAAGTGGTTACACAAGATACCGTTTGTAGCAAAGTTTTAAAGAAATTTTCCACCAGACTAATTCACTTAATGCATGGCTAACTCGCGGTCTTTTAGGCCTTGAACATTGCCAAGGAACTAACAATACTATAGACGTACTCAAATTTGAAATGTGTAACCTAGGATCATTTTGGAGATGGTTTGTAACAGGACAGCTATGTCCCAACCAAAACAGCCACCACCACCACCATCTTAGACAGGGTTGTATGTAAATTACAAGTAAGAAGAATATTTAGTGAAAGCCTTCAATCAAGTCTATTTAATAAAAGAGGTCAGATACACTTCATTGTTGCAAACACAGAATTTAGCTACCTCAAAATATATCTTCCTGCAAAACTAAAAGCTGACATGACATCCATCCGCTGCAGACAATAAAGAAACCCTCAGTTGCCTTCATATTTTGGATCAGCCATGACGTAGTGATATGCGATCACCAGTGCAAAAATAAAGATGCCAAGAAAATTGGCAAAGAAACCGAGGTCCTGATCATCAATCATCTAAAGCAACCACCAAAAAAAGAATAAAAACTATGTTAGAGCTTAGAACCATGTTTAGAGCATTACAACAAGACCATTGGTATTATATAGATCGTGGAAATAATTTCTGACAAAGCAGTTGTTCAGTTGAGTTGGGGTGATTTAAGATGAGGTATATTATTTTAGAATATATCAATGCTAACCAGATTAATGGTCCCAATGCGAAGACCATAATATTTTTTTTTTTGATCGGCAAAGAAAAATTTCATTAAACAGCAAGAAATTAAAAGTACAGGAAGATGAAATGCATCGAGAGAGATTCGGAAGTATAAAAATACCTCTACTAATGCTACTCGCAATCATCGAAGACCATAATATTATAGGATGATTTTATATTCATCATAGGAGAGAGAAAGTATCAGACTGAAAACATAATTTCAGACAGTTACTAGAGACATTACCGAAACTTATGCAAACAAGATAGAGGACCATAGTGTTTTTCTTCGCAAGTATCATGAACATATTTTGCCATATTTCCTCAGAAGCCATACCAGACTAAAACAAATTTGTTACTATGCATCATGTTTTTTTTTGTTTTTTTTTTGGTGGGGGGGGGGGGGGGTTTATTGGCCGAGAGTCCCTACATCTCACTAAGAGGTCAAGGGTTCATCTCTCTCCCCCATCTATGCGTGGGTATTTTCCCTCTTGTATTTGTTTTGGGGTCTTTCTCAAGTTTGTCGGGTTTGTTATATACTTATGACTACATCTTGGACTTTCTTTCATAATTGAATGTCCAGTTTAATATAGTTCTCATAATATTTGTATTTGCAATTTATCCCCAACCAATTGAATAAAAGAATTGAGAAAGAAAAAAGCCCACTAAGATTCATTTCAGAAAATATTGGGTATGAGATATCAATTCATGTCTGAACCAACTCAACATATAGTCTAGGACTCTCAATTTGGTTTTCAGGAGAAAGAATCAGGCAAGTGAAAATTATAATACGGAACGTACTTGAAAGTCTGGAAAATTGGGAATGAAACAATATGGCATGTCCAATATCCGTTAAAACACAGGGAAAATGCTACTCCCTCCGCCCCAAAATATTAGTCTCTTTGAGAAATTTAATTTTTTTGGTAGCATAATTATTACACTTAAAAAAATATTAACTTTCCAAAACTACCCTTTGGTAATACATTTTTTTGAGAATATCAATCGTTATAATTGTACTTTTTTTTGTTGTTAATGAATTTAAAATAAGGGCAAAATAAGAAATTTATGTTATTTCAGTCTTTGATTTTTAAAAAGGGACTTATATTTTGGGAAAATGAAAATTGAAATAAGGGACTAATATTTTGGGACGGAGAGAGTACTAAAAAGATTGAAAACCCTATCTTACATATAAATAACCAGATGAAAGCCCGATGCAAATACATATGGAACTTTATTTTGGATTTGAGACTAGGGGTAGCCAGAAAGTAAGGAACATTCTCCAGAAAATCAGATATCCACAGGATAGATTGTAAAGCCATGGAGATCTTTTGAGCATGGATAAAGAAACAGATTCAAACTGTATACTTCTTCGGGTTGGGGATAAACAAGAGCAAAAGCAAATAAGGTGACATAGAAAGATGGAGCATTTTTTTTTTAGGACAAGTAGATTTCTCAGTTTTTGGCATATGATGTTTGTATTCCACGTCTAGGAATTAGAATTGGCTGCCTTTATAATTCAAAATTTGTATAAGATGGCCTCAAATACCAAATCTAAGGCATAAATTCCGTGCTCCCAAACACATCATATGCTAAAAACTGAGAAATCCCAGAATCCCTTCACATCACAGGTTATCATACCTTTGTTTTGTTCACCTGGCTAAGCTTCATAATAGATTCCTAAAACAGAACTTTCATACTTCTTTTATGATGCTTCTCATTGTAGTCAGTCACCCCTTCATCCTTCCTTCCTAGACATTTCCTGCTCACTTCCCCTAAGTCCACACTTCTGTAGTTCATACACGGCACTCACTCTATAGAAAATACTCTCTACTTGTCATTTGCTACCGCTCTAGGTGAAAATAGAAAATAGGGTTAATTACACTAATAGTCTCTATAGTTTGGGACTTGTGTCACTTTAGTCCCTGACTTTTCAATTGTGAAACATTTGATCCTAAATTTTGAATCTTGTTCCAAATAAGGACAATTGAAAATATTATTAGATTTTTTAAGGGTAAAATCGTCAATTTGATCAAATATAAACTAATTTGACAAAAATAAATGTCAAAAAAATATTTTTAATTTTTTAAAAATTATTTTTATCCGCCAATGATAAAATTATGTAACATTAATAAAAATTACATGATTAATTTTTTAAAATTAATTTTACATGATCATCATCCAAACACATAATAAAAATTAATTTGGTAAAAATTAATAAATAAATGTCTAAAAGATTTATCAATTTTACATAATTTTATTTTTAGTAGGTAGAAATAATTTTTAAAAATTCAAAAATATTTATTTGACATTTATTTTTGTCAAATTAGTTTATATTTTATCAAATTGACAATTTTACCTTTGAAAATTTTAATTATATATTCAATTGCCCTTATTTGGAACAAGATTCAAAATTCATGATCAAATGTGTCACAATTGAAAAGTGAGGAACCAAAGTGACACAAGCTCCAAACTATAGGGATTATTTGTGTAATTTGCCCTAGAAAATAAATGTTTGTGTTTCTGATTATCCTGTTTGGATGAGTAAAAAAGCAGAATATGTAATATGGGATTTCTTTTTTCATCCTTTGTATTTTAATGGACAATCTTGATATTAGTAAGTTTGTTTCTATAAAATAAGAGAGTTCTTTTTTCTCACCATTTCTTAAAATCCGAACATGAAAAAAGAGTTGTCTTTCTCTTCAATTTCTATCATTTCTCATCAAATCATTCGATCCAAAAGGAGAGGGAGCTATTAAAAAATCTTACACTCCCAGTAATATTGAATCTACGGACTAAAACAAAGAAAAACACTGAAGCATCAAAAGATGATAATCTAAAAATTAAGGATTAGCAACATAAATCTCAGTCAACAAATTAAGTTAAAAAGAAAAGCAATTCAAATATATACTGTTGGATCTGCATAGATAAAAATTGAAAAATGGATCAGAGATTGTAAAAACCCTAGAATGAAAAGCAAGATCTGCAGAAGATGGAATGAAAAGGAAATTGATGAATTGATCTAATAATGTACAGTAAAGAGATTGGGGAACTTACTTTCGAGTTGCGATTGTTAGATTACTCTGCGATCTCCACAATTTTCTGTGATTTGGGGAGAGACAGAGAGAGATGTATATAATAATATAACGAGCACTTTGTTTTGTACAAGGGAACGACCGACCGAGTCGGAGACTGAGAACTTTGGTCTTCGATCGAGACAATGAAACGCTGTCGTTTACAAGGATTTTGACCCTTTAACACCCCCCAAAACCGGAAAAAAAATTTACAAAATCATCACAATTACCGTTTGGTAACCCACCTTTTCCGTTTCCTATTTATATTTATAAAAATTTTAAAAATTCAAATAAAAATATGTCTGGTAAATTTTTTATTTATAAATCAGTGGTCTCAGTTTATAAATTTGGCCAAAAAATATAAACTCAAAATATGTGTTTCCGTTTTGAGTTTTCTATTTTTTTTTTTTTTAACCACCCAACACTAGCCACCACCCGCCACCATTTTCCACCACTGTCTTCCGCCGCCACCACCACCACCTACCCCCCACCACCACTTGCCACAACCACTCACCACCTACCTGCCACCACCACCCACCACCCGCCACCACCACCACCACCCACCAGCCACCACCCACCTGCCACCCACTCGCCACCACCACCCACCCCTCACCACCACTACCACCACCTACCACCCACCTGCCATCCACCCGCCATCCACCCGCCACCACCCACCACCCCCCACTACCATCCACCACCCGCCACCACCAGCCACCCACCACCACCAGCCACCATCCACTTGCCACCCACCTGCCACCACCACCCGCCACCCACCTGCTCCGCCACCGCCCACTCACTACCACCCACTACCCGCCCACCCACCACCACCACCACCACCCACTCGTTACCACCCACCACATGCCACCGTCACCCACCCACCCACCATTACCACCCGCCACCACCCACCACCACCTGCCACCCACCTGCCACTACCAGCCGCCACCACCACCACTACCCACTCGCTACCACCCACCATCCGCCACCGTCACCCACCCACCCACCACCACCACCCGCCATCCGCCACCCACTTGCCACCACCACCCACCACCACCACCACCACCACCACCCGCCACCGTCACCCACCCACCCACCGCCACCACCCACCAACCACCGTCACCACTTTCCACCACCATCTTCCGCCGCCACTAGCCACCACTTGCCATTTCTCACTCTTTTTTATATTTTTAAATTTTTTTAAACATTTTGTCAATTACCAAGCACGTTTGTAGTTTATGTTTTTCTAAAAATAAACAAAAATCAGTTTATAAAATTTTTGTAAATATAAACTGAAAACGTAAACGTTACCAAACAGAGGTCTTGTTTGGAAAGTTGATTATTTTAATTGGCTATTTAACTTTTTAGTTATTTTAATTTGGCTAAAATAGTTGTGTTTGAAAAGTTAATTGACTTTTTTTTATAGTTAATTTGATGGTTGTGAGAGAAAAAAGTAAAATGATTTGATAGTTATTTTAAACCTTTCTTTTCGTGCTTTATTCCTAATATTTTTTTATTGTTCCGAGACTCGCTTTTAAGCTTTAAATGAAACTTTTTTTCCAAGAAAACTGAACAAAGAATAGCGTGGAAATATGAAGAAATAACGAGAATTCTATCAAAAAAATCTTATTTCCTGCAAAACAATCAGCCTCAGCTAGTGTTTTGGCCCGGTGGATTGTGTTTTGGCCCGGTGGATCATCTTTTGGCCGGCCAGCCAAGAAAGTAGCCGGTTGACTACTTTGCCCAAAAGCATAGCAGTTTCGACAAAATTCTTAATGAAAGCATGTGGGTCATGCCCAATTCAAATATTTCTTGATTAATTCATGCACGAGGTGCATCTAGGACTCTCAATGATCCTTCTTTGATCTCAATTGTCAAAAAGAGGATTATCATCTTCCCAAACGATGGCATTTATTTCAAACCATCCATATCATCCTATCAACCTTGTCTCCCTTCTCCTTGACTTAGCAATCCTCTATGATTACTTATAGAGATAGAGAGAATCAGAATGCAAAAGAAAGGAATTGAATTGAGAGAGAAATGAGAGAGTTAGAGAAAGAAAGAGAGAGAGCTTAGTTTTTGATCAAAAACTTCAAGAACATACTAAAATTCCATTTTCTATACACCAAAATCATCTCATAAATTCTATCAGAGCCTAATTCCAGTAGCCTTAATCAAAAGAAAGTGAGTGTTCTTCAAATTGAGAGAAAAATAGAGAGTTGGAACAACTCTCCCCCTCCTCCTCCCCCTTCCCCTGCTCAACCACAAACACTGTTATATAACCTAAAAATGCTATTCTAACTCGAATTTCGAACTTTCAATTTGAGAATTGAGAATGCACTTCATAAACTTAAGGGTAAGCAAAAGGAAGTTTGAAAATCCTTTTCTTGAAAGGTAAATTTTGCACACTTTTCATTTTTTTGTATGTTCTTACATTTTCTTTCCTTGAATTGATTTTCTTGCTTCAATTTCATATTATACACCTATTGTAAGCTAACTGTAAGTGGTGAGTTGAGTGCCTTACATATTTTCCTTTTGTTTTCTGGTGTTTGAACAAAACAGAACCTTTGGCCTAGCTTGAGTGGTCAGCCGACAAGTTTTTTGGCTAGCCAGCCAGTAGTCCCCAAGGCAAAACTATGGCACCATCTGGCGATGAGCAGAACAGTTTCCGATAGTCTCTGAGGCCTCTACAGCTTCTGTTTTTATTATTTTTAGTTTAATTAGAAAGTGATTGTGAGAATTTAATTTTATTGTAATTATTTCCCTCTCCCCCCTTATTCAGATTTGTAATATTTCAAAGTCATGTAATAATTTCCCATCCCCGCTTCTTTTTATCTCGTTCTTTATTTTGTTTTCCCTATTTGTAAACATGTAATATATCATGTTTGTTATCATATCCATACTTTGCATCAATGTTTCATGCCTTAAGATCCGGCTAAATTTGCATCTGTGAGTTTAATTGCTTATTATGTGATTTTGTGCGCTACATCATGTCTTGAGATGTTTCACATGTCATTTATTAGAAGCCGGATCTGTAGTCGCATTTCATGAGTGAATTGCGTTAGAATTTTGTATATAGGATCATGTATGTTTTACTAATTTTGTTTTCTATCTATTTGCAGACGTCGATAAATATGTAAGTTTTTACACTTCAGCTAGGGGTGTAAAAATGGCCCGAGACCCGTGAGAGACCCGAAGCCCGCCCAAGGCTCAAGGTGGGCCTGGCCTGGTTAGGCTTGGGCCTGGACCTTCCATTTGTGGCCTGGCCCAAAAAAATTTGGGTCTTGTGGACGAAAATAAAAATAAAAAACAACTTGCAGCGATTAAATAATTAAAAATAATAAATAAATAAAATAACTAAAAAGGTTGATCTTATAAAAATAAAAATAAAAAACAAAAACAAAAACAAAATAACATAATAGTTAATAGTTAATAATTTGTACAATTATCTGTAATTGAATTATAATAACTGAAATAAAAATTTATATAATTAAATAAATAACATTAATAATTTAAAAATAAAACAAAAAATAATAATAGTTTACCTACCCCTAGCCACAAGAACAAGAGAGAGAGAGAGAGAGAGAGAGAGAGAGAGAGAGAAATGTAGTGTGGAAGTGGAACCCATTGGCTGCTATAGCAGTCGAAATGACATTGCATTGAAGAAAAGAAAAGCCTGCCCGCGCTGCCCCGCCCCTACTAGTCTAGCCTATTCTAATTTATTGCATCTCATCAATCACTCAACTCACACTCTTCTTCATTCATTAAATGAAAAATAAATAAATAAATAAAAATTCAAACGATCATAAATTAGTAGAGACAAACAATCATAAAAAAATTCAAATGGCAATATATATACAAACGGTCATAATTCAAACTGTAATATATATGTATATATTTATAAATTTATTTCACTCTTTAAAACTACTATAAATATCCTTCATTTTTTAAAATAAATCTCACAACAAATAATTCTCTCTCTCTTAAACTCTCTTAATCTCTCTTAAACTCTCAATTAATTTTGTAGTGTCATCCCTAAGTGATAATTGCAATTGTACAACAAGAAACTTTTATCAGAAAAAACTAATTTCTGAATCGCATTCGCCAGTCGATAACATTAATTAGTTTAATTAAATTTATTAGTTACTCATTTTTTTCATTAATTATTTGTGCACATATGTTAATTATTATGTTTTACTGATTGTATTTACACATTATTTAAATTAATTATTAATTCTTATATATTGTTTTACTTACATTACTATGAATCATAATATTCCTAATATTTATGTCGATGTTGATACATATACTACACAACATAAATCTGTTGATTCTCCTTCTAATATTCCTCTTCCAACAGTTGGATCATCATCTAGGAGCAAAAGTAGCAGCGTTTGGGAACATTTTAAAAAAATATCTATAAATAATCTTGATGGTACAATTACATTTAAAGAAAAATGTAAATATTGAGCACATTTACTTAGTGCTGCATCTGTAAGGGGTACTAGTCATCTAAAAAGGCATGCTAACAAATATTTACAAAGTCAATAACCTGATATTCGAAGTCAAATGCAATTAGGGGTTTCATCAATTGGTAATTTGCAAACATTTTCATATGATCTTATACGTGCACAAAATTCTGTAATTGATTATATTATTAAAAAAAAATAACCTTTTATTACTAGTGAATATCCCGATTTTATCGAAATGATTCACGAAACTTTTGCACCGCAATATCAAAGTTTTTCAAGAAATATTACTAAAAGCAGGATTTTAAAGAAATTTGAGGATGTCAAAAGTGAATTATTTGACATATTTAAAAATTTGAATGGAAGAGTTTGTTTAACATCTGATCTGTGGTCAAATAATGGTTTTAAATATCAATATATCACTGCACATTTTATTGATAATGATTGGAAATTAAATAAAAAAAATATTTCATTTAAATTAGTTGAATTTCTATACACTGGTCATTCGCTTGGTGTAGAAATAAGAAATATATTATATGAGTGGGTTTTACAAAATAAAATATTTACAATTAGTTTAGATAATGCAGCATATTATAACTGTAATCCATTTAAAATCAACTTTACAATTACTTGTTGATGGTAATTTATTTCATGTTTGTTGTTCTGCCTATATTTTAAATTTGATTGTTAAAAAAGCTATGTATGTATACGAGACTTCTGTCCTTGTAATAAAAAATGCAGTTGTTACTGTGACGCCCCAAAATTTAAGGACATCATAATAAGGTTTAAAACTTAAAATCAATTTTCGTAATTAAGAATCCTCATCAATTTTGCCACCAAATTTACCATCACTATTATCCAGACATTAACAACCCAAAATTTAAAGCTTTCAAATTACAATTCCAATAAAACTTAAAACTTAGTCTCGGTACACAAAATAAATTACAACAACTGCGAAAGAAAGCTAGAGAAAGCTAGGAAATGTATGAAATGGGTCGTAGAATTTGGGGACTCTTCAAGCTAACCAAGGCTGAATGTCACCTTGCACAGCCTCGATGTTTCCTTCGTTTTCTTCGGTAGCTGGCATAAAACGCCAGGGCAACGAGAATGCCAATGAGCGACGAACTCAGTAATACTACAACCCGAAAATACCCACCCCGATAATAATACTCATAAATAATTGTTATGTAATAACAGAATGATAAGTTGCGTTTAATAAGCATAATAAAAATGCTAACAGTTAAAATAATAACAATAGATAAATAAATAATGAATAAAATGGCAACGGGAATAGTGATTCATCATAAGGAATATGCACACTTTTCTTTTTAAAGTCACATAGATACAATTCATCAGATAAGTTTAAGTAACTCCCCGCGGAGCACTATTTCCACTCAACCGCTTAACAATGGCCACGGGCAATTCTGACTCCCCCTTGGTCAAATATTCAAACGTTACTTACTGTAACTACCAATGATGCCCACGCACCAGGGTTACGTACCCGAGTCGTGACATCACGGTCTGCCCCAAGGGAACGGTCTATGTTGTGACACCCGCACCACCAACCTTATATCGCCTTCACCGATAAGAGCCGAAATACCTTCCCGTGCCATGTTAGGGTTCGCAACTCATCGCGCAAGATTCTAAACCGGGCTCGCCCCATCACTTTTAAAATTTTAATGTATCATCAGTTCAATTTTGTCTTTCTTTACTTCGTTGAATTCACATCTTTATGCGTGTGTGAGTTTTAGTTCGAGAATCACAGTGATATAATGTTTATATAGCACAACACCATCATATATGGCAACCAAAATAAATGTGATAGAGTTTCTTAGGAGTCATCACAAAATTTCTTAAGAATTCACATACATCTCCTTTCAGCACTGTTTAGTCAAACAAAAAAAAAAATGAAACCCATACCAAACGATGTTCAACCATTATAATATTTTAACTGGTGCTAGTTCATCAAGTTAGGAAAATATTTCGAGAAGAGTACCAGGGCTAAAAACGATTTTAAAATGGAGGAATAATTTTTGGAAGAAAACTGGTTTGCTGGGACAGTGAGTTACATTCACCTCCAGCACAGGTGATCCAGGTTTGAAAAATAAAAAGGGGCCTCAAACGATGTCAAAAATAGGCATGGTCAGAACATTTTGCTAAATTTTTGAGTTTAGAACATATTTCCAGAAGAGTGTGTGGGCTGAAAACCAACCGAAGATGGTCAAATGATTTTTATAAGAAAACTGGACAGATTCTGTCACCTTTTGGAAAAATTGGTGTTTCTCTCTCAATAGTTAGTAAAAAATTATGAAACCAGCGGCGTTTGAAAGGTAGCTTAAAAATCTAACTTTTCTGATTTGAACCACTTGAAAATTTATCCTGTGGAATAAACAGTGACCTGGTAAAGTTAGCGTTGCTGCTGCCTCCAAACAGCAATGAAGTAAAAAGATACATTCAGGCCATGAAAATGTCAGCACAGGTGTTCTGTGTTCGAAAAATAAAAAGGGTCCTCAAATGGTGTCGAAAAGAGGCATGGTCAGAACGATTTGCTAAATTTTTGAGTTTAGAACATATTTCCAGAAGAGTGTGAAGACTGAAAACCAGTCGAAGGAGGTCAAATAATTTTTATAAGAAAACTGGACAGATTCTGTCACATTTTGGAAAATTTGGCATTTCTCTCTCAAAACTTACTAAAAAATTACGAAACCAGTGGCGTTTGAAAGGTAACTTAAAAATCTAACTTTTCCAAGTGGTCTTGCAGAAAAATACCATTTTTAGAGAAAATGGGACCTGTTTGAAGCTACTGCTTCTGCTGTGTTGTAAGCGACGCTTAGGGAAAATATTTGTTTCGGTAAGAAAATGATGTCCAATTATTTTATAAAAATTTTACACAGTGCATAACACCTACATATAGTTCCAGTATACACAGATTTTTAACATCAATTAGTTTCAATTTATTAGAGCTCTCTTTTCACCCGATAAAGGGTAAAACAGTGAGAAGAATCTATGCTTCAAGTAAAGGGAGCCATTCTCATCTCATTTTACTCTTTTGCAAGATTATTTCAACAATGGAGACTATTAAATACATAAAAACAACAGTAGCTAAGCCATATATTTATATCAAGAAGAGATATGAAATTATGAAACCATCATCCTATTCAAAATTTTAAGCATGCATGGTACCATTTTGCTATATATGACTTAACCATACTTAGTCTTGTATATATAAATTCAATTAGAGGTATCTAAGAGAGGATAGAGGTGATGTATTCTTACCTCAAGAGCTTTTGCAAACACTTCTCAAACTAAGTTGAAATTGGTATTCACCAAGTACCCTCTCTTTTTCCTCTCTTTCTCTTCTCTTTTCTACTCTCTTTTTCTCCTCTCTTTTTCCTCTCCACTCTTTCTTTCCTCTCACAGCTGTGTGGGTGTGTATTATGGCCGAAATGGAGTTCTTATGTAGGCAAAATAGGAGCCACTTTTGTTTTATTTTATTATTTCCTTTCTTTAGCAAAACAAATTTCTATTGGCTTGGAATTGCCATCCTATGCCATGCTTACTTCTCTAGGGATGTTGAGTGTGAAATTGGGAAACCAAGCATGCCTTGCATGCAACATAGCATCCTAGGGAAAAAGAAGTGGCAGCCACTTTTCTTGCAATTTGACACCTTCTTTTTTTTTTTTTTTTTTGAATTGAATTGAAATTGATGCCAATACAATATTAATATAATATATATATATGTTATTTTGAGTCACTTTAATATTAGAATATTATTTTATGTAACTAAAAGACATGAGATTGAACCAATTAATCTCTATGGGTAAATTTTCTTGTACACAAATTATTAATGTAAAACTTTATACAGAATAATATATTAAGAATTAGATTTGTGTAGTCACAAAAGTGACGATGACAAGGACAACAATAATAATAATACTATGAAAATAAAAAATGCACTAATTAAATAATTGAAAGTTAATTATAGAATTGCGTCACAAAATGTTGTTATGGAATTGGATTATAGATGTTGATTACAAAATTTAAGTAGCTAAATATAATTACCAAAATAATTTAATATGCAAAAATACGGGTTTTCACAGTTACTATTATGTCTTCTGGTAATCAAATTTCATAATATAGAAAAATTTGTCAACAAGAAAATATGCCATTTAGAAAATTAATTTTAGATGTAGATAGTGGGTGGAATTCAACATATAATATGTTAAAAATAGCTTATAAATAAAGAAGAGTAATAGATTTATTTTTTACAACAATATTAATAGGAGGGCTACTAACTTCCACAAAACTTAAGTAGCCTTGTATAAAGATTTTTTTAAAAGTTTTCGATACTTCAACAAAATTATTTTCTTATATATATATTTCTATTTACCATTTGTGTTATATATGCTAGTAGAAATAATTAAAATTTTCGTAAAATATATGAGTAATGAATATTATGTAACCATTATTACTTCAATGAAAGAAAAATTTGATAAATATTTTGATCTTTTGTCTCATCTACTAGGTTTAGCCATAATAATTGGTCCTAGGTGTAAAAAAATTGATTTACAAGAATTTTTATAGCGTATTTTCGCTGATCAAACACAGTTTGCCCCTATTATGCAAGCATGTAACGGATTATTTAAAGAATACAGGGCAGCTGCATCTGTAAATACACCTACACACGCTACACTAGCAGTCTCATCTCGAAGCGGGAGATTAAGTGTTTTTTCAGCAATAAAAAGTAAAAGAATATCTCAATATACAAGTGTAAGTAGTTCTGAACTATAACGTTATTTGGAAAACCCGTCGATGGATGATTCCGATGATTTTGACATTTTGGAATGGTGAAAACAAAATGAAACTATGTGGCTGTGGTTTCATAGATCGCCCGTGATATACTAACCATTCATATTTCTGCAGTTGCTTCGGAAAACAACTTTTAGTGCAGGTGGACGGGTGTTGAGCGATTACCGCAGCAAGCTTTCACCCCAAATGGTTGAGGCACTGATGATATCTAGAGATTATATGCATGTACTTACAAGAAGACAAAATTATAGTGAAAATGAGCGAATTCAAAATGATTTGAATGACATATTCTCGGACAACGCAACTGAAATGTCAGTCTCCTTTTATGATTGATCAACAATTTGTTTTTTACTATTTCATTTCATTTCATTTCTTTCTTTTTTTTTTTTTTTTTTGTATTAGATTATTGTGGTAGAGTATAATGCAAATGATTGGTAGGCTAGTAGGTGTTAACCTAGTTGGGATGTACTTGACCTATAGTGATGCAATTGCTCTACCATCATTAATAATCTACACCTATTTTATTTAATAATATCAATTTTTATAATATTTTATTTTATTTTGAAATAAATATTATTCATTCAATAAATGTTATATAAATAATTTAATATTGTAATATTGAAAGTTTCATTTTCATATATATAAAATTATTCATTTCGAAAGAAAAAAATTACATAATTGCATAAATTACATAATTGCATACTTTTTTAGTTATAAGTTCATAATTAAAAAAACATAAGTTATACATAATTAAATTTAAATATCACCATGTAATATAACAAAACAAAACATCTCATTAATCTTAACTAAAATACTCTATTATAATTTTTTTTTTTTTTATTCCTAACATAAAAAATAAAAAAAGGGCCCGACTAGGCCTGGCCCCATTATGAGTGGGCTTGGGCTTGGGCTTGGGCTTGGGTCTGGGCCCCACCTTTTGGCCTATTGGCCGGGCCGGCCTACTAAAAAGGAAGGAGCCCGCGAGGACCGCTTGGGCTGGCCTGAGCCCAGTCCTGGATGGGCCGGACCGGGCCGAGACATTATTACATCCCTAGCTTTAGCATCCCGCTTGTGTGATTTTCTTACTATGTTTAGTATCCTACCATGCGGTTATATGCTTATTTGATATAACTCTATGAATGTCAGTGGGTGAAGGTTGTGTTATTTAATTTGGAATAAAATTGATTTTCATGATTACATTATTCAAAACATTTTCAAAATAATAAAATCAAATTGTTTCAAAATGAACGGCACAATCTATATTTGTTTGTTTCACATAGTAAATTTTAGGATTTTATTAAATAATTGGAATATGAACACATAAAATTAATAAAAATCATATCATGGTTAGTAAAGGCCTATATTTTGATCAGATGAACGGGAGTGCTCAATTAGTGACCTTCCCTCTTCATACCTGAGGTTCCGAGCCAAGCATCATTGGTTACGACGAATAGTGGCCTTGTCACGAGTAACGGGTTTCCTAATTTTTTCAAAATAAATATTATGCGGCGCCTCTGAGATCTAATGACGCAGTCAATTTCTAGCATTTTTTTTTTGGGCACTAAAATATATTTTCTAAAAGTTGCCAAACTCTTATCTATGTTTCACATTGCACTCATGAGACTAGATCCAAGAGATCGAGGATCCGAATTGTTAACGCGAGCGGGTAACCCCAGACGTGTTATACACACACACACACACAAACTGATCAAACCCACTTAAGAATAATCACAACAACAAAACTTACTTCAAATTTATCATAACTATAGCAAACCCACTTGAGAACAATCAATATATAGCCAAACGCATTTCATTGAAACTAAAACCCAGTTAAACTAACACCCTAATATTGGGTAAAGCAATAGAATTCACAAAAAATTACCGATTACGAAAAATGGATAGATGTTTGATATCTGACTCGGAAAGTTGCACTTGCTTCAAAGTCTCCAAAATTTGAGTCACAATCGAAGTTGGTGATTCGATGATGAGCAACAAAATCGTAGATGATGATAATGGTGATTCGATAAGTCAAACTCTAGAGAAATCTTTAATGGTGATTCAATGAATTGATCTCTAGAGAAATCACATGAGAGAGGCGAGTGTTTTACTTCTCAAATGGACTGTAATATCGGATTCGGGTACATAAACAAACCATAATTGATTTATTCGAATCCGATCCATTTAAATTTGAATCTGGCGAATTTGGGTTACGTGAATTATTGGATTCGAATTTTCGTCAACAGATCGAGTTAAGCGGATCGGACTCGGATCAAACCCAATCTGTTGACTGGTCTATCTGGAACCTAAAAAAGAAGGCTATGTTGTAGAGGTAAAGAGCGAAGATGTCGTCGCAGAAGTGAACAATGAAAGAGAGAGGATGGAGGAGGAGAGTGGCGGAGCTTGAGAAACTTGTAAAGAAAGAGAGGATTTGGGAGAATGAAGAGTTTAGGTGAGGAGAGAGGTGTATCACAAATATATATATATAAGGGTCTTTTGAGAAGTGGATTATAATCCACTTCCCAGATTATAATTCACTTCTCCCTATCACAAAAAACAACTTTTAATCAGTTTTTAACTAAAATTTTTTTTTTAACCATCTTCTCAAAATAACTCATATGGGTATTTTGGTCATTTTATAAAAGCGGACATAATATTTCAATGTGTGAACCTTTGAACAAAGAAAATTTAAATTTATAAACTCTAATGTCCAAATTTAAGTCATTTCAAAAACTCCATAAGAAATTTTTGCAATTTCATTAAACCTCACATAGGTAAGTATAATTTACCCTATTAAATGATAGATTGAGATGCAAAATGTTACTTTTTCCGTTAATTATAGAGATGAAGACAGTCGAAATTGCATCAATGATTCAGTGAACGTTCGCGACATCTCCAACGCTTTTTCTTGAGAATTATTATGAGATATACTATTATTATTGAATTATTATTAGTATCTCTTGCCAAGTCAGCCAAAAAGTCACTCACGAAACCACCCCAATCTCAATTCCCATGTCCATCACTGATTCATTTGATTGCTATATAAAACAAAGGATATCCAAACTCTAATTCAATGCCAAACCCAGTGATCTCCTCGAGCTTTCTCAGCTCAAGGTAAGTTCTCTTCGCTACACACTCCATTCGATTTATTCTTCGAAGTTTTTCTTTTTTTTTTGGCAGGTTTCTGAGATTAGTCTCTTCATATCTGCCCAAAATATTTGTACCCATTTGCTTTTAGTCACCACAATTACTTTTACAGCTATTGGGTCTGTCTCTTTGTAGTTCAAATTTTAATATAAAAGAACATTACAAATCAGAGATTCAGTAGCCATTCATGTGTTTTTGGGTTCTTTTAGAAGTTAAAGAACTTCATTATTATTATTTTTTTTGGTTCTTCGTTGGCTTTGATTGTATTGGGGCTTTGAACATTCTTCAGATATTGGTCTTTGTTTTTCTGGGTTTGTTTTTCGTTTTTTTTTTCAGCATAGTTAGCAAGTTTTGATTTATTTGTGTGAATTTTGAATTCATGGGTTGTGGGTGTTTGTTGAAAATTCTAAGAGAAATGTTATTATTGTTTGATCATAGGACAGACAGTAAATTATATTTATAAAAGATACATGTAATTTTCAGGTAGATGGTTGCCGTTAGATATCATCCGTTGTCCTTCTTTTTAGCTACAAAAAATGCTAGGAACCCACCTTTAAGGACCCCGAATTTACCCGGGATGTGTTTGTGTGGTGAAGATTGAATTTATAATGTATGGGGTCCACATATGAAATGAATCTGAGCCATTAATTTATTTTTCTAGGTAAATTCTGGGTTGATAAGAGTGGGTTTGTAGTATTGTTTTAGGTACTGCTACTTTTGCTTTTGTACTCTCTTAAGTTTGCCTATGTCTATGCTGGTTTTGTTTAAATTAAAAGCAGCACTTGGTTTCTTCACTTGCTGGGAACTTCTAAGGAGGACTTGTATATGAGGATTTATCATTTACATCTCACAGACAAATGTATGGTGCTGACTACCTCATGGATAAATGAGGTTTGGCACTTACATCTCATAGATAAATGTATGGTGCTTACTATCTCATAGATAAATGAGGTTTGGCATTTATTTTTTATCTTTTTGGGTGGTGATGATTCTGCTGGTATGTATGTTGGGTTTGTGATTATTATGAGTTAGATATTTTATTTTGATGTCTGAACCATATGAAAAAGAGTTATATTTTATGGTAAAGCGATTTCTTGAACCTTGTGACTGATTTAGGGTGATATATTACACATTAAGATATAAGTGTATGGATTGGGTATCTCTTGAACTCCAAATAACTTGAAAATTGGTAAGCATGAGGGCCATAAGAGGAGCATATAATCCAACAGTTACTGTTGCAAAATGTGAGGCATACAATAAGTTGCAGAGGGTATAAGATTAATTTTTTTTACACTTATTGTATATATATACTTGAAGTTCTGCACACACTACGTGTGTGAATCAGTTAGATCTAACAGTTATCCGTTAAATAGTTAGATAGGGTTAGTAACTGTTCCAGGTAATTTTTGGTAACTACTCTAGGCAATTCCAGCATGAGCAGGTTTCAATCTACACCAACTCTAGCCTTCACTTTATAATAGTACACCTTATCCCATTTGAGACTTCAGCCCTCTACCTTCCTCCTTTGGTAGTGTCGGGACTTAGCAGATGCTATTCAAGGTGTTAGCTAGTGATGCTGTACTTCTACTATAATGATTCCTTGAATTAACAATATTCTAGAACATTAGGGTAAGTAATTAGTCAGTTTGAATAAAGTTGTTAATTCATACAAATATAGATAAGTGGTTAAAAGCGTAGAGTAAAATGTTTAGAGAGAAATTTGTAGAGGGAAATTAAGCTCCCTAAATTATTTCACTTTCTGTTGTAGCCAATGGAAGTGCAATGAGTCTAGTTGGAGTCAAAGTGTGTCTATTCTTTGCTTTGTTTTCAATAAATGGAGTAGGTATATTGTGGTATTCCACAATTAACATTTACGAGAATTCGAAAACCACTCTTCGGTAGTTAATTTGCGGGAACTTTAGCACTCAAAGTTTTCTCTTGAGATTTAACAAATATCAAATGTTTATCATTCACTTGTTTGAATTTTCTTCTCTCAAGTTCTTAGTTCTAACTTGAGATCTGCAACTCTTTAGATTTGTAATTTGGTTACCCTCCATCTGATTGTTAGTTCCACAAACTTTCTAGAAAACTTTCACACTATACAAGTTTCCTCCAAATCAATTGATTCACATAAGAAAAAGTGGAGTTGTCCCCTTCTAAATAAGCTATTGCTATAGAAATAATTCTTAAGGTGCTGAATAGACATTTTTCTTTATAAGATTAGATCAAGTTATTGCTCGTCAGTTGTGGTTTTGAATCCATTTGTTTTTTTGTATGTAATCAGTTACTACATATCAGTCTGAATATTTGACCTTGTTAGTTTTTGTCAATAGTTACTGTGTCATCTTCTCAGCCATTTTATTGGACAGTCATTAGTTAATGTTTATAAACCTTCTTTGGTTGCTTGCACTGTCCTGGCAGAGAAATGAGATTTTTCCATATAGTTGTTGTAAATGCAAAATTCAAGCATATACAAATTTATCTGGAAATTATTTGCCTTTGTTTACTGAGTTGTTCCTTGGTTCGAAGTAAGCAGCAGATTCTATTGTGTGGTTTCATTCACATTTCCCCTTTTGTAGATTATAAGTTACATTGTTCACACCATAACTAGTATTCATTTCTATTCTTTCAAAATCAATGTATCAATGGTATTAATTTTCTATTACGGGCCACATTTTATATGTTGACACAGATTACTTGGTCATTTACATCTGAATGATCATAGTGGTTAATCTTTTCTTTTGCTTTATTTTCAGGTTTTCATATCTTGACCATTTGCTTCAAAATACCTAAGGCAGTCATTGCAGTTGAGGACCAGCATCAAATTTGCTTTCTGAGCATTGATCAGAGGAATGGGGAGTATCAGTGGAGAGAAACTTAGGTTTTGTATTGACAGAGGGGGAACATTCACTGATGTTTATGCTGAAATTCCGGGTCAGTCTGAAGGCAGAGTTACGAAGCTGTTGTCTGTTGATCCATCCAACTATGATGATGCTCCCATTGAAGGAATCCGGAGGATTTTGGAAGAATTTACTGGTGAGAAAATTCCCCGGACTTCGAAAATTCCCACAGATAAGATAGAATGGATAAGGATGGGTACGACTGTGGCAACAAATGCATTATTGGAAAGAAAAGGAGAGAGGATTGCGCTATGTGTGACTCGAGGCTTTAGGGATCTGTTGCAGATTGGTAATCAAGCTCGCCCAAATATTTTCGACCTCACAGTTTCAAAACCCTCTAATCTTTATGAAGAGGTTATAGAGGTTGATGAGAGAGTTGAGCTTGTTATGAACAAGGAGGAAGGAAACCCAGATACTTCTGCATCACTAGTTAAGGGGGTTTCAGGGGAGTTTGTCAGGGTTGTGAAGCCACTCGATGAAGAAGCTCTGAAGACTTTGCTGAAAGGTCTGTTGGAGAAAGGTATTAGCTGTTTAGCTGTGGTGTTAATGCATTCCTACACTTACCCACAACATGAAGTATCTGTAGAGAAGTTAGCTGTGAGTTTGGGCTTTAGACATGTTTCTTTATCTTCTGCTTTGACCCCCATGGTTCGCGCTGTTCCTCGGGGTCTAACGGCTAGTGTGGATGCGTACCTCACTCCAGTTATCAAAGAGTACTTATCGGGGTTCATATCCAAATTTGACGAAGGGCTTGGGAAAGTGAATGTTTTGTTTATGCAATCAGATGGAGGACTTGCACCAGAAAGTAGATTTTCTGGCCACAAAGCAGTTTTGTCAGGTCCTGCAGGTGGTGTTGTTGGTTACTCACAGACTCTCTTTGGGCTTGAAACGGAAAAGCCCCTCATTGGGTTCGACATGGGTGGTACATCTACTGATGTTAGCAGATATGCAGGAAGCTATGAACAAGTTTTAGAAACCCAGATCGCTGGAGCTATAATTCAAGCTCCTCAGCTCGACATAAACACTGTTGCTGCTGGTGGCGGGTCGAAGTTAAAGTTCCAATTTGGAGCTTTCCGGGTGGGACCTGAATCGGTGGGTGCACACCCGGGTCCCGTATGTTATCGGAAAGGGGGTGACTTGGCTGTTACTGATGCAAATCTTATTCTGGGATTTGTAATTCCTGATTATTTCCCATCAATCTTTGGACCCAATGAAGATCAACCTTTAGATATCAAGGCAACCAGAGAAGATTTCGAGAAGCTTGCAAAGCAGATTAATTCCTACCGAAAGAGTCAGGATCAATCAGCAAAGGATATGACGGTGGAGGAGATTGCACAGGGATTTGTGAATGTTGCTAATGAAACAATGTGCCGTCCAATACGACAATTAACCGAGATGAAGGGCCATGAGACAAGAAACCATGCTCTTGCTTGCTTTGGAGGTGCTGGGCCACAACATGCCTGTGCTATTGCTAGGTCACTGGGTATGAAAGAGGTATTAATTCACAGGTTCTGTGGAATCTTAAGTGCGTATGGAATGGGATTGGCTGATGTAATCGAGGAAGCACAGGAGCCATATTCTGCTGTTTATAACCTTGAATCTGTTCAGGAGGCTTCTCGTAGAGAAGCTCTTTTGTTGAAGCAGGTAAAGCAAAAATTGCAAGACCAAGGGTTCAAAGAGGAAAACATTACGACCGAAACATATTTAAACTTGAGATATGAGGGTACAGACACTGCCATCATGGTAAAGAAACAAATAAATGAAGATGGCTCGGGAGGAGATTATGCTGTTGAATTTGTAAAGCTGTTCCAGCAGGAGTATGGATTCAAATTACAGAATAGGAATCTCCTTATATGTGATGTAAGGGTTCGTGGTATTGGATTCACCAATATTTTGAAGCCGCGGGCCCTGGAACCTGCCCCTGGCATCCCAAAAGCTAAAGGTCACTACAAGGTTTACTTTGAGAATGGATGGCACGAGACGCTTCTTTTCAAGCTTGAGGATCTCGGTTATGGGTATGTCATGCCTGGCCCTGCAATCATCATGAATGGTAATAGTACCGTGATAGTAGAACCTAACTGTAAGGCTATAATTACCAAGTATGGCAACATCAAAATTGAAATTGAGTCAACAACAAACACTGTGAAAGTAGCAGAAAAGGTTGCAGATGTCGTGCAGCTCTCGATCTTCAATCACAGGTTTATGGGTATAGCTGAGCAGATGGGACGGACCCTACAGAGGACTTCCATATCAACTAATATCAAGGAAAGGCTAGATTTCTCTTGTGCTCTCTTTGGTCCTGATGGAGGGTTAGTTGCCAATGCCCCCCATGTTCCCGTGCACTTGGGGGCTATGTCAAGTACCATCCGATGGCAGCTTAAGTTCTGGGCCGACAATTTGTTTGAAGGAGATGTTTTGGTAACTAATCATCCTTCTGCAGGAGGTAGTCACCTACCTGATATAACTGTAATTACACCTGTTTTCGATAATGGCAATTTGGTATTCTTTGTGGCAAGTAGAGGGCATCATGCAGAGATTGGGGGCATTACCCCGGGAAGTATGCCTCCTTTTTCAAAGTCCATATGGGAAGAAGGAGCTGCCATTAAAGCATTCAAGCTTGTGGAAAAGGGGATTTTTCAAGAAGAAGAGATCATCAAACTTCTGAAATTCCCGTGTTCTGACGAATCAGGTCATAACATTCCAGGAAGCCGTAGGATTCAAGATAACTTATCAGATCTTCGAGCACAAGTAGCTGCAAACCAGAGAGGAATTTATCTTATTAAAGAGCTTATTGAGCAGTACGGTTTGGACACAGTTCAAGCTTATATGAACTATGTGCAGGGTAATGCAGAAGAAGCAGTGAGAGAAATGCTCAAGTCAGTCGCAGCCAGAGTTTCTTCTGAAGCAGCCAAGTCAGGAAAAAGAGATTCTCTGATCATTGAAGAGGAAGATTACATGGATGATGGTTCCGTGATACATCTGAAACTATCCATCGATCCTATAAATGGGGAAGCGGTGTTTGATTTTTCTGGGACCAGCCCAGAGGTTTATGGGAACTGGAATGCACCGGAAGCAGTAACAGCTGCAGCGGTCATTTACTGCCTCCGCTGTTTGGTGAATGTTGACATTCCCCTCAATCAAGGTTGTCTGGCTCCCGTGAAAATCCACATTCCCGTTGGTTCATTCCTCTCTCCAAGTGATAAAGCTGCTGTCGTGGGAGGTAATGTTCTGACTTCTCAGAGGATTACCGATGTTGTACTTACTGCATTTCAGGCCTGTGCTTGTTCTCAGGGTTGCATGAATAATCTCACTTTTGGGGATGACACTTTTGGGTACTACGAAACAATTGGAGGTGGAAGTGGAGCTGGACCCACCTGGGACGGTACCAGTGGTGTTCAGTGCCATATGACTAACACTCGTATGACTGATCCGGAGATCTTTGAGCAGAGATATCCAGTTCTTTTGCATAAATTTGGACTACGAGAGAACAGTGGAGGAGATGGAATACATAGAGGCGGTGAGGGGCTTGTGAGAGAGATAGAATTCAGGCACCCCGTTGTTGTGAGCATTCTTTCGGAGAGGCGTGTTCATGCACCGAGAGGGTTGAAGGGTGGAAAGAATGGAGCTCGGGGAATGAATTACCTTGTTACGAAGGATAAGCGAAGAGTGTACCTTGGAGGTAAAAACACAATTGAGGTGAAGGCTGGTGAAATTCTTCAAATTCTAACTCCTGGTGGTGGTGGATGGGGTGCTCTCTGATTCTCTAGGGTGGCAGACTTTCGTGTGTTGGAGTCGACTTTTCATGTTGAAAGCACTGTTTTATTGTTTTGAATGGACTTGCGATATATCCAAATCATGATGGAATTCATGGAATCAATAATCTATGAATTTTATCATTTCATAAGGATGAATAAAATGTCTACATGTTCTTGATGTGTTCTTAATTTTGTTCTTCTACCCCCTCGATGATAAAATTCTCGATGTTATCGGTGAATTGAGACTATGTTTTATGGATTTGAGTAGGGATTTGAAAAGGAAAAAGTAAGTCAAATATAAATGAAATGTAACTATATTTCATTCACATTTTACTCATTTTTTTATTTTTCTTTCCAAATCGTTATCCAAATCCATGGTATCCAAATACATGATCCAAACACAGTCTTAGAGAAATGTGACAATTCAAATGTTGTTGAACTATTTCAGAATATAGGAAACTGTATGGTCACTTATTGTGCAACTCCCAATTTTCATCCAGGCTTCAGACAGTTGCTGTTTGCTCTGTATACAGGTTAGTCTTTTATTCTCTCTCAAGGTCACCAAAACTCGTAAGATGTTACTAACCATTTTACGAGAGTGGGGTTGGTGCTGTGCAGCACCATGCGGTGAGCCCCCCCGGGGACGTGTATTAAACTTATTTCAATAGTTCGAACTGTTCATGTTGTAAGGTTCATCAAGTGAATCATCCATAAAATAAAACAAAATAAATCAAATTAATTAGATATTTGTAACTTCATAACAAAATCATATTTATGTTTAAAAAAATAAACAATTAGAATAATTAATGAGAACATGATCATGGCGTTACACATATCCAATTAATCTTATTTTTCTAATGGATGATATGCTGATGCTGTTTGGCACACTTGTTGTTCCCTCTCAACCCATGGCCCAGGCATTCTTTCTTTGTCTATAGAATTGTTGGAATTCAAAATCTATATGTATATTTATTGGGGTTTTTTTTTCTCTTATTACTTTTTGTGTTGTGATGTATTTGGGTTACAGATTTACAGACAGATTGGTGAGAAATATGGGGTTGAGTACTCTGAAGCTCAGATATTAAACAGATATAGGAGGGCTTATGAGCAGCCTTGGGGTAGATCTAGACTCAGGTGACTCTTGTTTCTTACCCATTTGAAGCATGTTTTTTCCATTTTCTGAAATTAATTTTATTTCCATGTTTGGGTCTGGAAATATTTGGAAGTTACATGGAGGATTTAATGTGATTTTTGATGACCCATTTGTTTGATTTATTTTTTTAAAATATCAAAATCAAGAGAAATAAACATGCAAAAGTGCTAATGAATCAAAAACTCTTCTTCTTTTTTTTTTTTTGATAAATCAAGAACTCTCTTTTATTTGAGGGTTTTGTGATCTATTGCATGTAATTTCTTGATAACACTGTTTCCTTTTATGATGTTATGTACCTTTTTCCACTCATTTTAGTGTCCTATTCTAATTACTAATTACTGAAACAGAGTATTTAGTAACTTACAAACAGTTATTGACCTATTAATGCCAGTTCCCTTTCTAGCATATCAATGTTGATCCAATAGGTATGGAATCATTTAATTGTGACATTAGTCATGAAGTTCCAAAGAGTTTTCTTACAAAGACATATTAGTCACAAATTTGAGAATTTTGTACCGGAAATAATTTATATTTAGAGTTCAGACTCTTTTGAGAAATGGCCAATGTGGTATTCAATGATTTTCTTCTCTATCTCTCTGGGAAGTTGACTTCGTTTACTAGTTGGTGTTTTCAAAAATTCTGAAGAATTTTGACTTTCTTTGTGGAAGACTGAAACTTCATAGTAAGAATGGTTCTCTTGTTTAATACCTGTTGGTAATGATTGACGTGATGAAAGTTTTGGTTTTGCTCTATGGTAGCTTCAAGAATGACATTTTCTCTCTCTTCAAATCAATAAAGCATCAAAGGACATCTTTACTACATCAAAAATATGTGATGGTCTAAACTGCATAAAAATTTCGGGTTGGATCAATGGTGTCAGCTATTATAAGCTAAGAAGCATGGATATGAACATGGGACACATATGATATATGATTAGAATATGCCGATACGGAAATTTTCACAAAAATAAGGACATTACACGGCAGACACAACATTTTATTATATTGAACTAGTAAGAGATCATTTCTAACATTCTACATATTGGAAAAGAAGTATGAACAAAATTTATAATATCTATTTTTTTTAGAAAGCTCTATTAACAAACAGTAGGACACGTTGTGGCCCTTCTTCAACACGTGTCAGGAGCGTAGGACACGTTGTGGCACTTGTTCAACACGTGTCGCAAGTGCTTCGGCAATGTTTGACATGTATCGGGGAGTGTGGACACGACACATTATGAGAAGTTTTGTTTTTAGGTTATAAATTAATTAAGGAGGTGAAATCATTTGAAAGTACGAAACCACATGAAAAGTGTATTCTATTATATTGTCAAACTCTCAACATTTGTATAATTCTTATAAGATTTAATTGGCTCTATGCAATTTAAGAAACTTCTTCCTCTTCTTTTTCCTTTTCTTCCTGGATAATTAGTCATTTACTAATTCAAAAAGTTTTTACTATTTTTATATTGTTTTCATAATTATCATTATGACTAGTATTCCAGGATGGACTTGCATGTAGTTGCTACACAAAATTGAAGTTGTATTTCATCTCCTTGTTTATAAATTTCTCATGAAATTTAAATGAGTGGTTATTTGGATGATAAAGTTAATTGCTCTTTATCAATTTAAGCTTTTAGAGTAACTGGTTTTTGACAGTGTTATAGCAGGTAAGATCTGTATCAATCTCAACATCTTCCTTGATAAGATAAATCATTTACGTGCATGATTGACCCAATCCTGCAAAAAAAGATCATATTGGAGGGGCCTTGTTGATGAAATAAATACACGAGTCACATATTGTTCTCTATAGCTTAAACTTTTAGGATAACTAGTTGTTAACAGGAATAACTTTACTATCTCTTGTCGAGCTTGCATCTGGTTGTAGACTTCTGAATTTGAATTTTGAAGGTCTTCACGGGCTTCAATGCGGCTTCTTTAATTTCTAGAATTATAAAAAACTTGGACATTTATATATATATAATAAGTACTTTCTAAATTTTTTTTTAATCCCTTTTGTTTCAATGGTGAAAATTCTGCTCCCTTATGTTTGCGAAAGATTTTTTTTTTCAAATTCACTTTCTAAAGATAGGCTTATTAAATTGCAGATACGTTAATGATGGGAGACCGTTCTGGCAATATATTGTCAGCTCTTCAACTGGCTGTTCAGATTCTCAATACTTCGAGGAGTTGTACAACTATTATACCACTGAAAAGTTAGCTTGGTTTGCAGCATTGATTGGTTAGCATTTTTAACTGATTTTCTTTCTATTGAATGCAAATCTTCATATTTTTCTTGGAATGAATAGTGAGACAAATACCTCCATGATGCTAACCAAACCTTATCTGCTATGTCATTTGAGTCTTAAATTGCAACTGTTGATCACAATACATCTAAGTTCTAAGTATATTTTCATTTGTTTCTATCCAAAGGCGTGGCACCTCTGTGATCCGGATGCCGAAAAAGTATTCAAGGCAATTAGAAGTGAAGGCCTGAAATTGGCTGTTGTGTCAAACTTTGACACTCAATTAAGACCTCTCTTGCAGGCTCCGAATTTTGATCACTGGTTTGATGCTATGCCAGTCTCAGCTGAAGTGTCATTTTGATTTTCCCCTTTCGTTATTTTTTTTATTTTTGCCGTTGTTCAATCTCTCGCTTGCTCTCTCTCTCAAACAGGTTGAAGCAGAGAAGCCAAATCCCACCATATTTCTAAGCTTGTGAGTTATTGGGAGTAGAACCTGAGGAGGATGCTGTTCATGTAGGGGATGATCATAGAAATGATATATGGGGTGCCAGAGATACAGGTTGTGATGCTTGGCTCTGGAAATGATATATGGAATTCATGGAGTCCATAATCTATGAATTTCATCATTTCATAAGGATGAATAAAATGTTTACTTACATATTCTTGATGTGTTCTTACTTTTGTTCTTCTACCCCTCAATGAAATAATTCTCGATGTTTTTATGGGTGAACTTAGACTCTGTTTTATAAATTTGAGTAGAAATTTCAAAAAAGAAAGAGAAAAAGTAAGTGAAATATAGATGAACTATATATTTTATTCACTTTTTTTCTTTCTCGATCTAAATCCAAATTTATAATTTAAACTCAATCTTAGAGAACTGTGACAATTCGAATGTTGTTGAACTACTTCAAATTATAGGAAACTGTAGGAAGGGTATGCTCACTTATTGTGCAATTCCCAATTTTCGTCTAGCTTCAACGGTTGCTGTTTGCACTGTTACATGTTAGTCTTTTTTTATTCTCTCAAGGTCACCACAACTAGGGCCGCAGACGAACTGAGCCAAGCTTTGTTGAGTTCGAGCTCAACTCAATAAAGAACTGCACTCAAGTTCAGCTCAGCTTGTTAATATTAATGAAACTCAAATTTAACTCGGCTCGATAATTTTTTTAAATATTATTTATATTATTTAATATATAAATAATATAATTATTATATAATCTAAATAAAGATAAATGAATCGAGCTTATGCGAGTTCGAACTCGACTTGTTTACTAAATGAGTCTACTATTTGAGTTCGATCTTGACTCGTTTACTAATCGAACTGAGTCGAGCCCTTAACGAGTTGAGCTGAGCTTGTTGTTGAACAGCTCAGTTTATTTGCAGCCTCAATCACAACTCATCAGATTTTACTAACCATTTTACCATGTTTACCACCCCAAAATATCTTTATAAATTTTTAATCCAAACATAACATATCAAGAAAGTTGCGGTTATAGTGGTTGTTTTCACACAACTAAAAGAGTGAAAATAATGATATACAAGCATAACTTTTATACAAAATTTTGATACATAATAATTGGACTTCTATGATTCCTTCATTTATAATCACAACACTCACCATTATTTTCATAATTTCAAAAATATCTTTAAGACATCATTTTAAAGGGATTTTTGGTGAAAAGTCCATCCCATTGGGCATATTTTGTGTGAAGCCTATAGAATTAAACAATGACTCCAAAAGCCCCTCAATTAAAAAAATGTCATGAATTGATTGAAATGTCATTCCATATAAGTGGGGAAATATAAAACAATTAACAGCAAAATTTTACTGTCACTATCAAAGTAAAATTTTACTGTCACCACAAGTTCAAAAGTCAATTTGTATTGATAAAATTTTACTGTGGTTTAGTGTAATATTGTACTATATTTTAGAGTTAATTTTTACTATTATGTTTGTGTCACCAACACAACTTGAGACATGAATGTAAAAGTAAAATTTTACTCTGCATAAAAGTAAAATTTTACTCTTAAATAAGAATAAAATGTTACACTCTGAATCTAAGAGTAAAATGTTACACCCTGAATTTAAAAGTAAAATTTTACTCTGAATAAGAGTAAAATGTTACACTCTGAAACTAAAAGTACAATTTTACTCTGTATAAAAGTAAAATTTTACTCTGAAAAACTAGTAAAATGTTAGACTCTGCACAAAAGTAAAATTTTACTCTGAAAAACGAGTAAAATGTTAGACTCTGAATCTAAAAGTAAAATGTTACTCTACACAAAAGTAAAAAAGCGAAGGCAGTGTTTGTGGCAGCTGAAGTGTTTGGCAATGACCACCTCTTGACAGTAAAATTTTACTGTCATTCTAACACCAGGGTAAAATTTTACTCTAATTCTCTTTACTCTGGTTCTGTCAAATGAAATCAGATCAAAAACAACAAAAATAAATCCGAAAAAAAAAAAACAAACAAAAACAAAACAAATTAATCAACAAATCAACATATTTAATTGAGAAGAAAAACTTCTAAAACTCGATCAACAATCACAAATCTCAATGAAATTCTCGTTTAATTGAGAGTGTTGATCGTCGGTGGCGAAATTGTCTATTGTTGACCAAGTGAGAGATCTTTGGCTGCGAGATTTTTAGATTTGGTGATCATCTTCATCTATTTCGTTCCTGCGAGATCTTCAGCTTAGATTTCAAATATTTCAAATGTATGATACGTATATATAAAAGGGCAATATTGTGATTAAAAAAAAAATAGAAATTATAAAATGTCCTTATTAAGGTAAACATTTCCTACTCAGGGACTTTTTGAAAAAAATTTGATTGGGTTATCCTTTACCCTAATAAAAAGGCCCAAAATGGGAGTTTCACCAAAAATCCCCATTTTAAATGTATTTTTAGTTTTTTTTTTTGTAAATCTTTTATTTACAAATCATTTTTCAAAAGATGGTAATCAATGCACATCGTAGTCATGTATATTTCGAAGAGGGCAAATTACACTAACAATCTCTATAATTTGAGACTCGTGTCATTTTAGTTTATGATTTTTCAATTGTGACACATTTGATCATAAATTTTGAATCTTGTTTCAAATAAGGACAATTGAAGATACCATTATTCAATTTTAAGGGCAAAATCATCAATTTAATAAAATATAAACTAATTTGACAAAAATAAATGTCGATTTTTTAAAAAAAAATTTAAAAATTATTTTTATTCACCAATGATAAAATTATGTAAAATTGATAAAAATTACATTATTAATTTTTAAAAATTAATTTTACATGATCATCATTCAAATACATAATAAAAATTAATTTGGTAAAAAAAATAAATGTCTAAAAGATTTATCAATTTTACATAATTTTATTTTTAGTGGGTAGAAATAATTTTTAAAAATTTAAAAATATTTGTTTGACATTTATTTTTATCAAATTAGTTTATATTTTATTAAATTGACTATTTTACCCTTGAAAAATCTAATGATATCTTCAATTATCCTTATTTGGAACAAAATTCAAAATTCATGATCAAATATGTCACAATTAAAAAGTCAGGGATCAAAGTGACACAAGCCCCAAACTATAGAAACTATTAATATAATTCACCCTTTCGAATAACTTAGAAAAAGACCAAATAGAGTCCCAATGTTGTTAAAATCAGAATCCTAAGTAGGATTGGTCAGAGAGTCTCTTGGATCAGATTGAGAATCATAAACTTCTACTTTCTATTAAAAATAAGGTGAAAAATCACAAAACCAACTATCCTACTAACGATCTTACAACGATTTGGATCATTTTAACAATGTAAGATTGTAGACCTACAATTCGGATCGTGATTTTAATAACCATGATTATGCCATAAATGCATTTTCTCTCTTCTCCATTATCTCAAGTCAACTCTATATCACACAATTAGCCTCTTTGACTATTCATGTGGTAGAAATGGGTCTCAGGTCCGGATAAGATCCACACAGAGGTTCCCCTACCTCTTTCCTGGTCAATATTTGCATTTTGTAATTCTTGATTTGATGCATTATACCTGTAAGCATGCAAGTCCTATTCTCCACAGACAGCCAAATCAAACCCAAAAACCATTGATCTCACAAATTAATGGAAGTCATATATTCCTCATGGATAGCCAAAGAGTAAATTACAGTGCTCAGTTTTTAAAACATTCAGTCATTATTGGGTAACATAGAAATGCCAACAGATTCGACATTCAATTCCAACAAAAGAAAGCTTATTGCTGAACTCCTTTCTGCAAGTAGCATTGATAAATTTACCTGCAAAGACCAAATTTTTTCACTAGTTAACATGTGCCAAAAACAAAAAAACAAAAAAAAAGAAAGTAACAGCCCAAAAGTGCCTATAAGGTCTCTGTTATTTACAAAACAGTGGCCACGTCTATCAAAAAGTAAAAATAAGTGAATATGCAACTCAAAAACAAAAACATGTATAATCTCAAAGATCTTAATCGGTTGATATAAGTACAGACCTATGGTAACCAAGATGTACACTTGATGAAAGGAAGGAAAAGTTAATGAAATACAAGCTAAATTATTTCCCCTTTTTCTTTTCCCTCCACAAATCCTTCCTCAAATTCAAGATCCAAACACGGCCTATAGCTCCCAAATTTAGAAAGGTGAATGAGCAGCTATACATTAGCCCATCAAAGAATAGTGCTATTGGAATCCATTAAAAGCACGAGGATATATTGAGCAAATGTGAAGAAAAAAATACTTTCAAAGTCACCCAAATTCAGTAAGATAGGGAAGCAAAAGCAGCTAAGCTAATTTACAAAATTAAGTGTTAAGACAGCTTGTTAGTCATTTGCAGACTCTTTGAAACATATAAAATACTAATCAATTTCAAGCCACTCAACCCAACAAGCCGTAGCCCCCAATTATTTAAGATCAACCACATGAATCCATTCCTCAATCAACATAATTAAAAGCCAAAACTCCAGTTGTTAAGGCAATTGTGTCCTTTCTTATTTATCTCAAACCATATTCTCCATGGCCTTCTTTTCTACTTCTTTATTTCTTTTTCCTTCTTTTTTGCTTTTTTAACACTCAAACTCTAGTAAATCACTACTCGTTACAAGCGCATTATGTTGCACAAAGCCATACCATCTCAATCAATTTTATGCCATTTTATCTTCTGCATTTCTAATCTGGGAACACCAGCCATCCACCTGTTCAGAGGTTTAGAGACAACACAACACTATCCCCAATCATCATCTCCCCAACATTTCACCACCTTAAATCACACCATCCTACATCTTTGCTCAGCATGCTCTATCAAACCTAATTTGCTACCAATCCCACAAATTTTATACTTCCGCATATCTGAGACCACCAATCGAATCCCAACCCAAACCAACAAAACATCCAAAGGTTATACCAAAAATTATATTTGTAGTTACTTTCACCACTAGTATCTTCTTCCTTTAAAACACATCTTAACTACAATCAAATAATCATTATGATTTCGTATGAGACAATCACATCCAGAGATGCACTAACTCAAAGGAAAAGTTGCTTTCACTTCAACTATTAATAGGAACTTTAGATCCAAAATCTTTCAGAAAAACATGCACCAGATTTCAGGTGTGATTTTAATTAAAAACCCAGTAGCGATGCAGTTTGATATATATATATTGTCATATGCAAGTGAGCAACTATCTATAACTAGCCATCCATCTATCTATGCACACAAATTGCAAATTTGAGTCACTGAAACAGTCTCTCTGTGCATTTGGGTTGCCCTTCCGTATCAATCTATGCATATATATATATATATATTTATCCCCATATATAGACACCATTTTTTTCTGAAGAATTCACCATGATATATCTGATCCATGCATATTATCATGAAAAATGGATACAAATTTATTACTGCTACTTAGAATCAACAATAGGTCTAAAATGTATCTAAAAATATCAAATTTAGATATTTGTACCCTGTCGAAGTAAGGAACCATGGCATATATGTTTAAACAGAATAAAAATTCAATTATTACTAAATCATCTATATAATTCAATGAAGAATGAACCAATAATGGATTTTTAGATAAATGGGAAATTTCATATGCTACAGAATGGAAATGAAGGATTCGAACCAACCACCAATCAATTAACAGCCGACCTGACCACTCTACAACTGAGCTACTGAGGAACAACGAGAGATTAGATCTCTATCTCTCTATATATATTATTGACATGGAAAATGATATACAAGTTTTATAGACCTATTTTCTAGATCTAATGATGTGTAAGTGATATCATTGGTTGATGATTGAGGGGGAAATGATATACAAGTTCTATAGACCTATTTTCTAGGTCTAATGATGTGTAAGTGATATCATTGGTTAATGATTGAGAAGATATGAGAGAGTGTTGTCTTAGATATCCTATCCTAATTGATTGGCACATCATTAGGCTTGAAAATTGAGTCTAATTTTTGGCCTTGTATAGCAATGCCCGACATGACAAACGGACACAGGTGTGAAACTGCAAACAAACAAACACAAATATGTATATTTTGCACATATATCTAAAATCACATTTGAATAAGAGAAGCAGTAGAAGGAGGGGATAAGGAGATTTCGATGGAAATTAGGGCAAAAGTGAGACAATCACCTCTTGTGCCTCTGCACAAAGGGGGAGTTCTTCGCATCCTCCTCTGCAATATACGGATCGAGTGGTAATTAGATTAACAAGTTAGGTTATGGAAAAACTTGATTATTAATTTGAAATATGATCGGAGAGAGACGGTACCGGTGAGACCGAGAGAGAGCTTGGTGATGATAGTACCGGTTACGGCGAAACCGACCAAGAACGGCCAGTTCCGACTCCATTCTCGCCGGAAGAAAACGGGCCACGGATCGAACTTCCTCATCTCTCTCTCTCTCTCTCTCTGCTTCACTCTCTGCTTCACTGCTTGCTCCCTCAAGTTTGATCACAACAATTCACGAATCAGCGCCTGGCGGCTCACAATGCTCGTAAGAGAATGGACTTGGCCCGGGTCGGGTTTGCCCTAATAATACAAGATGTACTTGTTTGTTGCTACTAGGGGATGGGGATGGCTCGCCCTACCCGGTTTAATAATTTTTTAAAGATTTAGAAAAAAAATTATTTAGCCTTTCAAGATAAATAAAAAAATACTAAATAATTTATATTCAAGATAATTTTTTTTTAAAATTCTTGATATTAAGATTTTATAAGATAAAAAATATATAATATTTTTATAGTAGTTTTGGTCTCTCAATATTTTTACATAAAAAAATCGATTTAGAGAAATTTGCGCCCAACACAAAGAAATCTCAATTTTCACATAACAATTTCTCTAATTTTGTAGAGAAATTTCAAAATTTCTTTGATATGATCACAAAGAAATTCATCTAGAGACCATACTTAATAAAAAAAATCTTTAACCTCTCTTACTACACAAAATTAAAAAGGGATGTTTCACTAATTCTTTCTTATATTTATTGGGTTAAGTAGATTGCATTGTGATTTAGACAATTTTTTAGGATCGAGTTTGGAATAGCTCGATTAAATTTGATGTCGGCTAGGATCGAATTGGGGGATACACAGTTGTTTTGGGAATTGACTATTTTAGTTAATTTTTTTATATTTTTTATGAAAAAACTTATAAAAAAAAGTAAAGATAAGATTTGATTTTTTTCTAATAATTTTTTAGTTTTTGAACTCTTTTAACCTATTACAAAAATGAGAAATGCGTGGTAGCTCGAAAGTTGAGCGGCTCGAATGCCCCGAGTGTCAAAACGACGTCGTTTTGACACACACTCTCTCTCTATATATATTTTTCTTTTTCTTCTTTTTCCTTCTTTCTTGAACTGGCTTGAGAGAGAGAGATATGCGAGAAAGAAACAGAGAGTCGAGGAAGAGAGAGGTGAGAGAGAAACGGCTAGGCGAGAGAAAGAGAGAAGGAGGAAGAGAGGAGAAGCCAAAGCTTGATCTGCCATAGACGGAGAGGCCGAAGCTTGATCTTCAGCTGTGGATCTTCGGCTCAACTGTTTTGATTTTGAATATAAGTGTGTGAGTGTATTTTTTTTCCTTTTCTACGAAAACACGTGTCAACACCAGGTATTGTTGGTTCACCGTCCGTTATCGACCCGACGGCTAACCTTGCCAAAGCCCTTGCTTCATTTGGAAAGTTGGATTGGTTTTAAAGTTTTTTGATTTTTTTGATTATTTTAGTGTAGATTAAAATTTTTGTTTGAGTTGTTTTTTTTAAAAAAATTATGATTTAAATATGACATTTTATTTTATTAATTTATTATATTTTTTTATGACTAATTTAATAAATAAATAAAAAATCAACCCAACCTAATTATCAAAAAATCAACCCACCAAAATCGCCACCTCCTCTCTCTCTCTCTACCACCATCCTCTTCATCCTCTGTTATATATATATATAATAAATAGAATAGAGAAGGCATAGAGAGATCAAGGAAAGACCCCCTAGAGATTTTGGCCCAAAGCCCACAACAAAGCCTGCTTGATTTGCAGAGAGAGAGAGATAGAGAGAGTAGATGACAGCCACACAAATATGTACTAGTATATATACATTCGAGTCCTCATCTTTCTTCTTCTTTACTTTTTTACCTCAGCAAAAATGGGGACTCAAATGTCCTAGTAAGACAAATATACAAATATGTACTAGATCATCAATCTGCATTTTTAAAATAGAAAATTCAACTCTAACCAGTGATGTTTAACCAAATATAAAAATCCATCTCACAATTTGAACACACACATACTCTATACTAACTATTAATAAAAATAAAAATAAAAGTTATACATCTATATACAAAATTTGTTATTAGTTAATCAATAAAAATTAAAACCCAAAAAACAAATAATCAAAAAGAGAAACAACCTTGCAAGTTCGGCAGATTGCGATTCGTATCTTGTCAATGTTCTTTTCAAATCCTCTGCACACAATAAAAACATCATTTGACAAATTTCAAAAAAACACAAATATGTGGGTATTGTCAATTCGCGACCCAGACAGATTATGAGGAGAGTTTTTTTTCAAAAATTGGGAAATTTATGGATGGTGATCTCTGAGAACCAAGCGTTGGCATGACAAAAAGGTGGTGAGCGAGACGTCCTTGTCGTCTTGAACTCTCTGTGTGGCTTCACATCGTTGAAGTGATGAAGAGGGAAGTCGATCTGGGTCCAACCGCCATATGCGATGGAGCGAAACTCTGTCGCTTTGAGAGAAACGCATAAATACGGTGAAGATCAGTCCACCACCATCACTGATGAACTTGGTGAAATCATCGGTTAACTGTATGTTGTAGTAGAACAAGAGTGTATCAGAGCTATGGATCTCATGGCCGACGGTGGTGGTAGATCTAAATCTAGAAGCGACAGCATCGAAACAGTGGCACCATTGAGCGGTCGAAGAGAGATGTACCAATGGAAAGTAAGGCTGAGAGAGAGAGAGAGAGAGAGAGTTTATAGAGAAAGTTCGATGAGCGTAGATATTTTTTCTATAGAGAGTGAGTGGACGGGTCTCTCTTCTGTAGATAGTGGGTCGGTGTGTTTTGAAGTGAGGTGAGACAGATTAGGATGGGTGGTTGTAAAGTTTTAAGTTTGTTTTTGAAGTGTAGCTCTTGGGCAAAAAGTTGAGGTAGAGTAAGAAAGAAGGTTATCATCTCTACCGTCCATCGTTAAGCAAAAATGAATCATAACCGTTCAAATGTCCTAGTAAGACAAATGTGTGTAGGATAAATTCAAAAACAATCCTACTTTATTATATAGATATATTTAATAAAAAGAATCATCTTCTCTCTAGTTGATTTCTCAACTAAAGAGTTTCATTGGGTCTCTATGGGCTCACTACAGAGTTCACATTGATAATTCAAATCGTGCAATTGTGTAGAGCTTGTCAAGTATTTCACCCTTATAAAAAATTGCGTTGATCAAATATAAATAGCCACTTGATTATATCACATTTATGTAAACATCTTATTTTAAAATCATAGTTACTGTTGATACAAATTTAATCTGATCAAGTGGTTATTGATATTCGATCAACGTGATTTTTTACAGGAATAAAGTATTCGACGAGTCATAAACATTGAGTGGTTCAGATTATCGATATGGATTTTGTAGTGGGCCTTTGGACTGGAGAGAAGTTTTGACCTTAATAAAAATAAGAGTAATATTAAGGATATCAAACAAATTATCAAATATTCTACACAATATTCATACCGTACTCATATAAATGTTGTGTAAAATATTTGACAAATTTTTTTTTTAAATCTAACATTTTTTAAAAATATGTATACTTTTTAACACTCTTATTTAAAAATGTAATAATATTGTCTATTTTGAGTTAAGTTTTTTTAAATTTTAAATTTATGATTACTAAAATAAGATGTGAACTCATTTACTATTTATTCAAAATTAGGTAGTTTGAAAAAAAATCAATCCGCATCCGTTCACCGGTTTAGCGAATGTGGATTGAGCGAGCCGCGCAGGTTAGCAAATGGATACGATCGCTTTGGCAGTTTGAAATTTAAAATTATTGGGCATTTTTTTTGAATTATAACTCATTACTTTTACAATCTCCAATAACTAGTAATAATAATATGAATTATTTGTCTATAATAGGCCATGGCACCATGCATGCATATCTTTAAGGTATTGTTTTTTATTTTCACAAAAATATATATTTTATTATTTATGCTCTATGTTGTTACTTGTTAGCAAATTTTATTTTATTTTTTTAAAATTCATTTACGAACAGATCGGGTTCATATGGGTGCAAGATGGTTGATCTGTCATTCAAGCTGTATCCATGGATTTTGAAATATTTCACCCTCATTTGTCCGCTAAAAGACACGCATCCGTAAAAAATCAGTCAAGTTGGGCAGGTGAGGCTAGTTGGACATATCTATGATCACCTTTAGTATGAACTTATAAAAAAAGTACTAAAAAAAACTACGTAATTAATGGTTTCAATGTATAGAATACACAACACATTCCACATTTCAAGTTAGGTAGATTGTGAATTTTCTCTTTCTATTATCTCTTATTCTATGCTAGGGTGTGGAATGGTGTTTTAGTTGGAAGTGCCCTGTGAACGATGGTAGTTTGAAGTAGAAGTGCTAGTGTGAAAGGGTGGTTCAAGGCAAATGTAGATGTGAGAGTAATAGAAGTAGTTTGCGATGAATGTGGAAATAGAAGTAGTGAAGGTAGTTTGAGATTAGAGGTAGCCATAAGCCTGGTGGTCCGACTAACTCATTTATTCCAATTTGATATTTGTGTTATAGTGATCCAAGCTTAGACCCAATCCATTTATTGTTTTTGAATCCGAGAAACCATATTTGTGATGGTCGTTCTTTTCTCTTTATATTTGGTTTTGGCTTTGGGGGTCGACACTGCCCTTGTTGGGGTCGACATTGCCCTCTTATCTTTGTTTTGTTTAGCTCCAAGGGTCGACACCAATGTTGGAAGGGTCGACACCATCTTGCTGCTATGTTCTTAGAATAGCTACTGAAATTTAGGGTCGACACCAGCCTTGGTGGTGTCAACACTTGTCTTTTGTTGTTGGCTTTAAGGATCGACACCAGTCTGGGAAGGGTCAACCCTTGTATACAGCAGAATTTGGGTTTGGTTGTTGAAATTTAGTGTCGACACCTCTGATCCAAGGGTCGACACCTTGTCTGCTACCAACATTGTCATTTCTTTCTAAAGGATCGGCACCACCTACACAAAGGTCGACCCTTGAGAGTTTTTTTTTAGATTTTAGTTCGATTTTGGGCCTTACTTCTTGGGGATTTTGACTTGTTCTTTTGGGTTGACTTTGAGACCTTATTCTACTTTAACCTAGAACTATAAATACGGCCCTCGCTTACCATTTTCTTCACTTTTTCTTTTGTTTTTCCTCTTTAAACCATGAGTCCTTATTTTCTCTCTCTAAACTCACTTTTTCGCTCAAAGATCTTCAGATCTACTCCCTTGGAAGCACTTTCTCACCTTGCTTCTTTGAGATTAAGTGTAAGGCTTGTCGAAGGCTTTGTTTTGATCAGAGCAAATCGTCATTTCGTCTCCATCGACTTTTTGGGCTTTCTTCCTTTTTCCTCTTCTAAGTTTGAGGTAGGGATTATTCACATCATCTTATGAATTTTAACTTAGTTATTTGTTATTTCTAAAACAATATTGTGATTTTTTGAGATTTTGGACAAATCTAGGATTTGGTTGAAAATCAAAAAGTGGGGTTTTCAAATGGTTTGTTGGAAATGATTGTAAAAAGGTGTTTATTGCTGACCTATGATGAAGTGATGGGTTTTTACCTTTAGAAATGATTTGTAAAGAAAAAAAAAGAAATTTTGCCTTAGAAATCTCAAATGTTGATCTTGTAAAGATAATGAAAATGATGTTGGGTTTTATGTAATTTAAATGATGTCTTTCTTTACTCAAAAAGGATTTTGAAAGAAAACAAGGTTTGCTTTGCTCTAAAACCATGGGTTTGACTTGTGTTGGAAAAATATTGAAAGATGATGTTGGTTTTGTAATATCGCTCACGTCTTGATGATGGTGATGGACGATATTGATGATGATAGTGGAGTTGGATATGTTATATCGCTCACATCTTGGAAATAATGATAATGTGTATTATTGTTGAAATTTTCTATTTATTAGAGATATCTGTTTTGGGCTATCGGTGGAGGATAACTATGAGTGTTGTATAAATTACATGAGAATTAGGTGAACTAAAACTAATTTATCATCCATGTGCATCGAACATTGTTGCTCATTTAATACATTGAAAATGTATATGATTTTGAGAAAAAGGGGTGAACGTTGGAAAGAGGTGTGTATCACCAAATTTAGTTCACTTATGTCCTGGGTGAAAGTCCCAAAAAACGTGCGTATACATGGGTGCCTATTCTCGTGGACAAAATATTCATAAAATGGCAATAGTAGCGCTTGTATAGGCTACGTTTATATGGGTGCCGTTTGACGATTTTTCGCGAACAAAATATCCATGAAAGGTTGTACCAATTGAGAATTCCCCTTGTTTTCTATTGTAAAGAATACGAATTCAAAATTGTGGTATAAATTGAGCATGGCATGGTTTTGAGAAAGAAATGTAAAACATTTTGATATGAGAATTGCATATGTATTTCACCCTTATATCTTTGTTAAGATTCATATATTGTGTTGGATTATTTCTACTGGGTTTTAACTCACCTTATATCGGAAAACCATTTTTAGGTGTTGGTGAGATGCCTTCGCCAAGGCAATAGCTTGGGAGGATTGGAGCAAGAGCTTCATTTTGCTTACTTTGTTGTAATTAGTCTATGTAAGCCTAGGGCTCTATATGTATTGGATATAGATCCATTTTGATGTAACCAAGCACAGCCTTGGATAGTTGCAGCCTTCAGGGCATTTCAGCTGTTTGTATAACTTCTATTTCACCTTTTGATGTTGGCACATGCTATAGATTTAAGGTTAGGTCTTATGAATGTATATTCGCATATGTCACTCTTTTGTACAACTATGTCTTATGTATTAGAAGAACTTTCTATCCTAATTAGGTTGTTATTTACTTACACTATGTTTGGAAACATAGGAGAGAAAAGAAAAAAAATGATTACTTAAGTTATAAGAGAAAAGAAAAGAAAAGAAAAAAAATGATTGTGATTTCTCTCATTCTTGTTTGGTTAAATTTCATTAAGAGAAAAGAAAAGAAATTATTTTATGTTATATTACCAAAATAACATTTTTATATTTTTAATCATTTTATTTATTTTATTTTTATAGGGACAAATTTGGTATTATGAAAACAGTGATTTCTTTTCTCTCCAAATCTCTTCACTTTTGGGAAGATTGAAAATGAGGCATATAAGAGAAATGAGTTTCTCTCTATTTCTTTCCATTTCTTTCCACTTAGATTATCCAAACAAGTAAAAGAAATACATATCTCTCAATTTCTTTTCTTTTCTCTTCAAATCACTCAATTCAAACATAGCGTTATTGTCATAGATGATTTATTGTAATTTATTTCGGGGTATTACATGGAGGCTTTGAGAAAAATATTTAACTATAGAGTTGGGTTGGACTAAAACTTTTAGTCTATTTCATTTTTGGCTTGGACTTGGGATAAAGAGTTTTAGTTTCGATTCGACTCGTCTATTTATAAAATATTAATTTTAATTTTTATATTATCTAGTTACAAATCTTGACATAGCTCATATTTTGAGATGGTTAAGTTAAATCTAATGTTGAGTCAAATCTACATATATTCTTACTATATAGGGCCCATTTGGGCCAAATTCACCACAACTTAATGTTTGTCTACTTTATCTGAGATGTAGAGGGAAATTATATTTTCACATACCTTTTTATCTCTATGCACATCATATCTCAGTTCATATGCTTAATGAATTTGAAAAAAATTATTTTACTTAGTACACAATCCTTTATACCATAAATATCTTCTTCTTTATCATTCCACAACTGACCTTAATCTCTGATCATAACTAGTCACTGTCGCCCAATCTTAAATTCATACCCCTACTAAGGCGATCAAGGGAGGAGGCCGTCGGTTATATTTACAGTTTTGGTCTTATTTCTCAAGTCCATTCCTACACCTCCCACATGCATTTTTTTCTCTTTCTCTCTCTCTCAAATCTTCTTCTATGGCTCACATTGGAATCACACCTCTACGTGTATCCCTGCTATTTTAGAACGTAGTGCAATCCTACTCTCTCAGTTTGAATACATTACATTGATCGCTTTTAATATTTAATTTTAATTAAAAAAAATGCACATGAAATATCTGTAAACAATATTTAGAAGAACTTGAGCTTGAGTTAGAGGTGGAGTTAAAAAACAATCAGATTAGTAGAGGTAGGAAGAGAGAGTAAGGATACAGAGATGATCAATTCCCTACAAACAAACTCACTTGAAGTGAAGGAGATGAGACTGTTGGCTTTTTGGCTTTTCGAAGGATAGTTTTGTAAATGCGAGCGTGCCAGCAAGGATCAATCAGTCCTTACAGAAATTATAATTGCCAACCAATTTATCAGACGATTGTGTTTTAGTTCTTTCAGCCTCAATGAAGAGGACTTTTACTGGTGGCTTGACTTAGGAGAAATTAAGAGAAAATAATAAGTAATATGAAGAACAATCGCAGTATTTCATTAAAAATGAACACTTATAATAGTCCAAACTCAGCCTCGAAGAGGTTTACAGCAACAGTCTACTTGAATCTACTTGAAACTACTCCTAGGAATCGAAGTGCAGTGCAGGTATTTAAAGGACAAGTATTTAAAGGACAAGTATTTAAAGTGCAGGTATTTAAAGTGCAGGAAATGTAAAAACTGGGAAAGAAAATATAAAGTAAATGACTGGTTTGTATGATCTGAGTCTGGGGCTTTTTTTCTGGGGACTTCCTTGCTATTTATACTTGCCAAGGATGACCTTCGAACTGCACTTCAAACCGTCGAACTGCTCCTCCATGATTGCTGATCATGCTGCCTTAGAAGTAGTTCCACTACGCCATCACTTGCAGTTAAACTCCCTCTTATATTTGAATTTGAATATGAGTAACCGTTGAGGCCACGTCATCTTTCGTCTCTTTACTGATCTGGTGCTACTCGGATCACGTGAGAACCAATTGTCATCGCCACGTGTACGATCAGGATTGAAGACGTGAATCATCTTCCCATAATACCCTTATTCTGCCACGTGTCGAATTGTTACTGGCTTTTACAAAATATATAGCCAACATTACCCCCCGCACTAATATACCCAATACTTGGTGATATTAGTGGATTAAAAACTTTTCCCGCGTTTTTGGAATGTGCACAGAATCCACTTTCAGGAAACATAACCGTCACCCATTTGGCGATCATTAGCATTAACTCTCAATTTCAATATCTTTAGCATCCGAACGGATTATGGCTCAATCAACTTCCCACTCTATTGATCAAGCATACGAAGAGCCATTGAGTAATGCTGTTTCCCCTCGAAAGAATCTTCACGCATTCATTAGCCATCTTTATCCGCCCTTCCATATTCAGGTCGTGAAGGCTTTTGCGAATTATCAATCTTTGGACTATGCGCACATTGCCATTAACCCTTCGATTCACAACTCCGTAAATACAATAAGTTCTTCCTCTAGCATCCCTTTGTACTTTGAACAAACTACCTTCAAATCTTTGCTTCGATAAGTTACAAATATGGATTTGGGAAGTTCTTCTTCACACACCTCTGCATGGGATGAAGCTATAACCTCTTCATCGTCTGGGGCTTCTGGTTGGACAAACTAGTCGACCTCTGAAACCTATGATGTAAGGGAGCGCATCAACCATCATTTTGTTGAGTTTACTGACCCCTTGGAGTTTCCTTCCTTCGCTCGAAGTTCAGTGGTCTACCCTTACGTGCCCATTGATCTTCGACGTAGTTTAGAAGAAAATCTGCTTGTGGCCTGGTATACCTCATCCATGCCTACAAAGATAATGCATCCTACCCAGCGCCTAGAAGAAGCACAAGGATACAGTCCTTCATTCTTAGCCAAGAAGGCGAAGATTTGTTCTTCTGATTGGCTTGATTACATTAATGCCTTTGTTCCTTCCACTCCCATGCCATCTCTTACAATAGAGGCATCCACACCTTCTTCTTCATCTTCTGAATTTGAAGCCTCTACTCCTTCTTCTCCTCCCGCTCTTTCCTGGATAGAGAAACTAAGGCTTGCTCTTCCAATGGACACAGTCTTTTCACCTTACAACCCTCCATTATCCCCTTCTCCAACTGAGCGGAAACAAGCTCAACTTCTGCTAGCGGCTTTCTCTCACTTGCCTTTCAATGTTCTTGAGGATGATACCCCTCTCAAGAACTTTCAATGGGCTTGTGATATTTTGACCAGGGGCCATATCCTTAACCCCATCGCCCAAGCAGAACTTCACCTATTTCTGGACCAACTTCCAGTGCTTCTCCACTGGCATCGAAATTCCCTGGTTGCTACGCAATCTTTGGATCAACTCTCATCCCTACGAATTCATGCCCAATACGAAGCAGAGAACTTTATCGAAGAGTTTGATGACTTTAAAAACAAAGACTCCGCGTATTGGGATGATTTGGTTTTAGATGAGTCTGAACAAAAATTGAGGGAGGAAGCTTTCGAAATAAAAGCTGAGGAGCTCTATTATGAAGTAAGAGCACACCAGCTTATGCAGCCAACATTGGAGGAGATAGAAGAAATAATAAGGAAAGAACAAAAATTCATTGATCATTGTTGGATGAAATTCCATGACCTTGTTATTTATTCTATTCCTTATTTTTATAAGCTCGAATTCGTACCCAGATAGGGTTACCTGATGTAATTGTTTTGGCTTTAAACAAAGTTCTTTCATATTCGATATTGTTTGATTTTGTTCCTTTTTGTCTTTAAAAGCCAACCCATAGCTTCGAATTAAACAATCTCATCCTTCGAATCTGGATTTAATTGTCTAATGAAACGCTAAAAGAGCCAACATGTCAGTTTATGGGGTATCGTTGACAATTCTGGCTGTTACTACTTGGAATCAATGCTCTGAACTTTAACAACATTACTCTTCAAAACTAACTTTAACCAATACATGGTCATGGCTAATATAACCAATCAATTTTAGATTGACTATTTTGCTTCGAAGAGTAATCCACATTGTTTTTGGTTCAAAAGGCAATCCCTTTTTTTTATAATAAAACCAGCGATTGGTTTCAATGTGACAAATAGTGCTTCTTATCCCTAAAAGGATCCGAGGATTTGCTTCGAAGGTCATTACTTTGATACACAGGTCCTAAAACCCTTTGAAGTAGACCAATATTTGAACAGTTCAGTCCATGAGCATGTAGTATGCTTCGAAGCTGGCTTCCGTATTTCGAAGCCGTTTGTTTGAATTTTGGCGCCAAAATTCGGCTTCGAAGCCAAACATCTTGCTTCGAAGCTGGCATCAGCGTCCGGAATGTGCTCTTCCCTTTAAAAATTATCAATATTGGAAAGAACTCCTCGTATTCGTACTTTTAGTACATAACGATTTACGCAATATATTTTTCAGACACGGAACCTTTTAAAGGCCCCTTTGCTTTGTACTCTGAAATCACTTGCTCTTTTGACACACAAACCCTACCGATCTCCTATTAAACCCCTCTTCCTTATTACTCGCTATCAATGGATCCTTCCTCACTAAAAGTGTTTACTGGCGATCGTATCAGTCCTACCTTGACTTTGAAGCGATGTATCGATGAAGAAATCACTAAACTATCATCTGGTGAGTCAAGCCACATAGATGGACGTCTTTTCGTGCCTCGTCATAGCAACAAACAGGAATACGTTCTTGGCCCTATTTTTTGGGAAGCTCCTGCTCAACTCGCAGCCCTATATCCTCGCTTGGAGGACCATTTCCTTCTTTACGAAGTAGGGCTTGATTGGGGAAACTGGAGGGTGAATCGTCCTCACCGTTGCTGGCCGACAATGAGGACTGAATGGGAAGAATGGTATGACAGAGTTGTACCTGCGAGAGAAGATGACCTGCAAGAGTTCTGTATCCTCGATGCCCTTCGGCTTTCCAGGTTCATCATTCCTGAGGACCCTTTCTTGATACCTGCTGCCTTATGTTTCTGGAATATGGCTTTTAATTTCTTTCAATTTCGGTGCGGCATGATGGCCCCAACCGTTCTTGATATTTGCCATCTCTTAGGGCTTTCTCCCCATGGTTCTCCATTTACTCCCAACTATCCAGACCTTCCTGTTAAGTTTTCTCTTCCATCCTTAAGCTCCTCTTATAGTGATTTTGTAAAGTCTGAAAATAAAAGGGAAGGTCCTGTGAGGGACAGAGAGCTATTTTCCTTCATTTTATATTGGTTATGCAAATTCCTCTTTTGCACCTCATCTCAGAGGATTATGCCTGAGTTCGTCCCTCTCGCGAAGGCACTTGTCTTGAAAAAACATATAGCTCTTGCTCCTTATCTTTTAGGTCATGTCTACAGAGTCTGTTCCCAATTTTGTGAAAAACCTCTTGATGCCAACCAAGGAGGTCCCTTCTGGGTGCTTCAACTTTGGCTCTTCGCCTATTTCACTGACCTACACCCCAAATGTCTAAAATTCCTTGTTCAGGACCCTAGTACTTATGGGGAAAAGTATGCCAGGATTGCCCTTTACCCTGCTTCCTTCGCTTACTACTTTACCTTCTTTTATCAACTCCCCATTTCTCCATCTGCCTCTTTCTTTTGTCCTTTTGAAGCCAATAAAGGACCAACCTGGCTGCAAGCTTTCCTGGCTGATAAAGAATGCTCCACTTCCCCTCACAAAGACATGTGGGCCTCTATACTACTACCAAGGGAATTGTTCATTGGTAGTTTAAACCCTCGAGCCTACAAATGCATATCTGAAGTGTACTGCCCTTCTCAATTTGCCAGACAATTTGGACTCACTCAAGGGATACCAGTTCCTCTTTGCAGTCTCTCGAATGTCCATCTTACTGTCAGAGATTCAAAAATATCCAAATCGAGACTAGAGACGGCCATTCTCAAACTACTGAAAGAGTTGAATGAGTTCCAATTTGTCCCCTTTCTTCCGTATGGCTCAGTCTTGAAAAGATTCCAGAACTGGTGGACAGTCAATATGGAAGTGCGCTTATCTGAACATCCCCATGACTTGCTGGTAGGATTGGGAGTGCCTTCGAAGGCTAAGTCAGCGACATCTCATGAGGCTGCCATAACTAAACCTACAGCTTCATCCCCTCCGGCTAGAGTTACTAGAGCTACTTCGAAGAAGGGTAAATATTTTCAGACTTCTCCTTTTCCTTTCTTTTGAATCTTTTGTTCTTTCCCTTTACACTTTTGTTCTTTGGTGCAGGGCCCCCACACGAAGAATCTCCCAAGAGAGCTGAAACTTTAGCTGTTCTCAAAAAGAGACAACAAGAACAAAAACACAAAAGGAAGCTAGTCCTTCCTCCTGAGGAATCCGAATCCTTGGGAGAAAAAGAGGTTGAGCAAGAGCCCTTGCAGAGAACAAAGAGACAAAAGATAGTTGCCTCCCTTTCTGATACAACTAAGCATCATTCTTTCGAAACACCCACTACAGTAACGGAGAAAGCACTTACCTCTGAAAAATCTGAAACTCAAATTGAAGAGAGGGAGATTGATAAAGAACCAGTAGTATCACTGCCAAGGAGGCAGAGAAAGAAGATGACTGTTTCTGCTGCTGACTTGGTGGAAGATCCGATTCATAAAGCCGCTGCCAAGGCAGTAGAACAAGAACATTCCAAAGCAATAATCGTTTTTGAGAGGGCTGAGAAGAAACGGCAGCAACAGTTTCTGAGAGATGAAGCTGCTGCTGCTGATGTGTTACAAAGAGAAATTGTTCGAAGACAACAAATTGTCGAACGTTATTCTCTTCGAAGTTCTCCCATCAGTATCAACATTTCTGAAACAAGTAATTTCTTTCATACTTCTGTTGTTTTTCCTTCGTCAGCTTTAAATATTTGAAATTTGACATTGCTTTACATTTCTCCCTTCTGCAGTAACAACCACTGCACTTATCTTTCCCATGGGGCCTCTTCCAGTTTCGGTTGAAGTTGACCAGATGCAAAATGTGAAGACTGTTCAAATACAACTTCCACTTCCTAAGCCTACGCTTCCTGTACTTTCCTTGAGTCCCACCATTCCTGCATCTCTTCTTCTTGGCCTGGAACCATACCTTCCTTTCCTGACTTTCAATCTACCTCAGTCCATTCCTTCTTCGAGCCTTGCTCTTCCTTCTTCCAAGGATATTCCAGCTGTTACTCCAATCCCAGTGGCAGTTGATTCTTCCACAGAGGGTGCTAGTAGTTCTCCAATTCATGGTTCACCACCTATGCTTATTTCCAGCCCCTCTTCACTAGATTCATTGGTGGCTAAAACCATAGAAGCTGCCAAAGATGCTCCATCCATTTCTCTCATCCCCATGCAGCCCTCTGTGTCTTCCACCACAACACTCTCTATGCCTCCCATGTCCAGGGATGAGGTAGACATCTTCGAAGGAAGATTGGCTAGTCTCTTCGATATATCCTCCTCCTCTCCAACCCTTACTACTGATGCTGAGCCATTAGTCTTGGCTGATTCCTTGCTGGAAATCTTTGAGAGTCCTTCTTCTCCCGGCAGCAAGCCTCCTGCACCTTTAATAGATCTAGACACATGTTTGGAACTGCTAACTTCCTTTTCGAAGATTCCCTTTGAGGCTCTACAAAGGCCTATCATTAGAAATGGGTTTCTTCAGTGTTGCAACATTGCTGAACAGTCCGGCATGAATGTCTCAAATCATCTATCTCAGGCTGCAGCTACTATTGATTTTTATCTCAACATCTGTCATGCTGCTAAGACTGCGGATGAGAAGCTGGTTAGAGATCAGAGTTTTGTTTCTCAAGTGCATACTAAAGTAGCAGATCTCAAGGAACAACACTCTTCTGTCTCCCAGTTTCGAATCCAACTGCTGGAGAAAAAAGCTCAACTTGAAGAGGAGTTGGCTGCAGTAAACCAAGCCTTGGTTCGAACTGATACCAAATTGCAAATTACCAACCAGGAGCTGGCTGACCGAAAAGAAGACATGGCTACAGCTATTCAACTGTTTCCAGCACTTAGCCATAGGAAGTCCACTGTACAAAAACAATTAAGACACTGTAATGATTTTTGGGCCAATCTGTGGCACAATGTATTTAATTCTTTATAAAAGAACAAATTTTGTCTATCATTTGAGTAGTCTTATGTTTTCGTAGTTGATGCTTTATGTTATTCCTTGTGTTTCCCAAATGGTTGGAAAATAAGGTTTTAAATATCTGCCACTAATCTTTTTGGGATGTACATAACCATTCAAATTTCTTAAATGATACGCCCCAAAAGGCAGAACTCTATGAATTTGATAAGGTCCTTCCCAGTTAGGTGACCATTTGCCAAACTTATGGCTTTTAATCCCTATTGGGAGTATTGTTTTCCATACCAAATCACCTTCATCAAAGCCAATGTGTTTGACCTTTTTATTATAATTCTTGGCTGCTTTCTTCTTCTGGAAAAGAATGCTATTTAATGCCAAAATTCTGGCTTCATCTATGCCTTCTAATTCCAAGCACATGCTTTGATGGTATTGCTCAGGATCTAACTGATCTTGGCATCTTACTCTTAAAGATTTAACATTGATTTCCACAGGTAAAACTGCATCATGCCCATATACCAAGGCATAAGGAGTAACCCCTGTGCTTGACCTTGGGGAGGTTCTGTAAGCCCATAACACATCCAACAACAGGTTATGCCAATCCCTAGGATTATCCTCCACAACCTTTTGTATTCCTTTTTTTAAGGACTTATTGGATGATTCAGCCTGACCATTAGCTTGTGCATAATAGGGTGTAGAATTAACAAGGCTAATTCCAAACTCTGCCACAAAAGACTTCACCATTTTCCCATCGAACACAGTCCCATTATCAACTGTTATGGTTTGTGGAATGCCAAATCTATGGATCAGATCTTTAATGAACCCAATAACCTCTGTTTGGTCTACAGCCTTGTATGGCTTAGCTTCGACCCACTTAGTGAAGTAATCGGTAGCCACTAAAATGAAACAATGATGTTTCGAAGAGGGCGGGTGTATTTTTCCCATCATATCCATGGCCCATCCTCTAAATGGCCAGGGCTTCACTACTGCATGTAGGTCAGTTATGGGTACATGCCTTATTGTGCCATGCTTTTGGCATGCCTGGCAGCCCTTTGCATATTCTATGCAGTCTTTAAGGATAGTTGGCCAGTAGTAAGAATGCCTTCGAAGCAACCATCTCATCTTTACACCGGGTTGATGAGCACCACAAATGCCTTCATGAACCTCAGCCATAGCTGTTAATGCTTCTCTTGGGCCTAAACATTCCAGCAATAGGCCATCTCCCCCCCTTTTGTAAAGAGCATTACCATACATTATGTATTGCATAGACTGCAATTTAACTTTTCTGTTGGCCTTCGAAGATGGACCAGCCAAATACTGCATTATTGGATGCCTCCAATCTTGTTCTTGCAAGTCATTATGATTAACTTCTAAGACTACATTCCTTTTATTCAAAGGTGGTATCAATTTTTGATATGTTGTTTGGCTTATGTCCCTTTGGGTATTATCCCTTCTCTTGAAGTTCGAAGCTTTCTGAGCCACATCATTAGCTCTAATATTCAAGAATCTTGGAACATGAGTTACATTTGCTACTTGAAATTGAGAAAGCAGATGTAATGCAACAACATAATATGGTAAAATACTTATGCTTTGACACTTGAAAATCCATTTACTTGGTTAACCACCAACTGAGAGTCTCCAAATATATCAACTGCATGTACTTGTAATCCAATAAGGATCTCTAGTCCCACTATTAAGGCTTCGTACTCAGCCTGGTTATTGGAACAAGTAACTTCATCCACTCTGAAACCATGTGTGGTTTCTACCCCTTGTGGAGATTTAATCACAATACCATTCCAACTAAACCATTGGCTTTCGATCCATCGAACCACATCTGCCATGGCTCAACACTGGTCATGCCAAGTTCCATTACTTCTTGGTTCTCTGTTTGAGATGGATGGTCTGCTAGAAAATTGGCTAAGACTTGCCCTTTTACTGCCTTTTGAGGGACATATTCTAAATGAAATTCTGATAAGGCTAGTATCCACTTGCCAATTCTTCCCCTCAACATAGGTCTTGACAACATATACTTAACCAAATCTGTGGTTGCAATCACCAAGACAGTTGTAGGTAAAAGATAATATCTTAATTTCATTGCAGCAAAATACAAAGCAAGGCACAACTTTTCGACAGCTGAGTATTTACATTCACAAGAATTTAAAAACCTACTAAGGTAATAAATAGCTTGTTCCCTGCCTT